>OZ024903.1:99844783-99859783 GCA_964017125.1 Flabesymbios commensalis
CCTATGCATAACCGCGATGACAAACATCCAAACCGGCCGGGATTCGAACCCGCTGAGTTTCGAGCCACAACCGGATCGAATGAGTCATCGGGCCGGCCAGCTTCTGTTGAAGCTCGCTCGAAATGTATTTCGGCGTCTTGGAGCTAAAGTGTCCCATCTGTAACTCAGATGAGTGGCAGATGGGACAGTTTAGCTCGCGAGGGACGATTTGCTGCGCTTGTATTCATTTATAACCGCAAAACCACATGTATCCATGTTACTATTTAGTTTCAACTTCATGCTGGAAATCAAATAACAGATGTTTGCTGGGATTTCTAATGATAAGATCTTTTTAATAATATCTTCCAAGTGACTACGGCATCCGTAATGCACAAGCAACGTATACAAAACAGCAATCGCAATGAGTTATTGTATGCAAATGTAAGGATAATGTGTTGCGACATCGATATAAGAAAGAATATATCTATTTGTATCTCAATCGCAATAAAACCTTGCAAAGGCTGTTTGCCCTAGCACGTCAGAATAAGTTAGTGATATATAATGATATGATAAACTAATTTGATGGATTTGGTAACATAGTTTAATGTCAGATTTGAACAGAATAAATATAAAAAGCTGTATTTTATAAGCTGGTGAGCCAGCGTACGCTGAGATACAAAATGAAAACAAAGTGAAGATAGCCCTATTCAAAGGAAAAAATAACTTAGAAAGAATGACTAAGTTAATTTATTTTAATTATCAATCACTTGAAGTTGTGTCTCGCTACCGCGATCCACAACCTTATGTGATTTAAAATAACTTATATTAGTTTAATTTGAGACCAAACATTTGCAAATCTTGATGTTTAAGCAAACATTTCATTCCCAATAACAGTTATTCCATCGGCTAAAAAACGGATTAAAAACGACTATTGGCGTGATTAGCATGCAAAGGGTTAATTCATTGCGCAAGTAGAATTCGGAGCACAGGGCGGGGGCCCTAGGGTAGTGGTTAGCACCGCTGCCTTTCACGCCAGAGTCCGGGGTTCGGTTCCCGGTCTCGGCGGTTTGAAAGAAACAAAATTGTTTCTTCCCCATCCACGTGTGAAAGTTAGTATTGTGGGGAGCCTCCGTGACCGAGAGGTAGCGTGCTCGGCCTCAGACCGCCAGGGCTCGAATTTCGAATCCTGTGCCTGGAGGACAGTGTCATCTCAATCATCTCACCATCCTCAGGAGGTTCTCCTGGCCAAGTTTAGCCTATATGTGCACAAAGGTGGCCTAAAGCCCGATTCATTTCATTTTCGGAGCACAGCTTTTCAAATTGAAGCGATTACAGACTCTATACATCGCGTACGCCTACAGAGTCTGTACTATAGTGATCACATGATGCTCTAATTTGATAGTTTTGGTTAGTACTTCTGTCAGTACTTCCGTCAGTACCCGGCCAGTACTTGATCTATCCGGGATCGTGATAGCCAAGGTCAGTTCTGGAGATCTGAATGGGGGATGGATGACGTGGGAACCGCTGGGTAACCATGGTATCCTGGTGCAATGACATGATAACAGCAACAACAACAACATGATGACGGTGACCATCCCAAAATAGCAGATTTTAAATAAAGTTTTTTTGTGTGTTTAGACTTGGTGTTTGAGAAAAGGTAACCCTCTGTGAGCAATGTCCTTGTTCTGATATACTTTCGGTGCTGCATGACTCACGAGTGATATTTCTCAATCGTTTGAAGTTGTAATTGCTGACGCAATTGCAAGCTGCAAATGAATGAAAAATCACCCTACGTTAAAAAGTAGCTGTGTTATCATTTAAAATCGTTTCTTTATTTCATAATCCGTACTAGTATGGTTTTTGTTCACTCCTATTCAGTTGCACTCAAGTGAGCTCGTCGGAAATTCACACTGAGACCAAAATAATACAAAACTAAAATGTCGGCTAATTTTCCATGTATTTTACAGCCATTTAAAATTGCATTTGTTTTGGTTGTGATGGACAATTCCCATGAGTCGTCGTTATCAATAGGTCGGGAAGTAAATGATCGAGGTCACGATCTTGACCAATCACATTCCAGAGAAGTAGATCAATAGAGGGAAGTATATGATCATTCTCAAACACAAGGTGACCCAACGTTGGGTTAATGCTTGGTCATCGTCTACTACGCTGACCCAACATTTACCCATCATTGGGTCGTGTATGCTGAGATTACACCTACCTGGCCAAACCATCGATTTACTATCGTCAAATTACTAGAGATACGGAATCCAGATCTCTCAACAGAGATCAGTGGATAGCCAGATATCCATCGGCTCGTGGGATCCCCAAGGACTTTCCCTGGGATAATGACGTCACACGACTCAAGGAGCCCGGGGTCACATGTATAGGCCTACATATACAAATTATTGCCGTTGAATCAAATTGCATAAAATCACGTCACATGGCTGCACAACGAACAGAAAAAATCCTGACATTACTTTTCCAAGCTTTGATAGCAAGCGAAATCAGAATTTGTGAAATTATCATCATGATAATGAAGCACGCGCTCAGAAACTTTCACACAATACTGAAATTTCATGTTTTAATTATATATTTCAATTAATTTAACTAAACCTAATTGCATTAATAAACACATAACTATCTTATATCATTCAATATATCTGTCGTAAAAAAAGAACCATGGCGGTTTACGAAATTGAAAAATATATTTTCAAAAATCAGATTTTTTTAATCTGTCGGTAGATTTTAAAACATGAAAAAAGCCGTAGAAAACGTAAAAATCAGTAGAAAAATGGGCATCCAGAAACTACGTGCCTCAAAATCAGCATATTTATGGCCTTTCTTAGAGTGAGTTAATATTGCTTTACGTCACCTTCTACACAATCATGGCAATATTGCGACAAAAAGGAAGCTCGAAGTCGGCACTATGCCCTACTCTTATCGAATGATTTCAAGGATTCTTTATCGTGCACATTACCATAGACAGCGCTACACATTCCAGGCCTTTGAGCAGCTTATGAGCACTGCATTTGCACAACCACGACGATAAATATCCGACCCAGCCGGGATTCGAGCCCAGTAAGCCTACCTCTGATTTTCGAGCCACAACCGAACCGAATAAGCCATCGGGCCGCCTTTCTTAGAATTTAGGTGTCAGTGCTCAAAGCAATCGTATTATATATAAATCAGAGCAATCCTCCACGTAATCAGTAATCTCTGACGGCCATGGACGAAGATTAAGCGATTTTCCAAATACGGCATGGAGAGAGCTATAAATATAAGCTACGATCGTTATTCATAAGCCTATAAGCGGCGATAAAAGAGTTATAAATTGCAAAATAAAGAATTAGCCGTGGATTTATTTCGCGAATTTCATTCGCGAAAATAAAACCACCGCAAATTCAAAATTGAATGCGACGAGGGGAAAATGTAAGGTGTAATGGAAAGCGTCCAACTGCATGGACTGTTTGTATGTACACGATGCGTTCAAGCAATGGTTCAAGAGATTTTTACAAATACTTATACAGTGTATAAGATTCTGCATTTCCATTCATATTATTTCTGAAATAAAACTTTCAGAATAAAGCTGCTAAGTGTGCCTACTACAACAAACTTTTTAAAAGATAAATGGCAGACAGTTACCGAAATGAACTCTTTATCAGGGAATATTAAAATTCATTATTGACACCGACATGATATGAATACTGATAAATTGTCTCCGCATTCCTCCGCCATATACTGATATACTGATATATCGCACATTTAGAGATAACTGGACTTCAATGTCACGAGTTGTTAATGAGAAATTCATGACAGTCAGTCATAAATATTGTGATACTACTGATTGCGCCATGAAATCTGTCATAAGGGTGATCGGCCAAGCAATTACAGCCGACACGTTTTTACCACGTACGTGAGTGCATGCTATTAGCCAAAGGTTAAAAACCTCCTTGCCATTATAGCTATATAGATGATTGAGCAATACCGCTTGCAAAAAGGCACACAGCAGTATTTGGTGTGTGTCATTGTAGTTACTTGAAAAGTAAGCAGTTACTACAATGACAAACATCAGTATTTGTCTCCAGCTTTCTGGAATAAGTGTACAACCCTGGGATGTTGCACTGTAACTAAATTAGGCAAAGGGTGATTTTGAAATTATTATTTGAAACGTAGAAAGATACAAGTCATCTTGTAAACCCATGCAAGACAAAACAAAGCAAGGCTCCGGAAAAAGTACCACCGATGCATTTTGCTGTGCATTTTGCAGTGCATTCTGCATAAGCTTACATGATAGTGATGTAGTTGCACTCAAACAAAAATATTGTTCATAATGTGGTACATCAGATTAGAAAAAAAATGAGATTCAGATATATATTAATGATAAAACGCATGCACAACTGAACGTGTCGCAATTCATGCACAACACGGATAATTATATACGCCCCCCCCCCCTCTAGCAGTGAACGTGTTGTATGTGCCACTGATGTGCCACTCTATTGAGTGGCAAATGAGTGGCACAAGAGTGGCACATACAACAATATGGCTGCTAGGGGGGGGGGGGCGTATTCAGAAAGCAAGGAGACTTACGTATTTGGTCTGAAATCGCGCCAGGAGCTGCTGCGTGAGGCTTCGTCTGTTGAGGCTCTTGGAGCCCTTGGCGGAGTCCTTCTTGCCGGCAATAGAATGCCTCCTGCGGACCTTACAGTCTTTCTGGATTTGCTTCTGGCAGGACGTTGTAGTCTCCATGGCGGCCGCTACACGCACGACGGCACGCCCTGATAAAATCTGTCTTGAGATATTACTGTTGAGATTGGAAGGTTACGGTTTTTCGCCACCATGTGTGAAGATGAATGGCTGTTATGACCCAGGGAGGTTATTGTTATGACGTTACAGCGGGGTCGGCGCCGCACGAGTCTACTCCGATATGGCAGATAAACACAAATAAGAGTTTACAACCTGTACTCCAGCACAAGAGATCCACTCCAGTCTATCAAGGATGTTCTATAACCTTCTTGAGTCTATTCAAGAGAGTCCACCATTGTAAATCAGCCAGCCAGTCAGATTCCTGTCACTTACGAGTAACTGCACTGTAAGTGTAAGAAATACCGTTAAAATCGTTCACGGTCAAACACCGTTAGGTAGGACTTTGCAAAATTATATCGCGATGTTAGCTATCGCCGCCGGGATTTCACCGTGATACCAACGTTATTTAACAACGAATAATTTCACTGTGTAGGCCTTTTATAATCTCTAAATCCAATAAATATCTTACTTCCCGCGAAAAATATGTTGCGGATCCTTTATAAAATGACGATTGATTAAAGGTATTAAACACAAAATATGATGCAATACTCGTAGCTGAGTCCCAGTCTCGCATGGATCGTAGAAAAGTTTGCAAATTCTTACATTTATAAATGCGTGTGTAGGGTAAGTTTGATGTATAACTGTATTAATTATGAAAATCACTTCGGATAATTAACTCGCGGTCTCACTGACGACAAACCCCAAAGTCACTGTCAGTTACTGTGTCGATGTCACCGCGATATTCCGCCACTGTCACATCTCCAGTTATAACCACATCATATGTAGCCGTTCCCCCCGCCGGTGACGGTATCTGCTGTCACGAGCGGCACTGATAACGCTGGTAACACGTCAAGTCCTAATCACGTCTAGAGCGGTTTACAGCCTTTTTATTTGACTTTCAAATAAGAAAATTTGAAGTAGAAATTGCATTGAATTTGCTAGATTTGCTGAGATTTTTCGCAAATTGTACAAATGCAAGGTGATTTTTACCCACTTGAAGTTGTGTCTCGCTACCGCGAGACACAACTTCAAGTGGGTAAAAATTAGATTCTATAACTTAACGCTTCAACGGTTAACAAGTTGTTGACGCGGTCACGGGCTCCAAACAGGACTCCGGCGTTGTTTCAATGTCGGGCCAGCGTCCCCGTCATTCAAACGCCGCTGCTGATGCGGACTGCGGTTTCTGGGCATCTATTCCTGGCTGCTGCAGCAGGACAGTCATCGTCACTGGAACCCCGTGACAGGACGCTGTGACAGACAGACCCGTGACCAACCCCTCCCCCCTCCCGGTGACGGTTATAACTGCCATTAATCACAGCAATGGAGTGTCATATCAGCTTTTAATTTAGCAAACTTATTTTTGGAATATTGCCAATTATTTTAGTCTTTTGTGTTATCACCTTAGTGGTGAGGTGACTGTCGACGTATTGCGTCATCCAGATATCCAGATATTATCATGCTATAAACATGAACAAAGTGGTACTCAGCCAAAGTTGGTATTTTAATTTGATTCCACATTAGTAAGAACATTTGGAATATATAACATGTATGACATTGATGTGATTTTTCTGTATGTTATAATAGCTTCCTTGCACCCAGGAAAAATTAGCTCTTACATCGTCGATAAATTTCTCATAAATCGGGTAAAATATGCAAAATTATTTCAGTCCGTCTATTATTAAATTTAGTTTTTATATCTAATATGACAAAAGTTAACGCGGAATTGCGATTTTGCATAATAAATAGTAAAAAAAATACACCAGCAGACAAAGGGCTAGGCCTTTTTGGACCAATGAGCTAGATAACCACTGAGGTTATTCCGCGAAGTATCTACAGGCGCAGCCCTACGTAACTCTACGTATAGCCCTACGCGTCACTGACCGCCACTGACGTATAGAGAAGTCACTTCACGCTGACAAAGACACCCTGGATATCTAGCGAACACGGACATTGAGACATTGTTGTTTAATGTTGGTCCAGCGTCTACGACGCTGGCCCAACATTGAAACAACATTGGCATAACGCCTCGTTTTTGCGGGGCATCCAGAAATGAGTGTTCTCTGTCCAGATAAAGTGTAAGAATCCCGCCTCGGGCCTACACGCACACGCGGGAGAACGCCATGTGTAAGAATTCCGCCTCTGGCACGCACGCGTCGGTAAACGTCATTTACATATCTCGCGGAACCCGTCACCCAGAAAACACAATACGGTGAGCCAATGCTGGTTTGATGTCGGCCCAGCGTCGTAGATGTGAACCAACATTAAGCCAGCATTGATTCACCTCTTATCATTTGCTGGGCACACGAGTTGGTTAGTTGCACGCGTCACGCACTTGAGAGCTCGGTCATTTGAGATGTCAGCAGCATGGAAGTGCACTTGTGCACGAGTGAATATTTCTGGGCCTTTTCCTGGCAGTGCTTTGCATTATCAGTGGCTAGATAATAAACATCGACTAAATTCCGGCGAATCATCCGTGCATGGCGTGTAATAACATCCTAACGTCTTTGTCTCTGTAAATCCATATTAAGCGTGACAAAATCCGCCCGTCGTATCCATGCATCCTGACAGAGGCAGACTTAGTTGTTTCCAGAGAGAGAATGCATACTTCTGAAGACTGCAGGATGTATACATGCGGAAGAGAAGATTCTTACACCAGGCTTTGATGTCCGTCCTGTTTCGCTTTACTTTCGTTTAAATCCGTGGCGGTAAAAATCTCCAGTGATCTGCTACTGATCATCTAGTTTTATTTTCCACCTTTTTCTCAATGTTTGTAGGTTTTATCTAGGTTTATGAGCTCCACAGAGTATTGTACGTTTAATTTGATCAAGGATACTACAACACAGTTCTAGTATCCTTGATTTGATCCATGTTCCGTAGATGCCTATGATCTAGGGGACAACTAATTATTTTAATTACGACCAGTTGGGGGGAAATCGCGTCAGTTTTTGCCTTTCAAAATTATAATTATAATCAATCGAAAATGGAATATTGTCCCCTAGGAGGTAAAACGTGATATATACCACTCTGATACGTGGCAGATATGACACATTAGCTGCGAAGGGAATACATAAATTGACAATATTATTAACACTTGAAGCGCTAAAATAACTGATTTTAATTTCCACCCACTTGAAGTTGTGTTTTGCTACCGCGACCCACAACTTCAAGTGGATGGAAATTACTCATATTTGTTTAATTTGAAAACCAAATATTTGCAAATATTGATGTTTAAACACACATTTCGTTTACAATAACAGTGATTTGATCGGCTAATAAAACGGATTAGAAACGTCTATGGTCGTTCCTAGCGGTGAAAGGTTAAGGTATGTTTTTTATACAAAAATGACGCTTAAAGCGATAAAGTAATAACTCGTAATCACTGAAAACAATGATATGTAGATGCAATGAAACTTTACCATTCTCCACCAATGTCCACAAACACACGCGTTACATCGGCACACGGTGAGCCGGGAATACATACGGCCTCAATTCCTGGATCCCGAGGTGTTACTAGTCCTTCTCAATCCCGGCGCGCGTCTGGAATCAAAGCGGCACGGATCCTGTAAGCTCACACTTTATGGCAGCAACAGGTCCCGCGGACGCCCTGACACGCTGGCCGGCAGGCTCAGGTTCGCTCCCATGCATGCATGTAGTCCTAGCTGACCGTCCTTCAGGATACACAACCCTATTAATCCCTGTGTGATCCCGGTCAGGAGTGAGTGCAGCAAGGGATGCTGATCCCTGTACCTGCACCCCCCTCCTGGCGTAGATATACCCACGTGCAGTTGCCGTGCAAAGCCAAAAGGCAGTATCTGCTTACTTCACAAGTAAGCAGATACTGCCTTTTGGCTTTGCGGAGCAGTACAGCTGCCGGCATACATAGAAATGTACGCTGGTATGAGCATACAGAACCTGATGATGTACGACCACTTAGGAAGCTGCACAACTAAAAAGTTACTACGATTACTTCCCAGCAAAACATTTGTATAACATTTGTACAATGTTGTACACGTGTTATACAAACGTTTTGTGTTTGCTGGGTTCCTAGCGAACACGATACACTGACCTAATACTGGTTCAATGTTGGGCCAGCGTCGCAGACGGTGGTCCATCATTGAATCAGCATTGGGTCAGTGTATCGTGTTTGCTGGGATAGAACTAGCCCGGCAAATACGAGAAGTTATCCCAATATTGGTGGACTTTTGGGCCAGCGTCGCAGAGTGTGGACCAACATTGCCCTAACATTAGGGCTTTGTCTCATGGTTGGATATATCATACTATGATGCAATATGCAAAGGCCGGCCCTGATGGCTCATTAGGTTCGGTTGAGGCCCGAAACTCAGAGGTACTGGGTTCTAATCGCGGGCGGGTCGGATATTTGGCATCGGGGTTTTGCATATAGGCTACAGTGCCCCAAATTGTTCAAGGGCCTGGAGTGTACAGTGCTATTTATGGTACTGTGCACTATGAAGAACCATTGAAGTCATTCGATAAGAGTAGGGCATAGTCCGACTTCGGGTTTCCTTCTGTCGCGATATTGCCATAATTGTGCAGAAAGCAACGTAAAGCAATATTCATCACTGTGTGCAAAACCGAAAAGATACTGCCTTTTGGCTTTCCAGGGCAGCATAAGCGTGACCACCCATGTTTGTGAGAGCCAAATACGAAAGTGCAAGATATAAATTAGATTATGTGTCACCAATAAAAAACTGTTATTTAGAGCTTGTTCCAATAATTATTCCTAAAGAAACATTTTTTTGCAAAATACAATGGAATTGAGCTGCCGAATGTAAATAAAAGTTTGCTTTCACTTTACAAGATCGTTTCTCTTTGAAACCCCATCAGGCTTCAGCTTTGGCGTGTCACATGTGCTTTGCAGATCTATTCAAACTATAGTGTCACTAATCTTGAAAAAAAAATGTTTCAGGAGCTGTTTTGAGCTTCAGATTTTAAAGAAGCCTATGCCTTCAGTTACGTCTCCAGATCATCGCTCTCGCTTATTACAGATTTTGCACCATCCGCAAGTGTTCACCGATGCAGAAACCAGCAAAATAAATTGCTTATTTGAAAAAAGAACGCAGTTACTGCTGTTTGCCTTTGTAAGGCAGAATTGTTCTTGCATGTCGTCCATGTGGTGGTCTGCCAGAAGTGCTGGAGATCGACTGCTCATTGGCGGGCCGGCATTAACAACATTGATCCACAGTTGAGCCGACGCCTCCTCGTCATCCCGCGCTACCTGGGAAATCTGCACTGGATCCTGACTACAAATTAACTCCTGATCCAGATCCAATATCCAGCATAACGGGGGGTTACCTTTGCGAAGTTGTTTCAATGCTGAACCGATGTCAAAGTAATTGGCCCAACATTGAAACAACATTCCGCCACAGCAGGCGACTACTTTCTGTAACACCTGGTTAAACCCTTTAACTGCCGATCCCGATTATGTTCGAGTTTTTTTTTCATTTTGTATTATCATATTAAATACCAGCTTTTTGGACATAAAACGTGACATCAATCAACTTGATTTTAAAATCGTTGACCTCCTTTTTGTCAAATCTGAATAATTTTCACTCACTTGAAGTTGTGAATCGCGTCAGCGAGACAGAACTTCAGGTGAGTGAAAATTCCATTCAAATAATTCGGCGGTCAAAGGGTTAGTAGACTTTCTCGGCAAACACATCTACCCAATATTGATTTGATGTTGGGCCAGCGTATACGACGCTGGCCCGACATCAAATCAACATCGGGTTTAAATCTTATGTTGTCTTGATTCCTGATCCCACATCTTGTATGGATTACAGATCCTGAGTCTTGCGGACAGTGACAAACAAAGGGTTTTGTATGTTTCAGCTAAGCAATAGAGCCACAACATACCAGAAAACAGTCACCAGGTCACTGAAAAGGCTTCTAATATAAAGGAGAACGATTTTTTTTAGTCATATGATCGTTTTCTTCTGTCAAGGTAAAAAGCAATCTATGCACAGCCAGTTATGAAAACATGGGCGTCCCAAAATTGTCTCTGTTACACCTCAGAGCTCGAGAGTTCATCCCCTGCTCTCGACAAGCAATCACTGTCTTTTTGGTCTGCAGAAAAGAACGATTCTAAGACCCAACAATTGCTCTACATTGGAAGCCTTATCAACTACCCGGTAGCAAATAATTCATGACTTTTTTTTCTTACAAAACGAGCAACAACAAAAAAAACAAGATGTAAGATTTCTCCATACGATAAACTTTCTCTCTTTGCCATTAAAAATACATCGCGTATGTTCTACAGTGGTGGCATATGGTAGTCTTCAGCTCCGAAGAAAGGAAATGAACATCTCAGGTGGCCTGAAGATCCCAAGTGAAGGGAAAAACAACAGAGTGAAGTGGGTAAGTTAGTCGAGTTAGTAAGTTAGTCAAGTTATGTCAAGTTTAGTCATACTAAGTCTAGTCAGTAAAGTCAAGTAAAATCAAGCAAGTTTTTATCTGAATTTTGTTATGAAATAAGAGTCATGAAAGAAGAAACAAGAATGTATGAACATAAACATATACATGCAAAAAACAGTTCCCAATTATTTGCCTTGCCTCAGGAGCTGTAGAATTGACGCCATGGATGCTGGGCGATATCCGGGACATCTGCAGGAATCACGAGACGTTCACCCTATGTTGGTTTATTGTTGGACCAGCGTCGCAGACAATGGGCCAACATTAGACCAACATTGGGTCAAGGTCTCGTGTTTGCTGGGTAGGATCACCTCTGACTGGGACCCGACGATTGGGGTCATCTATGGTTCTCATCCATCATCCACATCTGATCTTTATATCAAAACCACCTTCGGCAAGTTTTCATGCTGGTTTTTATAAAATAATATTTCAGTTGATTTGGATAGCTGCTTGATATAATTTACACCTGCAGTTCTATGATATAATGTACCACAGCCGTATCAATTTCAAAAGCATTCAATCTCACTCAGGAGATTTTTCCAACGGAAATATCGAAAAAATAGGGCAATTGGATTGATAAAAGAAATAATAACCGTTAGATATATATCTTGAGTTATTTAACAATCATTCATTTTGGCAGCTTGTATTCCGCACGAATTTGTATCCAAATACAATTCCCACAAATAATTTCAAGTTTTTATCATTTCGTGAACATCAACCAGTATCCTACATGTAACTTGTTACAATGTTAACCCTTGAACCTTTCAAGCCTGAATTTACCATTGTCATCTTCCTCCAAAACAAGCCGCGAATTGCTGTCGTAATTCTCGACTTGTAGTGGATGAAGATGATTTAAAGTGGGTGATAAATGAAAAAGAGATATCGTTATTATTAAAATAGTTCCATGAAAATTTTCGTTCTAAACCCCCTGAGTGTAGGAAAATAAATCATTCTTCAGGGATGTAAAATGATGCTTTGAAGCATCGTGAGGGTTTAAAGTGTTTAACCCTCACAGCGCGGGGATCAACTTTAGGCGTCAGAATCTGACGTCTGTAGACGTCAGATTCTGACGTCTAAAATCTATCTCCGCACTGTCAGGGTTACAATATTTATAGTGGTCGTAGACCCATAACACAGGTATTCAAATGTAGCAAAAAGGGAAAACTTAGACATTTATGGTCATTTCAAATTTAAAAAAACCCTTTGTTCTCCATGGTTTATACAAAAATAATTCAGCGCTTTAAGGGTTATAGTGTTAATCGCGTCCATAGCCGTTATTAGTCGTTGTGTTTGTCCTTCAAAAAGGAAATTTGTCAGAGAAATGTGGAGTAAATTTGCAAAATTGGAATATATTTTGATTCAAATTCTGCAAATATGAGTATTTTTCACCCACTTGAAATTGTGGATGGCTGTAGCGAGACACAACTTCAAGTGGGTAAAAATGTAATTTTATTAAATTAGCGTTTTAAAGGTTGATATATAAACAAAAATTGTATTATGACGAGATGATGTAACTCATGTTTGTGTTCATGTTAACCCTTACAGCGCGGAGATCGATTTTAGACGTCAGAATCTGACGTCTGTAGACGTATAAAGTCGATCCCCTCACTGAGTAAAAATGTTTCTAATGACCGTAGACCCATGACATAGGTATTCAAATGAAGCGGAAAGAGCTAACGAAAACATTTATGATGATTTCAAATTAAGATAACCCTTTGGTCTCCATGGTTTATACAAAAATATTTCAGTGCTTTAAGGGTTAAAACAAAATAACGCTGCATGGTTTGTAATGTCTACAGAGCGAAGGTCAAGGTTCAAATTTGGAATTCATTACTGGGCTGGAGATGAGCGATATACCATTTGATTTCCATGACGTCAGGCGCCTCTTACAGTAAGTAAGTAAAACTAAGTAAGTAACGGCTTTCGTAATTGGTCCTCTTCTAAACGGACCTGCGATCGGTTGTTCTACACACCCATGATATAAGTGAAATCGTTCAGTATACCGGCGTTGTCGAGTGCAACGACTGCAGACCAAACGGCGATGGGGTCCCAACGCTGGATCAATGCTGGTCCAACGTCTTTGACGTTGAACCAGCATTGATACAGCGTTGGCCAGACGATGTTCTGGTGCAGATTACGGTGCCACCTGGTGTATGGTTCGCACGTGTACATTTAGAACTACATACACATCGCACATACCAGCTAAACTTCGCTCCCGGAGTCACGCACACGAGGGGAGGGGGACTGGCTGGATCTAGTTGTTCTCCGCTGGCTCGATCGTGAGGCACTGGGGGCATCCGATTTTTGTTAACTGGTACAGAATTGGAGAAGTCATGTTGATACAGATGTCAAATGTTATAATTATAGATTGTTTTAGACTGGATTTATGTTTAAAGCTATATAATAGATTTGGCCGTTGCACTGCAATACATTGTATGTAAATTTCTGTAAATGTAAATACCTATAGAAACAGGTCGTTATACTAGAATTCCAAGTATGAAAGATCATGTGAAATGTGTAATAGTGGTGAACTGGGGGACGAATTTTACTTTTGTAAGAAATGGTCTGCATTAAAAGAATTAAGAATTCAGTTTTTACTCGCAAATCCACGTAAACGTTTAAATTTTGGATGCATAACGTTACTTAACATGAAAAATACAATTACACTTAGTAATGTAGCTAGATTGATAAAATATGGACTTGATTTTTATACACATTATAAATATTTATTCACTTTACTATTGTATGTCACCATTATATGCTATTTGTTCAGCACTTTGTACTGTAGGCTACATACGATTTGGAGAAATAAATATATTGTATCTTGTACGTTGGTAATGCTGGTTCGTGCTCCAGAACGTGGGTGAGTTGTGGCATCGTGGTTATGTGAATCTGAAATGAGCATTGTAAAACCTGCGACTGCTGAGGAGGAGATTTCAATGGGACACAAACAACCATATCAAAAATTTGAACTGCATTTCATTCACATTGTCGAGAACAGTAATTGCGTTTCGAAGTGTGGCAGTAGCACCAAAATTATGTAGGTTTGTAACATTTTGTAACACAATGAGTGAGAATGATTTAACAATAAAGTTATAATTATTATAAAAAAAGTTATATTATATAGATGCATAGGCCTATCATCTACATACATTTATGTACCTTATACTTAGCCTTAGGTAACCATAATCACTGTTCTGAGGTCGGAAGACTTAAGCCGTATAAGTTCATTGTTGTATCGTGTGAGATCGGATGGTTTTTTTGTCGTAGGATTATAGTATTATTGTTGTTTCATACAGCATCGTATCGTGTTATATCGTGTCGTATAATATCGTATCATATCGCGTTGTATCGTATCATATGGTATTTTATGGTAGGGCAAATCACAAAAAAAACACCACGAATGACCGCCACTGACGTGATCACACTGTCACGTGGCAATCTTATGAGAACAATAAACTACCGGTATTAAAAAAGCGTTTATAATTTTGATACCGAAGACGTCGTACATATGACATGATAATTCGTGTCATTTTATGAAGGCTTTTATATTTAGCCAGCATCTGCTGCGAATAAAAAAAATATCAATGTATGGAATTTTCTGTGTACGGGACTATCTGTATTTCCTCGGGATATGTGTAGCTCAGATTAGGCGTACAAGAAGTGAAAAGTACTTCCACGACTCACATCATTAATTATTCCTGTAATAGGCCTAAGATATTTCAGGAGCGTATCCAGGATCTGCAGAAAGGGGGGCTCAAGGGGGCTTGCCCCCCAAGTAAGCTT
>OZ024903.1:99862283-99882283 GCA_964017125.1 Flabesymbios commensalis
ACTGGACCAAATTTAAAGCAACACTGGTTTTTTGGGGCACTGTTTCCTTGAGTAGATAAGAATGTACATTTCTGGGGATTTTAAGGCTATTAATCTTCTGAGATCAATCCCTGACGGAGAGTGAGTCAACAGGGGAGTGTTTGATCGGAGAGTCAGCTGACTGCACTCAGTCAGATTCTCAGGGTATATAATGCTCTACGTGGGTGGACGGACGGGAGCACTGGTGCGGTGGTTAAAGCTGTCTACTTGGAAAGTCGGAGATCGAGGGCTCGAAACCCACTCTGGCATTCAAGTTTAAAAAAAACGAAGTGTTTCTACCCCGCTCACTCGTTAAGATTTAATTATTGTGGGGAGCCTCCGTGACCGAGAGGTAGTGTGCTCAGCCTCAGACCACCAGGGCTCGAATTTCGGATTTTGTGTCTGTAGGGCAGTGTCATCTCATTCATCTTACCATCCTCAGGAGGTTTTCTTGGCCCAGTTTAGCCTATATTATATGCAGAAAGATGGCCTAAAACCCCATTAATTTCATTTCATTTATTTGTTAATAAAATCAATAAAAATGGTTTGTGATGAACATAGTAAATGACCATTTAATCAAATAATATAATGTTGCAAATGCTTATTTTTCATAAATATAGACATTTCTCGTCACATGAAGCTGGAAATTGCGTTCAATGTATGAAAAATAGAAACAAACAATTCACCAGGACAAGTGTTAGCACAGAAGGCAGTCAAGCCCCAGTTTTTTATCCGCCCCTGCTCCACGACATTGGACTGAAGAAAATCGGCAGCGATGAACTCCCAAGAATGAAATAGGATTCCCTCGTTCATTTACAATGCTGCGTGGGGTCTCAGCATGGATAAAACACTAAATGTTTACCTAATGTTGGTTTAATGTTGGGCCGCCGTCGAAGACGGAGGCCCAACATTAAACCAACATTAGATTGAAGTGCTGTGTTTTCTGGGTGATCAGTTATCGTATTTACCTAGATCAGGTAACACAGGATGGTGGGCCAGTGCTGGCTCAACATTAGGCCAAGTTTTGCGACATTGGCCCAACGTTCCTACAGCAGGTCTGATGCCTTTTGCTAGGTTGTCCTTGAATGTGAAGTCTGAGAATGAATGGTGTATATGGATAAATGTAAAAAGAGTGAGTGAGTTAAGCACAATACTGAGCCTTTTGATTTCTAATCCTGAAATAGACAAACCCAGCAAAAATGCGGCGCTTATTTAATGTTGTTTTACAGTTGGTACACCGTCTGCGACGCTTTCCCAACAATGAACAACTTGATTCAACCAGAAATACACGTGTCTTATGTATTTCTGATTCAACGCATATAGGCCCATTAATCCTTTCATCCCGGGGACCGTCTTAAAACGTCAGAGTCTGACGTCTCAGACGTCAGATTTTCACGTATACAGACGGTCCCCACACTGAAAGAATTAAAATATGTATAATGGACGTAGACCCATAACATAGATATTCAAGCTAACTACGACATCTATGTTGTTTAAAATTGAAAAAACCCTTTGTTTTCCATGGTTTATACAAAATAATTCAGCGTTGTAAGGGTTAACATATTGACTGCGCTAGCTTGTATCCCACAAGCTTTAGCTACCGTTTTAAATCAGAGAGATTTTTTTCTATATCCCTCTGTGGCCCATAAATTAATTTATAGCAAGTTTCAGTCATTAATAATATTTCCTACATCACAAACTGAGTTAGTAAATGAACCATTCACACATTCTGGCTGTGCAAATATACAATAACTGTTTATTAAGTAGGCAGTTACTGCCTTTTGGCTTTATTGAGCATACTTAGTCTACACCAAAATGATGCATACCCGTTATTAAAATAATACTACATGTACATAGTTACTGTAAATTTATGTGAGAGATTTTTCGCAACTATAAAATGAGTGATAATTATGAACAGCTAATAGCACTAATTAGGTAGATTATACCTTGGGGTCTTGTATATAGAATATTTTATGGTTGAAGGAGATTTGGATTGACATACAGTATAACTTTGTATATGGTCTGTGTGTATATAGCTGTAAAATACAAACAGCTTTTGTACATATGTTTCTAATGTCTAGCCTTTTCCATACAATTATACATAATTATCACTTACAATATAATTAGATCAGTTTTCATGTCGTGCGAACACTAGGCCTACTAATCAAATTGGATAAAAGAAAGTTTATATCAATCGTAAGCACGATATGAAACGCCTTTATCGCAATAATTAGATTTATGTTTTCAATTTGAAGGCCGATAATACGAAAAATTCATGAACTTGTCTCTAAGTAACATATTATCTCAAATTAGAAGTGCTTAACAGTCTCTAAGTAACATATTATCTCAAATTAGAAGTGCTTAACAGTTAGTTTGCAAGATTGCTCGATCACTCATACAATTCAATTATCTTTAACCGAGAACGCGACCAATGTACAGAACTATGTTTTATTTGCATACAAATAATTTTCTAAATATGCTCACAAAAATAAATATTTTGATGCTGATATATATAGCCAGAGGTCGATTATATTGCGTGTACCGTGTCAGTACACTGTACACTCAGCCTTGTGCAATCCCTGGGTCAACACTACGGGAACCCAGTGCTAAAGACCAGCGTTAAGATAAAGTTATGTCATCATCTTCAGCTATCATGTGATTACATATTGGTCATTTCTATCATGGAACCAGTGACGTATCTAGCTATTCATTGAGGAGGGGGTTTGGAACTTGACGAAGGAGTTCCACTGCAGAGGGGGGGGGGGGGTCCGGAGGCATGCCTTCCCACAAAAGTTTTGAATTTTTGGGACTGTTTGTCCCTCCTTGTGTCACCAGTTCACAATACAAGGAAACTCTTGAAAAGATTATAATTTTTTTTAGATGGTTGAGGGTTGATTTCTCGTGGGCTTGGACTATCTAACGTACAACGTACACGAGGCGTCGGTCCAGTGTTGGCTTAATGTTGGGCCATCACTGGATAGTGACCTTGGACTACGATAGTACACTCCTAAACAGGTAGGAGCTGGACGGTCAGCCTGATTATAGACTTATACTGATGGTCACTCCACCCACCATCACCTTAATCCTCATCTGTTGACCACTTGTCTGCTATGACCATGATGCCACAGATGGAAAAGACATGCGAGCTTTACGACTGATTCATATTTTTTATCCCATCCAAAATGAGAATTGATTCAACAATGATAATGATTGAGGTAATATTTACCATTTTTACTCCGCACAAAACAATAGTTGATTGAGCAATTTTCTTTTTGTACGGAATAAAACAAGTAAAATTGTCCATTTTAGGGCCCACATATAATCTTGGGTTGAAAAAATTGTTAATACGTCCATATTTTGTCAAAACAAAACGACGATTGATTCAGCAATTTTTAACTTCTATAGAATAAAAATGAGGTTTAATTGCCTATTTTCCGTACAAGACGGGAATTGATCACAGCCAACAGCAATTCTCACATAGGTAATATCCTAAATTATCTGTGGACAAATTAAATGGTGAAACACTTGAATATAAAAGGTGGTCCCTGTAATCCTAGCAAAGGGGCAATATTTTTTTTGTGCATATATCATGAGATTATGTAACTTCCATGACTAAAATGTGCTGAGAACCTGTGAAGGGCGACCATCTCTCTGGTGCGACCTCGGACGGCCATGTTCATATGAAAATCCAATCCTTCGTATAACATGACAGAAGGCACTCAACCAATAGCGGTGGACGCACCTAGTATTCTACCGTACAAATGCCCACCAATTCAGCTCGATACACTGATCCAATGTTGGTTCAATGTTGGACCTTCGTCTGCGACGCTGGTCCAACATTGAACCAACATTGGGTCAGTGTATCGTGTTTGCTGGGGACAGTAGCAATTTTTTGGTGATTTTCAGTTTTGTTACCATTCGATTTGGCATATAAAAATGGTCAATGATATACAAGTTTTCACATTTTAAGTATAAAAACTACCATAGATTTACACATTTCAATATTTTGTCCTGGCTAAAACTTCATACTTGAAGAGTAAGCAGTTACTGTCGTTTGCCTTTGCTCGGTAGAATTATTATGCAAGCGGCTCAACGAGCATGACCCCCGACCCTGGTTAGTTGTGGCTCGCAATCTGTAGATACCGGTTTCGAATCCCGGCGATGCCGGATGTTTGTCTTTGTGATTCTGCATGTGCTCCAAACTGTTAAAACGAAGGGTGTGCTGTGCTTCCTATGGTAGGTCAAAACATCGCTTTCTCTACATAAGAGTATGGCATAGTCTCGACTTCGGGCTTCATTCTGTGCGATATTATTGCCATGATTATGCAGACAACGACGTAAATCAATATTGCCTTAAGTGTGTGTTCAGTGCAGGGTATACGACATCCTGCTGGACATTAGATTAACAAAATTATGATTTTGTTTTCTGGTGTGTTGCTCTGTCTCAGCATTATTAGACCATGGTGGACTATCAAAAAACCAGAATACTGTCTGGAATCACACAACCAAACATATCACCAATAGACATAGATCTTGTAAATTCTGAAATCTTTGGGTACGCATCAATCATGTTTTGATGAAAAAGACCATTCCATCAATAATACATAATGTTATGTATTCTTGACTCCATATATGTGCTTTGTCTGCATATCTAATTTGACGAATAACAATTCATTCCCAGGAAATGAAATGAATCGGGCTTTAGGCCACCTTTGTGCACATATAGGCTAAACTGGGCCAGGAGAACCTCCTGAGGATGGTGAGATGATTGAGATGACACTGTCCTCCAGACACAGGATCCGAAATTCGAGCCCTGGCCGTCTGAGGCCGAGCACGCTACCTCTCGGTCATGGAGGCTCCCCACAATATTGACTTTCACACGTGGATGGAGAAGAAACATTTTTGTCTCTTTCAAACCGCCGAGACCGGGAACCGAACCCCGAACTCTGGTGTGAAAGGCAGCTGTGCTAACCACTACCCTAGGGCCCCCGCCCTCATTCCCAGAAATGATACAGAATCATCAGATTTTTCAGCTGTCAGTTCGTTGACCCGCTCAAGAAAGAGCATTCCTAACCCCGGGCTGCAGATCATAAACCACCCAACACTGCTTCCAGTCCTTAGTCTATGATATCAGATAACTAGAGAAATGTCAGCTGACTTATAACACGTATAATCCAAGAGACATTAACCCTTACAACCCTGAAATATGTTTGTATACACAATGGAGACTAAAGGGTTTTTTCAATTTGTGATCATCATAAATGTCTTAGTTAGCTCTTTCTGTTTCATTTGCATATGTTATGGGTCTACGGCCATTATATCTTTTTTAATCTTTCAGCGCGAGCATCGACTTTAGACGTCAGAACCTGGCGTCTATAGACGTCAGATTCTGACGTCTATAGACGTCAGATTTTGACGTCTAAGGTGGATCCCCGAGCTGATAGATCAATAACCAACGTCTAAAACGTTTGGCCCAATATAGACTACAATTCAGATTTTCGACGAGATGTAGGCCTATATTCATACACGCCCACCATGTAGATGGCGATAACCCGGTTATTGTGAAGTGCAAAGACAAACAGCAGTAACTGCTTACTTGCGAAGTAAGCAGTTACTGCTGTTTGCCTTTGGCAAAAGCAAACAACAGTAACTGCTTACTTGACAAGTAGGCAGTTACTGTTGTTTGTCTTTGCGTCACATTGTTATAAAGCGTGTCAAAAGACACACGCAAAAGAGGCGTTATTTCCTCTGGTTCTGCCATTGACTCTCATTCCGGGAATCAGTGGCACGCGCCGCGGTTTCTGCTGCTGTATCAAGGTCCGTCCCCGGATCCACAATAATAACGACAATCTAGGAATTTACGCGAGGTCGATTATTGTCGCGAATTTTGTGAGATTCTCAAAAAGCACAAACAAATCTGCAGCCTGCAAAACGTGAACTGTGACGTGATATATCATATCATGACAGGAGAGGCAAATCAACGTGTCACTTTTTCGTCGTTTTATCTGAGCTGGTTATTGAAATAGATCTAATGTGTTTACCTTCTTGTTAAATTATATCAGAAGACATGCCAATGTGTTTTGATTCCAAAGCTGTTATCATTTACACTAGAAGGCATTGAACCCATGTCGGTATATTGTTGGTCCGCTGTCTGCGTCCGGATAGCCATATACACGTGAAACATTCTGAAAGATTTTATTTCTGTGTGTATTTGTGAATTTAGATACTAGTATGTAACAACTCAACGTTATAGTCGACCTGTGTGCCAGTACGATGTCAAATGTATAATTTTAATGACTCTACATTATTATTTGCTTGACTGGAGTTGTTTTCTTCAACTTGATAAGAAAATTAACACATACTGGGCGTTTGTTAAAGACGCACAAAATTCTATATAAAAAATGTAAAACCACTGACAAAACTGGCAAAATTCAGCTATTTATTAACATAAATAAGACAATACTAACTGATAATATGTTTGTGTACAAGGCTTCCCATTGTCCCCATGCACCCAGAAGCTCTTAGATTGTCAATTGCGTAGCGTGGTGTTGCCATATTTTCACAAAAATGCCAATCTGTATTGTTTTGTGGCATTTACAACCTCGTACAACAGGAAACCACAGAAATCAACTGAACTCACATTATTTAATTCATCGTATGACAGAGTAGATTTTACGAAAATGTCCTAAACTGTTGTATTTACGGTGAAGTCTTATCGTTCAAAACACTTGGGTGAACCTAAACAACTAAGGTCATAATGGCCCGGGTACAATACAACTTCAGCCTGTCACACGATCTGTAGATGGGCAAATCATTCATTACATTAATGGGTGAATAGAGGCCTAGAAAGAGGTGACAGTACATAACTGCAGTGCAAATGCAAACAGCAGTAACTGCTTACTTTTTAAGTAAGCAGTTAGTGCTGTTTGCTTTTGCACAGCACACAACACTTACTGATGGCCATTGAATTTGTTTTTCGTAAGCATCGCATGCGTTGGGCTGTTTTAGTTGGCGACATAAAAAATTTGTAAGCTTCTCATTGAAATTTTGGCCCAGTTCTTGATTAATGTTAGGGCAGCTCCGCCGACAGCGGGCTTATATTAGCCATTAAAGCGCTAAAATATATCATTTAAATTTTCACCCACTTGAAGTTGTGTCTCGCTACCGCGACCCGGAACCCCAACAAATTCCTCATATTTGGTTAAATTGAGACCAAACATCTGAACAAAAAACACTCATTTCCGTCCCAATAACTGCAATTCTGTGAAGCGCAGTGACGTCACCGGAAGCCCTTAATAATAATAATTCTTTTTTTTTGCGTGCGAGCAAAACAATATTATATGGTCATCTTCACCCACGGGGGGGGGGGGGGTTTAGGAATGATACCTCTGTTACATTGCATATAAACATGATAAATACAATAATCAGAGATATTTAAAAGTGCTCGCCCAAAATACAGTACTGTAGATCTGGTAATTTTCGCGTGTTTAAATTTTCGCGATTTTTTTATTTTAGGACTTTTCACGAAGTTTCGCGAATTTTCATTTTTATTTGGTAGCGCTATTATGAAAATAATTTTCGCGCGATTCTTGAATTCGCGAATTTGTCCTCCTCGCGAAATTCGCAAAAATTAAAACCTCGCGAAAATTACCAGATCTACAGTAATCTGAGAGATATTTAACAATGCCCAAGACATTACACACACATGTTTTAAATAGGCAGCAATGGTGATATATATTCTGTAACAGTTCACAAAATTGCAAATTATCTTATTGTACCCTTTATATTTAAATAACCAAAAATGACCTCGGTGATTAGCTGATCGTGCCACGTGGCACATTCTGCCACGGTTAAAAAATCGTCGCCTCGGAGCTAAAGGATCCTATCTGCCACTCTAACGAGTGTCAGATAGGATCCTTTAGCTCCGAGGCGACGAAATAGCCAGCGGTAAACCACTACCATAAAACGGAGTGGTTCCCTCAGATAGCTGATTCACTCTGCTAGTGGGCAGGAATGGTATTAAAACTAAAGGAAAAAGGGACAGTCTAACCCTTAAAGCGCTGAAATATTTGTGTATAAAACATGGAGACCAAAGGGATTTGCAATTTGAAATAATCATAAATGTCTCAGCTTTTTCCGCTTCATTTGAATAACTATCTTATGGGTCTACGACCATTAGAGCTATTTTAACCCTTTCAGTGCGGGAACTGTCTTTATACGTCAGAATCTTCTTACGTATAAAGACGGTCCCCGCGCTGAAAGGGTTAAGTCCCGAAACATCATGTAAACTATTACATACCTAGTCTAAAAAATGCAGTGTCATTGTTATGACCTCAGGCCTCCATGTGCATACACAATTATATATTACGGTGCTAAAGAATATTTTATTTTATTTAACCCTTTAAGTCCTCACGATGCACTAAAGCATCATTTTACGTCCCTGAAAACACACCTAATTTTCCTACAGCCAGGGGTTTTTGAATAAAAATTTCCATGAAACTGGTTTACTAATACAAGGTAATCTTCTTTAATTTTTCCACCCACTTCAAATCATCTTCATCCACTACAAGTCGAGAATTGCGACAGCAATTCGCGGCTTGTAATGGATGAAGATGACAATGTAAAGTCAGGATTAAAAGGGTTAAACCACATGGTACATAACAGGGCAGTTTAAATAACATAATATAATATCATGATACACACACTATAAAATGAAGCTCCACTGTGATGACCTCACGCCGCCATGTGCATGCTCAGTGGCGGATACAGGCCTCATATTTTTCGGCAAATTCTTTCAAAAAAACCCAAATTGGTGTAAATTTGTCCCCAAACCCCCGGCATTCACGTTCTTCAGATCCTCGATTCGAACTCCCCCCCCCCCCCCCAGAGGCTTACATTCGCGATGACGTAACTAGTACCGCATCACCGCGCAGAAACGTACATGCACTTATAGGTGAAAATCGACTGTTTACACCCTGTAGAGACTTCAGTTGTATTCGTTTTTCGTAGCAGTAAGTACGCAGGATGACTGTTTTAGGCATGGCTCAAAAAATATGTTTGTTTTTTTTATATTCGAGTAGTACGTGCATGTTGTGAATATTTGCCTTTGTTTAAAAAATCTCCAATTGAAGTGCTCTTTTCTAAACGACAATGACTATGACCATGATAACAACAATGCATTATAGACATATGATGTAACACAAATAGCTTGTTACCTAGTGGTCAGAGACGAAACGCTTGCGTCTGTGTTGGTTTATCCCTTTCAATCCTGAGTTTACCATAGTCATCATCATCCACTACAAGCCGCGGACTTGTAGTAAATGAAGATTAAAATTAAAGAAAATTACCACGTAGTGTTAAACAAGTTTCATGGAAATTTCCGGTCTAAAACCCTCAGTTTTAGGAAAATTAAGTATGTTTTCAGGGATGTAAAATGATGCTTTAATGCATCGTGGGGGCTTGAAGGGTTAAAGTGTAAAACACACCAACGCCCCTGCCCGCGCGACGTCCCGCGCGCGACGTCGCGTCGGTTTTTCAAACACACTATTCGCAGCCTCTGTCATGCAGATACTCTTTCTAACATGGTGTCATGCGTGATGCTTTTTCTAACATGGTGTCCTGATTTCTGATGAGCCGTCATCAAACGCATATGACGAGTAATTCAGAATGTTCGCATATTTAGCTATTCCAAGAGTGTTCTATCTTTCGTCTTCCATGAATTGCTGCTGTACCACCTTGTAAACACATGTACGGATTGAGATCCATTTAGTGTGTACCTAAGGTGAAATAGATGTCTGCTCACGAAATATCGGCATGAAAAGAGACATTTTTGTTGATTTCATGTCAACATGGATAAACATATCGCGTCAAATTTTTTTTTTAAATACATGATTATTCAATAAGTCAAACCATTATTTCACCTTCTCAAATATTGGCATCCAAATCTACAATATTCAACAAAGTATTTTGAAAAAGTGTCCTGCTTTCCAACAAATTAATTTTAGGGATGCCCTACTTTCTAAGAAAAATAAGAGCAAGTTAGAAAGCAGGACACTTCCTCAATATACTTTATTGGATATCGTAGATTTTGAGGATAGGGGCCTACTATTTGATCAGGTGAAATAATTATTTTATGTATTGGACAATAATGTATTTTTTTAAAATAAGTTGACGCGGTAGTTTTATCGATATTGAAATAAATTCAACAAAAGTGTCAATTTTCATGCGATATCTCGTGAGCATCTATTTGACTTTAGGTACACACCAGATCAATTCCTACGTGTGTTTTCAAGGTAGTACAACAGCTATTCATAGAACATCTAAGCAATAGAACATTTTTAGCATAGTTAAATATGCGAAAACTGTGAATTACTGGTCGCCATATGTGCTTGTTGACGGCTCATTAGAAAGCAAGACAACATGTTAGAAAGAGTATCACGCATTACATCATATTGGAAATGCAAGACAAGACTACAGAGGGTGATTTGATCATTGCCAAAACATACCAGCGCGACGACGTACGGTACGCGAGCGCGATAGACAATACGATCATTTTCAAAACTGTTACATTTTCGTCACGCGTCGCACCGGTCGTCACGCCGGTTGTCACGCCTCACATGTCGCGTTAGTCGTCGCGTCGGTTGTCGCGTTGGTGTGTGGACAGTCACGTGATTTTCGCATCTGTCGCATCCCTCGTCGCGTGCATAATTGCAATGGTATGTTTTGCCCTTAATGTCTAGTATGTTGTTTGAATGTTTACCAGCGTCTGACAAAAGTACGAAATATCTTCAAAGGGCCACCGAGTAGGAATTGGAGTACCTAGAGCGGAACGCCTCATATCTAAGAACATAAAAATGTCCATCTATTTTCATGTTCGTGGACAAACGAGACCATGTGCTGCAAGGTGCAGAGCAAAGAAACAAGTCCAATTCAAAGAAAGCGTCCTCTGGACAAGTGTCGACATTTATCATCTTTATGTCTATTACTCTACACACAATATCACTGGGGTATAGTGACTCACCAATATGTATTTGGACATTAATCATGTTAATAAATAGGTTATAGCGTCTGCCGCAGTGTCCAGGCCGCCCGAGCCCCGGCTGCGAGCGATGCGATGCGAGAGGGTGATTACCTATAAATATTTTGCACCTCATCGTCCAGTTGGTATTTATTACAAGCATGATATACTATCTTTATTTTACGGAAAATGTAAGTGGATGCGTCTACAATATAAGTATTTAACTCTTTCAGTGCGTGAACCAACATTAGACGTCAGGATCTGACGTCTATGGACGTCAAATTCTGACGTCTAAAGGAGATCCCCATACTGAAAATATATATACTGGCAGCGGACGCATACCATAGGTATTCAAATGAAATGTAAAGAGCTAACTATGACATTTATGATGATTTCAAATTCAAAAGAAAACAACTTTTGTCTCCACGGTTTATACACAAATATTCAGCGTTGTCAGGGTAATCCTTCAGCTGTCATGACAATATTGACCAATCGTTTAGTTGACCAATCGTTTGAAGCTGATGAGTCGTTTCGCTTCACTAATCAACTCGATTGACTTTGTCTTGTGACAATCCCACTCCTCCTCAGAACGTTGATCACGCTGCGTATTCGGGTGGGCCCACAATGTGTGCTCAGCGAATCGTGACGACCCACCAACTTTAATGTTAATTTTGTAAAACAGTGCACATATGCCCAGTCATTATTTGGGGTTATTATTTATCACTATTGAACATTGGAACAAAACAACTAAACATTGTTTATCACCCCTTTGGTAGTAGACCAGCCAACACTGAAAAAAAAAAATACGCCATAGACGGGTAATAGAGGGCACCCATGCTAGATCGACCACTAACAGGGTAAGGAATAACGTGTGGGTGAATGCCACCGTCACTTTTGATTTTGAAGGTCATTGCAAAGGTCACAAAGCTTAAAATGGGTATTTATCATCATATACTATTTATTATTGGTAATAAATTTATGATTGTGTATTGTGGCTATTTGTAGATTTCATTATTAATTTATTAGTAATTTCAAATTATTAAAAATGATTTTTTTTATTTATTTCTTATAAAGTGATGGAGTACCAATTTTGTATTGTTTTTGTGCGACCCTCCGTTGCACCTTACCATGCCGCTGTGGTGGTGTATTCAGAGGGTCCAGTGACATGTGTGTGCTACTCAGCAGGGCCCGTATTCTCATACAAGCTACGTATATCAGTGTATATCGTAGGTTTCTGATTGGTCGAGATGGCCATCTCACATCAAAATCCTGCGAGCAATTTTAAACAAAAAGAAATCTATAAAGCACCTCTAAATAGGCGATCCAGATATGACAGTTGAACACGCCGTCCTCTTGATGTCTACAGTCAGATTTAATCATTCAGAGCACAACATTTTACTGTCCTCTATGTCAAGTGTAATACGTGTACATCCAAATTTAACCCTTTCAAGCCTGAGTTTACCATTGTCATCTCCATCCACTACAAGCCGCGAATTGCTGTCGCAATTCTCGACTTGTAGTGGATGAAGATGACTTGAAGTGGGTGTGAAATCAAAAAGAACTACTGTTACTATTGACCAGTTTCATAAAAATAAATAGTTCTAAGACCCCTAGTTTTTAGGGGATTAAGTCATCCTTCAGAGATGCATCGTGAGGGTTTAAAGGGTTAAGCAGATGAATAAAAAAATTATATCTGATATCATCTTCTAGCATGCAAAGTATCTATGTGCCACACAAATGAGTAACATATATGACACTTTGACTGCCAGGGTACGACATATGGACGGATTACATAGACCTTATCACACCGTATCACAAATAATACAGTGTCGTCATCTTATCAGCTGTTATAATATTAACATTGATATTAACCACCCTCTAGCCACTAAGCGCGACTATAGTCGTTTTTAATCCGTTTTATTTGCCGCTTAAATCACTGTCATTAGGTAGTCAATGGGCGTTTAAACATCAAGATTTGTGAATGTTTAGTCTCAAATTAAACAAATATGAATAATTTTCACCCACTTGATGTTGTGGGTCGCGGTAGCGAGACACAACTTCAATGGGTAAAAATGAGATATTTTTGATGTAGCGTTTTAATGGAAATTTATTTTCGGTGTTGATACAGCTATTTCTTTAATCTCTGGCAGCAACAACACACCAGAAAAAAAAAATATTTAAAAAATATTTATTTTGCGTTTTAAGGGGTAACAATACATTTTGTTTCATGTCTTCAATACATTTTTTGCTAATATATTGTAACTTTGTGAAGCAAATCAATTTGACTTGATTTGACTTTCAATGAATTAGTATTTGTTAATGTATGAGATCAAGAATACATAATGTATTCTTGATGAGATTTATATATTTATATGTTAAAAATTGCATATGACCAGATGACCATCATGTTTATGGGAGAACCAAACGGATACAGTGCTGCCATAAAAAAGGGCATCACAAGTGCATCACTGTGTGGCTTATTATTTGTCATAACATGTTTCATTGTTGCAAAATACCCACCAATAATATGAAACCTTGGGAAGATCAAAGCTAGACCATCGTCTGGATGTTCATCCAAAATTTATCCAATTCTTGGCCGCCATTCCAGGTATCTGTAGTTCCATTGCTGTAGCTGTTATAGTTTGATTTTGTTACCTTTTCTTGCATCAGTGAAGCTTAATATATAACTAAATATATAATAATTTGGTGATTGGTCAGTACATTATGATGAGCATTAGAGATTATTCGTAACTGAATAGTCTGTAACTTTGGCCTTGATATTGCACTATCAACATTTGGATTATATAGGTCTACCATATGTGCAAACACAAAGTCCACTTAGGTTGTGTATGCATGTATAATCGTGTTCGTTCAAGGAATATCAACAAACAGGACATCTTCGTTCACATTATCTGAATGTTGGACCAGCTTTGTCTGAGGCTGGCCCAGCATTGATTCAACTTTGGGAGATAATTAACTTCCGAGGACGGACCTGTCAGAAGTTACTGGCAAACTAGGCCAATTAACATGATTAATATATTAATAGCACAACTACTTGTTCTACATAGTTACTATAAAACATCATATACTTTATTCAGTTAATAGTTTCAAACACGATACGTGCGTGTGTGCCATTGGCCACAATATAAACGCCTATTTATATACTTGAATTTCCGTGTGCAGTTATAATCATAGACGATTATAAAATTAAGTACAATTATATATTTTTTCATATTCATCGCTTATTATATAGCACCCAATTTACAAACGACAATAATATTTTTTGAAAATACGCTGGATGGGAAAGATTGGACTGGATACAAACTTTTTGTACAATCGCCAGACCACACAAAGAGTGTTTTCATAGATATTCACATGTGATAGTATTAACATGATTAGGCAAGTTCAAAGAGGATATATGCATATAAGCACATTATACGATAAATTGCTCAGAATTGGAATGATCTGGTTTAGGTATCGGATTTAATAATTGCAATTATTTATAGTAATTACACAAGATAACCATATTAATTATATGTAGGCGGACTCTAAATTGAGAATTTTAAATAATGTGCTGACATTTCGTGATGATGTGTGATTGTGCTCATCTCAGGTATTCAACATTGGCAGTGACCACCATTTATTGGAATGAAAGGATGTGTGCAGAGATGGCGCAGAAATGACGCAGATATTGTGAAACCGCTTGAGAGGAAATTCACCCTGAAATCTAAAGATTTATGTTCCTAATAAAAAACTATTTAACCCTTACAGCGCGGGGACAAACTTTGGACATCAGAATCTGACGTCTGTAGACGTCAGATTCTGATGTCAAAAGTCGATCCAGACGTCAGATTCTGACGTCTAAAGTCGATCCGCACACTGCAAGAGTAAAAATATTTAGTTTGGCAGGAGACCCATAACATAGGTGTTCAAATGAAGCGGAAAGAGCTATAGCTAAGACATTTATGATAATTTCAAAATGAAAGGATCTTTTAGTCTCCATGTTTTCAGGTTTAAAAGTTCCTTGTTGTATTCCCGCGAGGACTTTTTTAATGAGCAAAACCACGCATTATACCTGATTGGCTCTACGTTAATCTTATTTTTTTCCTTGATATTACATTAAGCATTAACTGTCATCACGTATGCTATGTTAACGACATGAAATAGAAGATAATTACGGTACAAATGAAAGGTGATAAATCTAAGACGACATTTCGTGATGATGTGTGCTTCCTTTAGGTGGAAAATTGGCCGTGGATGACAGTGATGGGTTTAATATTATGATACACACGCAGTGCTGGCTCTAACAAAAGGAGTACGTCTTCTCGATTGCGCATAATTCCCGACCTTTTTAACCTTTTCACTACCATACATGACGGAAATTTCCGTCGTCATTCGTCAATGAACGTAACCATAAAATGACACAAATTTTCGTCAAATATATACTACATTTATGTATTTTTCGTCATTTGAAGCTGGAAATTGCGTTAGCAATTCCAGCTTCAAATGACGAAAAATAGAACTCCTACACCAGTATATCTGGATCCTGGCATGCACCCGGCCTGGAAGTCAAAGGGTTAAATACAAACATATACTGATGTATATATATATGAGTTTATCTTACAGCCACTTTATCGTCAATTTGGCACTGATTCTTTAAAAGTGTGCTCAACTATATGGAGCCATCAATTTCAATGGATTCACTTTGTGCAAGACGTCAGGTTCTGACGTCTATAGTCAATCCCGCGCGAAAAGAGTAAAATATTTACAATGGCCGTAGACCCAAGCGGAAAGAGCTAACTAAGACATCTATGATAATTTCAAATTGAAAAAAACACCTTTAGTCTCCGTGTTTGATACACAAATATTCCAGCGTTTTAGGGGTTAAAAGCATCACTAATAATTTACGCAAGAATAGGTGTATTCATTTGATAGAGCTATGAGCCGTGAGCAAGTTCACTCGTGCTCGTACCGAGTTGCTCTCAGGTGAGTTCAGGCGCGAGTAACTGGGTACGAGTGAAGTATATGGGATTCTAAAACCCCGCGTGATGTTATTTTATTATTATTACACCCCACCACTTACCCACTTACCAGGCCTGACAGGGGGACATTTAGCATACTCACAAAATATTGATACTGCCAACTAGTATTTATCACCTGTGTACTCGGCGAATATAAACTCCGACCCAATGTTGGCCCAACTCTGGGCTAGCGACTACGACGTGGGGCCGCATCAGATAAAGAATCTTGTCATAAACAAGTAATAATAGATACGAAGTGATCGTCTAGCATTGGATTATTGTTAGGCGAACATCCCAGATGTTGGCCCGGCGTTGAGCCAATGCTGGGTCGGCATAATTATCATATTTAGTGAACAGCGGGGGCCGTATTCTCAAATGAAGTTAAGATTATATCTTAACTTTTTTTAGCAAAATTCAGAAATTCCTCAGATATCAACGTAAATTCTACGACAAGTTGTCGTAGAATTTACGTCGATATCTGTGGAATTTCTGCTTTGGTCGTCGACAACCAAATAGATGTCGTAACTATAAGAATAGATAGTAACATTATACAAAAGTTAGGATCTTAACTTCTTTGAGAATAAGGCCACTGATACATCAAGCGTGCGATGAACAGTGAACGACTGACTGAACATCCTCAATATATGAGCAGTTAGTAGGTTAGTACGCGACAGCAATCTCACTGAACACAGCATAATACCAGTGAAACATCACCGGCAAATATAATCTATTATGCCGCGCAAAGACAAACAGCAGTAACTGCTTACTTGAAAAGTAAGCAGTTACTGCTGTTTGCATTTGCATTTTATCCTTCACCATTATGATCTGAACAGATTCAGCGATGACGTGGGGCACGTCGATCAAAAGATACACATTATACATTTTAGCTTCTCTTTCTGGTTCTTTATATAATTGTAAGCCCCTGGGTGTGATGTATATACTATCAACACACAGTGTACACTGTTAAGTTATGGGCAAAGAAACCAGGGACCGATGGTAGAGGGTGTTTAGGGGGATTAGTTTTCAAGGACAGACATAGTAAATACAATGACAAACAGCAGTAACTGATAACTCCAAATGTAAACAGTTACTGCTGTTTCCCTTTCCATATGTATATACTATACATACATAAAAGTGAAGTATTTGTGTCAAGTATGTTTACTGTGAAATTCAAATGATGCTGAAAGGTCTGAACAATTTGAAACGTGAATACATATAGGCGGAACATATTTCATCTTCTAACCTTTCATGAAACTGAAGTTTTTAAATCATCTGTGAGTTTAGTCTTCATTGTTCTACTTTTGCATTTCCAGTTTGTGGAGATGTTATTCGTTTTTTTCATTATTTTTTTTACCGAGGCCCATTTATCAGGCATTATATAATTATGCACAAATAAATACAATCATTCTGTATTTTAAATACATCGTTGCACTTTCTAAACGCATACCTTGTACATGGATCGTAATGAGTATCAGGTCTGTTTCTTCTTCCTCACCCCCTCCTCAAAAAAAAAACTCAACACCAGCAAAAGGAAATCACGAATTAAATAAAGCTGTGACAGACCCGACGCTATTTTTAAACTCAATTTTCCATATTCATTAAACGTGTCACAAAATAGTAGCTTTGCATTTTGGAGTAGCAACATTCACCTGTAACGTTACTCGCGCGGCGAGCCTGAGAATCGCCGCACGGGTACCTGGGTATGAGTGAATTGAGAGTGAATTAAGGCATATGAGCAAAGATTCTGTGCAATTGTACAGAATCTTTGATATAAGTAAAATATAGAGTTGATAAAAACACTGACCAGGTCTTTGCTGAAGCGTGACACGTTGAAGGAGGCTGATCTCCGCATGATGAAGTAAGTGCCCCTCGACCCTCTGTGTGTGACGTCACTTAGTAAGGTACCACTCAGAGATATTCCTCAATTATATCGATCTGTTGGAGTTATTCCATACGAGGCTGACCCCTTGCTCCCTGTGTGATCAGTTTTTGTGATAATTATCCCGCAGGTAAGGTGCGGGTCCGCTTACATCCTGCAATTACCGCGGGCTTCCTCAAGCACCTGTTGCCGGCGCGGATACTGTTCATTCACTGCCTTATTTTAAGCCAAGTCTCGTGACCTCTCGGTAGTACTCGATGCGCCATTATTTTGCAGGTGATATTCGCCCCCCCCCCTACCTGGGTCGGCGGCATCTGTTGCGGGGCGTCTTGAAGTGGATGCTGTTTGACATGTCCGCGAGCTCGCGAGCCAACGGTGATGTCGCGATCGCGATGCGCGCACAGGTTCAGGGTCGAACCCCTTGCGCTCGCGGCGTGCCCTCCCTCCCCCTCAGTACTTGTGTGCTCGCCGTAGAGAGCCCTCCAGCATGTAGATCACGCGCCAAACAAGAGCACCAACATGGCAGGGCCGCCCAGTGTTGTTTAAAGGTTGGGCCAACGTCTTCGACGCCAGCCCAACCCTTATCCAACATTGGGCCAATATACATCGTGTGCTGGCGCAGAAGTCGTCTGCTTCAACAGAAACCTTTTCGGACCCAGAAATATAAATTCATGCACCCCCAGGTGGAACCTAATATCACCGACTGCTGCAAATAAATATCAAATTAACTGAACTGGCTCAATTTATTATATTACTGGAATACAACCTATTGGTGACAGTTTCTTTATCTGTTCCTCCAATGATAACGTTTTTCTGGCTCGTTTTCAGGTTCAGTTTAACTAAAAAAAATTGGTAATTTTTGTAATAATAAAGTGATAATAACCTAAATAATATTGCTATATTTTCTCTGTTGATGGTAGGAACAAACTTACAAAATTAAGGAACAAACTTACAAAAATTACAAAAAAATTACATTTCTGGTAGATTATAAGTTCATGGTATTTTGACGACATAACTACATTAACTCTTTTGCTGCTTTATTGTTTGCTTCTATTTTTCAACATTTGCAATTTCCAGCTTCAAATGACGAAAAATATTTATATTTATGAGAAATAGACATATCCAATATTGAATTATTGGATTAACAAAGCATGTACCGAAAACTATTTTATATAACTTAGTGATATTTCTATTATAAAAAACATATATACGGGTCTGGCAGGATAAGGGTTAAATACATGAAACAGTGTCCTGTATGCTGGTTATCAGGTTTATCAGGTTATGGGGCTCAGAGGGTGGAAGTTGTGGGGTGTACTTTTTTGAAGTGAACACCTGTCACTACCCACCATTGCTAGCCACTAAACCTCATACTATCCGCAACACCTGCCCAGCCTATAACATATGTAGATATACGTAAGTTTGCGTATTGCCACACGTGTAGATATAAATGTAAAATTACAGCTTTGACTCACCGTCAATTTAGACTGAACCAGTAAAATGTTCGTGGAACAGAGATTCTCCTATTTTGACACAGACATGAATTGCTATGCGGCAACAGGATTTTAGTAGCCGGTTCACCCGTCGAAGACATCAATGCATGGCTGTTAACACCTAGCACACTAAGGGAGACTACAGTAATATGTCTGTGTTTTCATTACATTTAATTATTTAACCAGCTTTTAGCAATAAAATATGTTCTAAATCCCTGACACTGATACACATGGTATTTTAAATTTCACAAATCCACGTAATTTTCAGTGACTTGAAGTTGTGGATCGCAGCAGCGAAACACAACTTCAAGTCACTGAAAATTGTAATGTAATTGGCCAGTGTTCTAAGGGTTAATAATTGCAGGCGAAGAGTTTGTTGTCGAAATAATTTTATTGTTGTTGGTATTTCTGTGATATGAAAACAGATCTCTTTGACAAAGTCCTGCTCCAACATGATATGATAGATATATATATATTTTTTATTGGCGACGGGAAGTCTATGTGGACTTATAAATGCGTCAATAAAATGTAAAGTATAAAATATATATGTACATGTATATACAACAGGGTTAGTT
>OZ024903.1:99884783-99924783 GCA_964017125.1 Flabesymbios commensalis
TTTAATTCTTTCAATGCGGGAGTCGTCTTTAGGCGTCAGATTCTGACGTCTAAAGACGGTCTCCGCGCTGAAAGGTCTAAACCAGCAAACATGAGACGTTGGGCCGGTGTCGTAGACGGTGGCCCAACATTAACCCAACATTGTGTCAACGTTTCATTTTTGCTAGGAAGGCCGCCTTAATTGAGAATCCTGGATCATCATGAATAACTACATAATTAAAACTTTATATCTTGGTTTAACACGGCAATCTTTTGAGCAAATAAACGTTGATCAAAGTTGGTTTAATGCTGGGCCAGCGTCCTACACAATGGTCCAATATTAAACCAACATTATCCGAGTGGACTATACGATGAATTTTCCAGGCACACAGGTCATAATATAGGTATATTTGAAAAAGTAAATAAAACTCATAAGCTATCCGAGCCAAACAACTTCGCAGAATCGACTGGCTAAACTACTTATCCTCCGATGATTCATATAATAATCACTGTCTATATATAGATAAATATATGGGCCATATGACCTGAGGTGATTTTGATAATAGATCTGATATCGTTAGTAAAAAGTGCATGCAAAAACTTGGTATTGTATAAGCTACTGTCAAACTCTTAGTTGAAATTGTTGTGTTCAAATGTAATGATGATCGATCTCCACTTTGGTATTAGAAGGTCGTATTTGACAGTGGCTGATACGACCGGGGATTGCGAGTACGTCTCCCTATTTGGCATTCAAATATCTCTTCCCCGCTCACTCTTCTTCAAATTTTCTTGTATGAAGGTCACATAAAAATAATAAAAACGGCCATAGACGTGAATAGCATAAACTAAAACTACTTTCTCTTGTTTTTCACATAAAACTATAATGATAAGAAGGTGTTGGTAACTCTAGACTATGATTACCCTCAGCGGTTTATCTTATTCAAGCCATTTTCAATGAGAATGAATCTGGGAGTAGGGTAGCTTCTGACATCATATATATAGTCTGACGAACTTTCATGTTAATATGTGTAGTCCAGGCTGTAAGGGTCAAAATAGAGCGAGTGTGTGAACTTTTGGAAGAAATCACCATTTTTTGCCCAGGTGATCTGTAACATGTACTCTTTCGATCCTGATATAGCGCAGTCTATTCTGACACGATTAACACCTAATTAACACCTAATTAGTATCCATAATTAGTAAAACCACGGAAAAATCCGGAAGAGATAATATCTCAAGAATGGGTAGATCGATTTTAATGATCTCCAGTTTTGTCATTTATTTAACGTATAGCCTACACGATAAAAATATCCCTGAGATGATTACTGGTCAAGGTCACGTGATGCGGCTAAGTCAAGGTCATATGTGAGCAAAGTTTAAAACTTCTGAACAAAAAACCTAATATTAGATGTTTCAAAGTACATATAATTATTTCACATTAAAAAACGTGATACACCAATCTAACAGCTTTAGTTTGATGTCATAATGTAATTTATATCTCTAAAACCGGGATCATTATGATCTAGACAAGTGAGCTCATGTCTCACATGTATGGGTCTTCATCTGAGGAATAATTCAGTCTATTTCATTTAGTTTCTTTTAAAACATTTCTAATGATGTTCCACATCTTATGCACTATTTCATATAACATAAAGGTCAAGGTTAAGTAAACCTCAAGGTCAACGTGAAATAAGGAATAGATTTGAGACTAGATGGATTCCTTTTCGTCGTGCTTCCTTCTGATGAATTCCTTATCGTCGAGCTTCCTTCTGACACACGAAAATAATCAATCGGTCGATTTTAATTATATGACTGGGTCAGTGTTAATGTAAAAGTTAAATTTAGTCTAAGCAATTGATACTTGTAGGGCTTACGTCCATGGCAAAATATCACATATTTTGAACCTATCATGTGTCAAACACAATCAATGATGCATACAACCTTTATTAGAAAGCATTAACCAGCTGGAACCTCTGACTTCGCCGTTTTTTCCTTTGTCTTGGACGAGGGTGGCGGGGTAACAAAACGTCCATAGCATGCGCCCACTCGTAGAGGGAAGTGCAAAATAAGCCACGTTAATAATCGGAACACACACCTAAAACAAAACTGGCCTGCAAAAGTCAAAACTTTTAAATTCGTAGGTTTTGATTTGTCAGTCTCACTTTGATTAATTGTGAGGTCTCCTCTGGCATAGGCCTATCGATATTTAAATCACTGGGATCCACAACATGTACAACGAACCATAGAGATATTAGGTCAGCAAGAGAGAATGATCCCCACTGGTGGATGGAGAAAGGCTTATAGTATTTGTCATGCCAGTGTTAAGGTTACACAAACTGAATATCACACTACGGCCACACAACCTCGACTGCTTGAGGATAGGTGTTTAACCTGATTCACTTTCTATACACCCATACATGTACCAAGGACCGAGCACATTTATAAGAAACCTTCTGGGTAGTTATCTTGTTTTATGGTTGTTGCACATGGCGATGGCGAAATAAACAAAGACACTCCGGATAATATTGTTTTGCATTCTTGAATGATGACACGGCTTTGAATAAAGAGACACAACAAATTCTTCGAACGATTATGGTGTCATCAATGGAGACTGAGCCAAGCGCTACATAAGGAACTGCAGAGGGATGTGGTGGGGTGAAAAGAGCTGACTTTTTCTATTTTGCTTACATTTTACCTATCCTGCCATGAAAGAGGTGTTGTCATATCCCTATAATAACATGGAATGTGGAGAAAACACGCATCATGAGAGATGACATATCCTGACATATGTCATGTAATGCAATGTAGCCGAAAGTCGTGTCCACTCCAAGCGTTACATGCACTTTGTCGGATCTGACCACTGTTTTTTTTTCATAAATAGAAATACAGAGTTTTCGTAAAATGAAAGCTCTTTTTATCGGACACAAAATAGATTATTAATCTTAGGCGAATCCCAAGCTATGTAATTCGTGGTTTGTTCGGATCTCGATTTGTTTGTAACGGTCTCTTTTAGCAATGAAATCTTGAGGGTGATCCAAACCAAAAATTAATCCGAAAGAAATATAAATTTATATAGCAGATTCTATGTCTATCAAGAAAATCTTGTATTTTAAATACGTTTCAATAGTTCTTTTATATGATAGATATAGTTTTGCATTGTTTTTGAATATGATCAACCATGTGTCAGTGGTTTTTTAGATTATGACTTCGATTGACATCGCCGACATCAATCCGGTCGCAGTCACGTGGTTAAGTCCACTTCAAATTCTTATATTATCGCTCACGCTGAATTCGTGTTTTTATTAACTATTATTAATAGTATTATCCGTACGCGCTGTTAATCAAATGTCAAAGTTAATGGAGTCTAAATATAGTCTAGACTCGGCTCTAATTGTTACTCTAACTGTTAGTAGACTCAGACTATACTATAGTTTAGTATAGACTATGGAATAAAAATTAAAATATATGATGTAGACTAGTCTACCATTAGACTGGTTGAATCGTCATTATTAGTGTAATAGTCGGCAGCACTTCCAGTCACTAGTGACATATTTTTGGAGTGACAAATTCATAATACAAAATTCATCTGGATTAAATTTGGTTTGGACTGTTCTTTCATGATTTTAATAAAATGTAGACTAAAAAATATACAATCTTAGAAATTTAAGCGCTAGTGTTAACTTTAAATTAAGTTAAAAGCACAATGACCATATAATTTTGATTTAATTTAAATCAATGAGAGCTGTCTATACTTTATTTTTTTATGACTATAAAGATCTATAAATAAAATTCATGTTACAAATATTTTTAATAGTTTGTGTATATATTTGATAACAGCTTTGCGTTGTTGTTATTGAATCTGTCTGACCAATTATTTGGATTATGACCCTTATCTTTGTCTCAATGACATTGTTGGCTTTCCATGTGGTCTAGTCAGTCTCAAAACCTTACATTATCGTTCACTCATTCTTTGTTTCAATCATGAATTTCAGTTGTTATTAAATTATCAAATTTAACAAATTGAGCATAAAACAAGAATTCTCATAATGCAGAGTAACACTGATCGGTTTCTCATTTATCAAACATTTGCGGAATGACATAATGAAAAAATCATTTGCATTTTTGCATCCAAATTTGGGTTTGGATGATGCTTCCATAACTTTTAATATGTCAAGGGGGATGGAAAATAGTTTCATCTTTGTTATATAAAAATTTTGGTTTTATTCAGGTGAAAAAGTACTATGTTAACTTGTTATGATTCGCTGAGTAAAAATTTGAGATGGCGCTCACTTTAGACAATAATAATTTTATAAATCAACGATAATTGTGTCAGAGAATTTGTTTAACAAAGATTGATTAACTCTTGAGGCGATAACCACTTTAGCTGCTTTTATGCTTTTATGCTAGTTTGTGGTTGACTCACTGATTCCTTTCAGGAACTGTTTTTCCTGTGGGCCATTCTTTGGCATTGCCACTGCGGCCTTATGGGGTTTCAGATAGGTCTTGTTGTCCGGAACATATGTTTTTGGCCTTTTTCCTCGTTGGGAGTTTCATCTTTGTTACTTAAATTTTTTTGGGTACATTTTATTGTGTGATTTGCAGGGTCAACTTTATAAATTATCTTAATAAGAAGATTGATTCTTGTTGTGGTTCGCTGAGTAAACATTTGAGATGGTGCTCGCTTTAATGCAATAGACAATATTAATTTTATAAATCAATGATAATTGTCTCAGAGAATTTGTTTAACAAAGATTGATTAACTCTGGAGGCGATAACCACTTTGGCTGCTTTTATGCATTTATGCCAATTTGTGGTTGACTCACTGATTCCTTTCAGGAACTGTTTTTCCTGTGGGCCATTCTTTGGCATTGCCACTGCGGCCTTATGGGGTTTCAGATAGGTCTTGTTGTCAGGAACATATGTTTTTGGCCTTTTTCCTCATTTTTTGGAGATTCATCTTTGTTACTTAAATTTTTTGGGTACATTTTATCGTGTGATTTGTAGGGCTAAAATTTACAAATAATATAAATAAATAAGAGGAGCAATTGTTGTTTCTAGGATTTGATTTAGCAAGAATTGATAAACTCTGGAGGCGATGATCACATTGGCTGATGCCAATTTGTGGTGGACCCACTGATTCCTGTCAGGATTTGTTTCCTGTGGGCTATTTTCTGGCCTCGCCAGTACAGCTTTCGGTTTCAGATAGGTCTTTGTCAAAACTATGTTTTTGGCACCTTTCCTCTTTGAATGGAGTTTTCTTTTTTTGTTACTTTTGGTCAATGAAGCATACATACCAGCCACTCTTAATCTCAAATTAAAATATACAATATTAGTGCTCATAAAGATTTTTTTTAAATAATTCATGTTAGGAAGTTAGGATTTAACGTTCTCATTTGTAATAATTTAAATTAATGAGAAGAGATATAGTTGATAATCTCTTGATTTCATTTTATATAATTAATGCAATTATGCCAATTTGTGATGACTCTGGAATAATCCCAGGGGCTGGTTTTTCTGTAGGCCATTCTCTGGCTTTGCCAAAGTGACCATAGGTTTCAAGTGGATCCTACGAAATTATGTTTTGGGTCACCTTTTTCTTTCTAAGTTTTCTTCTTTGTTGTTTGTTTTGTAAAGCTTAGTGATCCAGCTGCTTTGAAATTAAATAATAAAAAAAAAATGGCCACAAGAATTAAATCTTTCATCATTCTTACTTAGATATATATATAAATAATAAATAATTTGTAAATTAAAATAATTCGGAAGAGTATCCAAGTGTAGGAGTGTAAGGTAAAAGCAATATAATTATTCAATTAAACTACTGCAAGAACATATTATTAGTCAATAAATACAAGGTCAGTTACAACAAGACTTGGCCAGTTGTTACAGGCCGCAGTAATTATTGCATGCCTTATACGCCAACTACATGATGCTCTCTGTCTAGCTTGATTAATCTAGCATCAGGACTTGCGCCAGCTGCTGAAATCAGTGCTAGTAATGATAGACAGGATGCATCCGGACTTGCGCCAGATGCAATGAACTTCATGAAGAACCAAACATATGATTATTCATTTGTTAGTTCGGCAGGACTTGCGCCAGCTGTTCTAACTATAGCAAACATGATGGGGAGTGATTTGCCAACTGGATTTGGGCCAGTTGGTTTTTGATACAATATCCACAAGCTCTTTCTTACAGGTGGAATTAGTTTAATCTAGCATCAGGATTTGCGACAGCTGCTGAAATCAGTGCTAGCAAGGATGGGCAGGATGCATCCGGACTTGCGCCAGATGCAATAAACTTTGTGAAGAACCAAACATATGATTTTCCATTTGTTAGTTCGGCAGGACTTGTGCCAGCTGTTCTAACAATGGAAAACATGATGGGGAGTGATTTGCCAACCCGATTTCGGCCAGTCGGTTTTTGATACAATATCCACAAGCTCATTCTTACAGGTGGAATTAGTTTATTCTAGCATCAGGATTTGCGCCAGCTGCTGAAATCAGTGCTAGCAAGTATGGGCAGGATGCATCCGGACTTGCGCCAGATGCAATAAACTTTGTGAAGAACCAAACATGATTTTCCATTTGTTAGTTCGGCAGGACTTGCGCCAGCTGTTCTAACAATGGAAAACATGATGGGGAGTGATTTGCCAACCCGATTTCGGCCAGTCGGTTTTTGATACAATATCCACAAGCTCATTCTTACAGGTGGAATTACTTTAAATGTGAATGATTTATGTCCTTTTTCTTCTCCCGTAGAAGAGAAGAAAAAGCTAAAATTTTGCTTTTTCGTCAATAACTGCGTGAGTAAGAAATTATTATTATTATTATTTTATTTTTTTATTTTTTTTAGAATTCTTTAGATCTTGCATTTGAATGTATATGTAAACACCATTTTTAGTGAATACAGCAATACTCAAGATGTGGACCATTTCCTCATGTTCCTAATTTGCTTCAAATCCTTCTAAATCTATGTTTTGTGGTCTTCTTATGTTTTCAAAGTGTGTCTGCAATACCTAGGTCAGCTCAATATGAGGTCTGTATACTTCTGTGGTCAGATTTTACACTTACAGAAAATAAAATTCCACTGACATATAAATCCAGCCAGTCAAAACACTACTCAGACTTGCTTCAGGAATTATAAATACAATAGATGTTATGATAATGTGTCCCTTATTATCTACATTTGGAAATTTTAATTATTTGGTTATCTATTCATTACATGTAAATTTCAAGTTTCACTTCTGTAGACATCTTAATTTCAATTTAAAAACTAAATTTCAGACTATATAGCACTTCACTATTTAGAATTAGTGTTGTTTCTGATGCCGCAAGTAATGGTGGATTAGACAGATGAGAGGTTGGAATTCATATGTGCTCTTACGATGCATTCGTAAGTTTGTGTTGTGGGGGTCAGACACTTTGTGTCTGTGTGCCGTTTTCATACCCTCCTCAACAACAGATAATCTTGTTTAATAATGTTATTGATAGATTTTGTCAATATTATGTAATTTGTATGTAATGATACAAGAGTCAATGTTCATTAATATATTAATGTGAACAATTAGTAGATTGTTATTGATAGGTTTGGTTTTGTGTGAACAATAACTAGATTGTTATTGATAGTTTGGTTGATATTATCTAATTTGTTTGTAATGATACAAGAGTCAAAGTTCACATTTAAATAGTAGATTAGATCAATCAGAGACATGTATAAATATTCATAGTAGATTAGATCAATCAGAGACATGTATAAATAGTCCTAGTAGATTTGATCAATTTGAGACATGTATAAATATTCATAGTAGATTAGATCAATTAGAGACATGTATAAATATTCACTGGTTAATCCTGTTAACTGACTGTCAAGTAAATTTATACCTATTTTGGTCTTAGGGCTTCACTCTGTTACAACCACGTTTACATTAACAACATTTGAAGTGAAGCCCTTTTTATTTGTAGTCGTTTAATTTGATGTTTATTTTTAATAAACAAATTTTCCCCATTTTATGTGTCTGTTTTTTGTACGATAAATACAGAGTTTTCGTAAAATGAAAGCTCTTTTTATCGGACACAAAATAGATTATTAATCTTAGGCGAATCCCAAGCTATGTAATTCGTGGTTTGTTCGGATCTCGATTTGTTTGTAACGGTCTCTTTTAGCAATGAAATCTTGAGGGTGATCCAAACCAAAAATTAATCCGAAAGAAATATAAATTTATATAGCAGATTCTATGTCTATCAAGAAAATCCCACCTCCTCCCGCTTCCATCCGCTGCGAGTTTTTTGTTCATTTTTCTTCTGACCGTTCTCATACCCTCCTCAACAACAGATAATCTTGTTTAATAATGTTATTGATAGATTTTGTCAATATTATGTAATTTGTATGTAATGATACAAGAGTCAATGTTCATTAATATATTAATGTGAACAATTAGTAGATTGTTATTGATAGGTTTGGTTTTGTGTGAACAATTACTAGATTGTTATTGATAGTTTGGTTGATATTATCTAATTTGTTTGTAATGATACAAGAGTCAAAGTTCACATTTAAATAGTAGATTAGATCAATCAGAGACATGTATAAATATTCATAGTAGATTAGATCAATCAGAGACATGTATAAATAGTCCTAGTAGATTTGATCAATTTGAGACATGTATAAATATTCATAGTAGATTAGATCAATTAGAGACATGTATAAATATTCACCGGTTAATCCTGTTAACTGACTGTCAAGTAAATTTATACCTATTTTGGTCTTAGGGCTTCACTCTGTTACAACCACGTTTACATTAACAACATTTGAAGTGAAGCCCTTTTTATTTGTAGTCGTTTAATTTGATGTTTATTTTTAATAAACAAATTTTCCCCATTTTATGTGTCTGTTTTTTGTACGATAAAGAATACGTTTCTTCAAATAATAATTAGAGCTAGGTAAGCTAATATAAAAAAGATGGTTTAATTACTATGAAATATATCCCAGTTTCTATGAAGATATTCTTTTTTCATGGGTGTAAATTAGCTTGGTCCGCACACCCATCCTTGGTTATAAAGTGTTGGTGTTGCGTGAACCATTGCATCCCAATAAATCAACATAGCATCGACTGGTTGATAAATGTCTTGATACTTATGATCACATGCACCATCATCTAAATTAGCAACTAAGATGGATTTGTGTTTCTCTCATGTCAGTCTTGGAAAGGTTTGTATGTATTTTGATACGTGAAAAGCTAATCGGCAGTGCTTTCATGAAACTGAAATGCGATGTACATCTTTAATATCAACTATAACTCCTCCCTGGGATTGGAGGAGAGGTAGACGCTGTTGAACATATCAACGAGTATTTTAACATTGGCTGTGTAGTTTCTATGGATGGTTTGTTAGATTAACATTAGAGCGCTTTAACATGTTAAATGTTTGAATACTTTTTTCCCACTCATCAGCAATACAGACCCTTTCTCCTCGCCCTGCAATGTCAGTTTGACAGTAAGGACACATTCTTCATCGAGGCTGCTCAGTACACTATTGTCCTTGAAGCTTACTTTGTTCGTGTAGATCAGTTATTATTAGTGGAATTTTGAGATTTAAAACAATAATAACTGTCCTAGCAGGTCTTGATCAGAAATCAATATTATGAACCGAGAATCACAGAGCATAATGACAATTATCAAGAATGAAACACAAAGACTCAATTTAAACGCTGCCCAAATTTGAGTAGCATTTCCAGTTTTAGTGGTGTTTTCCAGAGCCTGTAGTAGCTGTCATATTTGCTTTTCAGCAGTGTATAAATATGCACAATATTGCAAAGGTCCGAGTAGGATAATGTTACTTGCTTGAATAACCAATATTTTGCATTATTGTTTGCATCGTTGAATTGACAAGTTCACCACGTGGGCTATTTTGCCATTCATGTATGTGCTACAAGTAATGAATCTTTTTTTTTATTGCTTAGATAAAAAAATACTTTCACGTTGAAATAAACCCTATCATATAATGAAAATTGGCATTAAATTGAATAATTCCATGTCAGAGACGCCCATAACAAAAATTTCAAATACATTTCGCATATTACCTTGACTTTGACCTTGAAGTTATTGACTCACCTTGATCTTCATATGATATATAATAGTGCATAACAGTTTGTACAACATTAAACTACACACTGTATTAAAATATATAATTAAAATCCTAACGTTGATCCATTTATGAGACATGTGCAAAAAAGACAACTAATGTGTGGACCACTTACCCGAACAATTACGCTCCCCGGTTATTAAATAAATACTCCATTAAACACTCAAATGTAAGGTTACAGCTGATGTTTTTTTTCAAAAAGTATATCAAATAATTTTGGATAATTTGAAACATTTTAAATGCGCTATTTATGTCCGAAATTGTACAATTTTCCTCGATTTTGACTTTGCCCTGGACACATCACGCGACCTTGACAATGAATGATTTCAAAAATATTTTTGTTGAGTCAATTATCCATCAAACAGATAACAGAACTTAAAATCATTAAAATCGACCCACCGATTTAGTATATGGAACATAGTAGTGATTTGGAACATAGTAGTGATAAGAATAAAAAGGGATTGCATTTTTTTAAAACTCTTTAAATCAATAAAAATTGACTAAATCCAAAATGGCCGCCATGTTTTCAAGATATTATCTATTTCACCATAACTTTTGAAATAATGAACACAAAAACATGTATAATACATAGATTTGTATAGTTTTTAATACAAGAAAACTGATAACACCATTATATTTTATAATAAACAGTTTAAACTTGATTTTTTTTATTTTAACCAACAAAATATAAAAACATCGCATGGCCTAAGTTATCTCCTACGTGTCCGAGAGGTTGTGTGCGAGGCCTTGAACGGAATTTAGGATACTGTGTGATGGCAGTTCCAATTCTGATACATCTCACCATGCTCAGGAGGTTATCCCCTCTATAGGGGGTGGGGCCCTCGGTGAAAATTTGGGTTCGGTGTGCAGACAGGATAGACAAACCCTTAGTCTTGAATATACATTTCTGGCCAAAAATATACCTTTGAATATACAAATTTTGCCGAAAATAACTAGGCCCCATACAGTTTCTGGCGTAAACATGCCATTTAATAGGGCTATACAGATTTGGACAATAACACATCCTTTCTGAATAGACACAATGCTCGGGATAGCCAAAAAGTTTTAACAAACTATCTGTCACTGTCAAAAACACGAACACCTTTTTGCACAGCACACTAATCTAGGCCCAATGTTCGACACACAAAGCAGCCTTTGAAGGAACACAGCTGGGTGATTTTATCGACCATTGAATATGCAGTACGTGTGATTTTCATACCCTTAGATATGCCACAATTGTCACCTCTTGAAAATACAGAAATCTGTACAGCACTAATACGCCATGTACACCATGTACACGGAAAGTTATCCTGGTCCAGTTCAGTCATAATTTATATTTGCAAAAAAGTGTCCGAATACCCCAATCATACGTTCTCTTATTCGCCCATTTATTCCCCCCCCCCCCTGATGATATATATTATCAACGAATGTCTGAAATATTATTAAGTAATTACCATTTTTTTAATATTACATAAACATTCTCTTCAATGCAATAAATACCAAAGGCAGTTACTAAAATTACATTCTGGCACAGAGAAAACTTCGGTTTGCAAAATAAATGTGTTTTTTTATGACAATATATAACGATAATGTGGAAGTTTAAAAAAATCTGTGATTCAAACGTCAATATCACATTTTTGAACCTCCACTCGAGTCGGGACCTCAAACATGTCAAACATGAAGTTATATAATCATATTATTAAGAATGCTGCCACAAAAAAAACACGTGAAGGTTACAATTTTGGTTTTAATTTTAGCAGTCAAAGAATGTAATATGACAAAACTTATTAAACTGTTATGCTCACCACTTCTAAAACATGTAACTTGATTTATTTTATGTTACTAGCATCATTATATACATGTGCATTGCATTCATTTATCTGATATAACAATACCAGTCAGAATTATTAATATATTGCTGCTAATATTTTCGGAACTATCCTTTCTCTAAATATATATCGAAAAAGAAGTCAATTAAAAACAAAGTTTAGAGTGTTTCTGAGAGTGTTTCTCTGTCCCAACTCTTAAAAAAGGCTTTGACTTTGGATTCACGTTTCACACACGTTTTGCCATTACATAAATAACTGCATCTCTATATCTATCTTGTATTATTTGTTAGTGTAATATTGAGGTAAATGTACCGATTGAATTAAATGTACCGATCACATAATTATATGACAAAAATAAATTGATGGATAACGACTTTACACAATCATGATAGCTATAATAGCTCTTTAGATAATAATTTTCTTTCATTTCAGCTTAATTTTCTTTCATTTCAAATTGAATAATGTACCGCACATTTATTTATTATGAAAATTATTCTGCAATAAATTAATATGATTTATCGTAGTAGGGCAGTAACTCTAACGCTAAGTAACTCAAGGCCAGACCATACACGGCCATAAGGTCATCTTAACTTCAAACACACTAAATGTTGAGTACATTTTTCAGACATACGTGCCACAAGGATACATTAGGCCTGCTCTTAACTTACATTCCAGGAATTTAACAACAGCAATGCAAGATCCAGATGGTACTGCCGCCTTTTGCCATCACCATAATATTATGACCAATGTTAGTTTCAACTCTCCCAAATTGGAAGAAAAATAGAGGCCTAGCTGCAAGAATGAATCGATGCTACAAATGAATAAAATATCTTTTGCGGAGGATAATTTAGATTCCATGACAACTAAATGCCAGGATTGCGTAATATTTGTTTTATGTACGAAGAACTATTAATGTACTTTGCAATGACCTTAGGTTGTCCTTGGTATGATATTTGTTTGTTACTGTAAAGACCAACCCTGCAACCCTAACCGATATAAAGCTTTATTCCCTTTCCAATAATGAGTAAAACATTACATTTTTACGTCAAATTGTGCAAGTGCTTGAGGACGGGTGTGAAAACAGTATGATATGACCTTGTTCTTGACCTTTTGCTAATAATCAATATATAACACCGAGTTAATAATACCTATAGGCATATGTTGACCTGTGTAAATATCTAAATATGACAAATAGTTCAGATCAGTTATTCTTCTACTTTTCTAATTTAGTATGTAACACATGACATCATTTAGCATTTTTGGCCTCCAGAAGTGCTAGTTGCGCATTTCACGTCTTGCCATTCAGAATTATGCGGAGAATATACCAGATTGGAATTAATTTCTTAAGATTTATTTTGATTTGACATTGAAATGACATTATAAAGCACCCATTGGGAAAGGGACCCTCAGTGTGTCTGAACAATTACGCTTGGTTCATATTCTAACCTATCATGCAGTTAGTTATGTTTATGGGTGATGTGTAGGCTTACTACACGCATATAATGAATGGATCTGCCGGTATGTAATTTACTTTGGAATATATATAATAAAGCTTATCGTAGCATTTTAGGCAATATAATGATGTCGAATGATGGTAGGACTTGTTTTATTGTAGTTCCTGATAAAAAATATTATGGAAAATATGACTTCAGTGATTTCATGGCAGCCATTTTGAATTTCAAGGATAAGAGCTCCACATCCGCCCATATATCTCCATAGGGGAACCATCCAAGCATAATCAAAACAGAAAAAAAACATCAGCCAAAACAACGTTAGCCGCAGTTTCACTGCGATATCCGCTTGTTTTTGCTCATATTTGCATAAATATAGACTTTACACTATTTTTTTCTGAAAACTAATGAAAGAATTGGCTTTCTCATACCTGAAAACATAAGAAAAGACATATTATTGATGTCTCTAGCGTATGTAGTTGCAAAATTACTCGTAAATATGTTTAATTTTATATACTTTGGCAGCCGTCTTTGATTTCGCCATTTGAGACATTTTATCGACCTATAAAAAATGCAATCCCTTTTTTTCTTGATTTTCATGATATTTTGAGTCAGAATCAAGTGAAAAATCAATTTTAACAGACAAATTGCACGAAAGTATTATATGTGACATATGAGCCTACACTAATTCTTGAGATATTTTCTCTGGATTTTTTACCAGATTTTGTTAATTACGGATACCAATTACATGTTAATTAGGTGTTAATCGTGTCAGAATTGACTGCGCTATATCAGGATCGAAAGAGTACATGTTACTGATCATCTGGGCAGAAAATAATAATTTCTTCCAAAAGTGCACAGAGAAACCCCTAACAGCCTGGACTAGTGGGAATCCAGACAGAAGCAGGTCACAGATCGGAAAGCAAGTGTTGGCATCTCGGATTATTTTCAAAATGTTGCTTTGTAAAACATATGTCAGTTTTATTTTGGATGTAATATTCACCTTAAGGGTCAAAATTGGAGACAAAGGGTCCTCTTGAATTTGAAAGGATGTATCTGCCACTTTGTAAAGTGGCAGATACACCCTTTTATTTCCAAGGGGACGATAAAGTCTGTGTGTCCAGAGGGTTACAGGATAACATGCAAATATTTTATATAATTTGGATCTCATATAGTGAGGTCAATGTGACAATTTTTTGGGCACCGTTAGACTGATATTGTGGGGAACCACCGTGACCAAGAGGTAGTGTGCTCGACCTCAGACCGTCAGGGCTCGAATTTCGAATTCTGTGTCTGGAGGACAGTGTCTTCTCATTCATCTCACCATCCTCAGGAGGTTCTCCTGGCCCAGTTCAGCCTATATGTGGTCAAAGGTGGCCTAAAACCCCATTCATTTTAGCCTGATATTTAATCAAACGGAAATTCCATGACCTATATTGCTCTACATATGCAGACGAAGCTTATTTACAATTCTATCGCTAATGGGTTGAGTGCAGTTTAATGTTTGCGCTTAACATCAAATGCAAGGGTTTTTTATTGCTTTTGTATTCTTTTTTTTTTGTATTTCTGTGTCGGTGTGCTGCACTTTTACCGAACATCAAGTTATTCGATGGCGAAACCTTATTTTTCTTAGAATAAAAATGTTTGAATTGTAAGTACGATTCGATGTATACTAGCAGAAATAGATAAAGAGAGAATTCTCTTTATCTATTTCTGATACTAGGTATATGTGTGGGGTGTTATAAATCCTCCCATATAACACCGTGCTGTTAGATATCTCTTCTGCTGGAACTAAATAATAATTTTAAATATAATATTCTCTCGCAAAAGTAACCTTTTTGGTTTACGCCACAAAAGTTTCACCTCGCAAATCGTTTTGCTTGCACAATTCGAGGTTCGCGTGAAATAAAAAATACCATGAGTGGATGTTTTAGATAATTATGTATAATTATGTTGTATAATCTTTCTTGGTGTTTTTGGCTGGGCTGATATTTTTGTGGCGCCTACCGATAGATGAATTACAAAGATCACATAGAATACAGTGCGTGATAACACCTTCAAACAGATGACTGCGGTTGTCAATGTTTCTGCGGTGGGCGTTAAATTGTCCATCATTTTAAAATAGATTTGCGACCGCGGAAAAAAGTAAGTGCATAATACATCAAACGATCTAATAATAGTGTGGGAGAATTGAAAAAAATGAATGAATGAATGAATGAATGAATGAATGAATGAATGAATGAATGAATGAATGAATGAATGAATGAATGAATGAATTCATTCATTCATTCATTCATTCATTCATTCATTCATTCATTCATTCATTCATTCTTTTATTCATTTATTAATTAATTAATTAATTAATTAATTAATTAATTAATTAATTCATTCATTCATTCATTCATTCATTCATTCATTCATTTATTCATTCATTCATTCATTCATTCATTCATTCATTCATTCATTCATTAATTCATTCATTCATTTATTAAAATCTTGTATCGCCCTTAGACCTGTGGTCCTCGGGCGATACAGGACCCATGACCCTCTGGATAATAAAACTAGGTCGGGCTGAAATGCGGGACGATACAGTTTTAGCCAAGGTATAATCTATAAATATGTGTGTGACCCAGCCTCATTTATTTTGTTGTTGTTATAACTTGAAAATATATTATTAAATGCCTTGAAATGTGTCATATTCCCACATGATTCGCATGACATTACTGTTAAATACATTTCACTCACTTCAAGTTCAAGGCGTGAGTCGAGGCAGTGAGTAAGTTTAATTTTCACATCAATAGGTTAGAGGTTAATATGATATCGAGAAATGCTGAGATTGATCAGATTCATTAAAAAATATGGGTTAAGTGGACACAATATGTATGCAATACTATGGGTCCTACTGGTGCAACCGTTGCTGAGAGTATGGGTCGAACCTGGTTATAATTTGAGTATCTATATAATAGAGTGTGCGAAACCGCAATCAAGTGTTATAATATGATACGGCGTACTGAACTCACACGCAACTGGTTCATTAGACTTAGCCCGTAAAGCGCTAAATTAAATAATTTAAATTTTCACCCACTTGAAGTTGTGCTCGCTACCGCGATCCACAACTTCAAGCGGGTGAAAATTACACATGTTTTCTTAATTTGAGAGCAAACATGTTTGGAAATCTTGATGTTTGAACACTCACTTCATTCCAAATAACAGTGATTTAATCTGACAACAAAACACACTAAAAAACGACTATAGTCGTGTTTAGCGGGTTAAGGGTTAACCCTTTGAAACGTTATGATGCATCAACGCATCATTTTGAATCCATGAAAACTGATATAAATTCCCCATAGGGTTTTCGCGCGAAAATTTTAATCGTACTGTTTTATCAATATATGACAGTTTCTTTAATTTGCCACCCATCCTTATGTCGTCTTCATCCACTACAAGCCGAGAATTGCGACATCATTCACGGTTTGTAGTGGATGAAGATGACGATAGTAACCACAGGCTTGAAAGGGTTAATGTCACTGCTGACTGCTATAGAAAAACGCCTACGGTACTTAAATACAGCTATAAAAGCGAAGGGGATAATTGCCATATGAAGTACAGAATCATCTAATTTTTTTCCTAATTATCATCTTATATATGGGACAAATATAGCCCATTATGGATTATTAACTTTTTAGTCACGCATGTAGAATTTGAGCACCACAAGTGAGCGACATATGGTTAGAGCGTGCCGCTTTGCGATGTCGCTGCTTGCCGTGCGGTTTCGAGCCCCGATTGGTACAGGATTTTCAGATCTTGTTTCTTCCCTCCCAATCTTGGGACATTGTTTCGATGTTGTGTCCTTGGACAAGACACTTCACCCTCAAATGTTTCACTTGACTCAGGTGAAAATGAGTACTGGTAGGACATAGATGGCAATTTGTAGGATAAATTCAATGCGCCGAAATGACTGCAGACTGCATGCTCTCCGTGGAGTTGAAATGACACACAAATGAACAGGTCCAGTGACCAGGGGGGGGGGGGGGGAGGGGTAAAATGCAAAGTTGGATGATAGGTCTTCAGATTTGATATCAAACTATACATCTGCATATTTTAGCATCTTTACAATCATGGCATTACCTGAAATTCACAAAAAACTATAACTCATCCCAACAAGGAGATTCGTCAGAGCCCTCATTTGATATAGCATTATCATACTTTGGTAGATTATAAAATCAGTATGTTCTATTCACCTTGGGAAGATAATCACGGCAGTCATTCACATCTCAAAGGAACGTTGTTGATAAAATTATTTCAAAATCCATCGCTTAAAATCTACGTTTTCTGAACACAATTGAGTAATTTATGCTGTTGTTAACAACACATGCGTTTAAGTATACTTAAGTCACGTATTCACTATTTCGAGCAATTTTGGAGCGAAGACGAAACGAGTGATTCTTAGAGAATGGTAAAGTTTAAGAATTTTATATTGAAATGTGCTTATTATATATTCCAAGTTAACAAAACAATTAATAAATAAATGTATTAAATACCATTTGTGGCTAAATGATGCCAAGTGTCTAGATTAAACCTGCGTGAATACTTTTTGGACGATACTTTTGGCTTATCAATCGAAGCTGTACATGGGAAAATATGTTCCATTGTATGTTTTTTTCTGCCACAAAGACAAATAAACAGCGCCGTATATTACAACGAGCTGCCATGAAGAATGATCGCTGTTTATGTTCACCTTCTCAATACCAAAGTCACAATATTGTTATGGGGCCTAGATGTCCACATTTTGCGAAGCATGCAGTGGTGACCAATTGCTGTGAAGGTTAGCCTTCACAACGCTGAAATATGCAGACGAAATGGGCTTTTCTATTTGAAATCATCATAAATGTCTTAGTTAGCTATTTCATTTGAATACCTATGTTATGAGTCTACGACCATTATAATTCTTTTAATTCTTTCAGTGCGGGGATCGTCTTTAGACGTCAGAATCTGACGCCTGCTGTATAAAACGTCAGATTCTGACGTATAGAGACGCCCCCCGAACTGAACAGTGCTGAACGGGTGGTTAATTTGCACAACAGTAAGCCTAATCACAAGTGAGGTATTTTTTTAGATGAGAAATTACTCGCGGCTGCTCGAAGGCTCTGATAGGCAAGGGGTTATCCTGTCAAGTTGCAGACACCAAGACGAAATCGATCTAAACTTACGCCACACACAAATACACAATTAGCAAATAAAATCCGACTCCGGTCAAAAGAGTAAATAACAATGGCTGCAAAAAGACTACTGGTATGAACAAGACGTCATGAAGGGGACGAAATTATATGGGAAAATATTATTACCTTCTGGTCTGATAACTAAAATACACTTTTATTTATTTTTCACTGTTTAACTTTTGAAGTGCTGCATGATTGTTTTAATTGTTTGAAGCTGGCATCACCGACGTAAAATTCAGCTTCAGCAAAGGGAAAATATTTTGTATTTACTATATGTATTGATACAATGGGTAGACTATTAGCAGTCGTCATATTTGTAATATGTGCTCAGCGGTGACATTTTACACATATACATAATTTTAAGGATCTTATATTAAATAAATATAATAGAAACTACACATACAAATATACATCATATTAATATATAATTAATAGCATGGCTCTAATAATAATGGAAAATAGTACCTACGTTTAGAAACTAGAATTGTTGTAATTAATAATTAGCTACTTTATATTTGGAATATACTCCGGTATATTTGATTAATTTATAAATTTTCTTTCCAAACTAGTAGGTAGGGGTACACATACATGATATACGTGAAGCTGAGGGATCTATCTTTCAAATTATTTCTATAAAGAGACGTCAACACCCATTTTTAAAAACTCACTCACTCACTCACTCACTCACTCACTCACTAATTCGCTCACTTACGAAATCATTCACTTGCTCACACTTAATCATATTTTATTAACATGTACTGTGGATGTACATGTAAATGAGTCATGCACGATATGTTTATATATAAAATGTACCGATTGCATGATATATGTTTTTTCCAATATTTATATTTAGCCTACCATCACGACCATGCCAGGAATAGATTTTGACCTGAACCAGAAAACGAATACCCAATATGTTGCTCTGCATGTATTCTGTATATGGAAAATGATAAGATAATCACAGTGGCGCATCCGGGGGGCGCTTGCTGCCCCCCCCCCTATTTTCGGGAAAAAAGTTTAAAAAGTCCCCTGAATTGGCTAAAATTTACCCAAAAAATATTGGGGGCAAGCCCCTAAAACCCCTGGCGCCCCCCTTTTTTCAGATCCTGGATCCGCCACTGAATTAGATAGTAGGCATGTCTACCCACCTTTCCACATTACGTGACTATAATTATTAGACCTGTATATTTTCTTGACAAAATTAAGTCATTTCTGAGTGACTTATCTGTCGTAATGATAGATAAGTATTTATTGACGACGGGAAGTCTATTTAGACTTATGCGTCATTAAAATGAACAGTACTTTATACTATACAGTGTGGAATATGATAAAATAGAAAATGGTGTAAATATATGTACAAGTATTTAATGCTTCCAAATAAATAAACGATATATACATGTTAACCCTTTCAAGCCTTAAGTTACCATAGTCATCTTCATCTACTACAAGTCGCGAATTGCTGCCGCAACTCTCAACTTGTAGTGGATGAAAATGATGTGATGTGGCTTAAAAATTAAAGAAAATCACCATGTATTGGTAAACCAGTTTTATAGAAATAATTGTTCTAAAACCGTTGGGTGTAGGAAAACTAAGTCACGAATGCATCTAAATATATCTACATCTAAGTACACTAGGCTAAAGATGGGTCATTTACCCACCGTCGTTTTAAAGTTGTCCAACGTCTCAGAGGTTGCCGCAACATTAAAACAACGTTGGGCGAACGTCTCATGGTGAACGTCTGGACTGGTGTCTAAAGACTCGTATGGCATGATGCTACCGCCACTGTTTTCTCCTGTAATGTCAGAGGAGTTGGGATTATTGATACCACATCAATGGTCTTTATCCTAACCCTCTCTAGCCTCAAAAACATTTCAGAATTATCTGCAACGGCGTGTTGTGGTGCAGCTGACAAATAGAGAAATATTAACAACGTTCATACTCCATCTGTGAAAACTGGCTGGCCCCGAAGATTCATTTAGATCGGCTGTGTATTCGTAGACTGGAGGTATGCATATGATGTTTGAATCTATACCAGACAAGATTGTTTGTTATCGTGGTGTGCGTATGCCCAAAAACGTCTGCCCAAAAACGTCTGCAGCTGATCATGCAGGGGCACAATTTCATAGGAAGCCATTGAAGCAGTACCATATGAAATGAAGATTGCCATACAACTAGCCATACTACTGATGGTGGCTAGAATAGGAGAGTTGCAACCTTGTGTGACTATGTAATGAGTTTGTAAGTAAATCACATCCCGATTTACTGCAAGATTAACATGATGGTAACAATCCATCAAAATGATCATGTATTTTACCATAATATATGTCCCAGAAAAGAACTTCCAAAGACACTTAACTGAGTCGTAGATACCATATTGAAAGTAAACTAAAGGACAGTAACCACGAAGGTACACCTAGAGTTACTGGATTGTACCAAATTTGGTAACGATCCATCAAGGTCAAACACACCGGTCGTGATAAACAGCGAGAGACACGAGAGATACGAGAGACACGAGAGATGCGAGAGAGCCCATAAATCGCAAAATTATGTGATAGAAAGCGAGAGACACGAGAGAGGTTCCAAAGAGTTACTGGATTGTACCAAATTTTGTAACGATCCATCAAGGTCAAACACACTAAACTAGGTGAAAGTAGTATAGAAAGTGGACCAAAGTATAGAAACCACAAACAGCACATCTAGAGCTTCTGCGAATCATGGTACAACATTTGGTCCATCAAACCAATAGTTATGGTTATGGCCCGGGAAAGAGCGCAACATCAAACTGGGTCAAAGTACCATACTGAATGTAAACATATTTAAGTAGGCTACAGTAGCTCAAAAAGGTACATCTAGAGCCCCTCATGATCATTTGCACTAAATTGAGTATTATTCTATCAAGTATTTTCTATTCATAGATCCGTATCTATGACCTTTTCACACAATATCCCTATAGACATGTCATTATATCTAAAAAAACCACCTTTCCAGAAGCAATTGATAATCATTGACATACTAGTGCATGCATTAAAGCACATGTATATTAAATTTTGTATTAATGTTTGTGATCAAGTATGTGTATGGTGACATTATTACCAGGGGAATGCATTCAAATGATAGTTTCATATGTACAGACAAACATTATACTCGCTGTCCCCCAAACGATGACTGTAGGCAAGCAGTGGCATATCACCTACATGCAATCACATGTCATTTACATGCAATATATCTTCAAATGATCTTTCCAAACTTCCCTAAGCCAGCGATCTGATCAGAATGTGATCAACAGAGGAAGGTTTTGGTCAGTAGGCCAATATCATACTCAATCTGATTAGTCCTCAACACATTGTTGACTATATGACCAAAACATCTTCAATATTAACTAGTTATTATTCATTACAGGGATAACGTATCCACCAAGGATACTGTGACATGTAAAAAAACATAAATCAGTTTTACACCCGAAAAACAGCTGGAAAGGTTTATGGGACAAGTGACTGACTAACTACATTTTGGATGTTTTATGTCGCCAATTGTAAACCCTCATGTTAAAGTGCTAAATATTGCTCAACATTGTCCGGAAGTAGTTTACATGGACTTACAGACCATAAAACTAGTTGAAATGATGTATTACCAAAGAAAATTGCTAAAAAATTAAAGAATTTACACAATTTCGCAAATCTGCCCATACACTGGCAGCCATCTTGGACGTAATCTGGAATAACTAAAAATACAAATTAATTGACCAATAAGCGTGCTTTTAATATAGCTATATCACTAAAACCAATATACATCATCATTAATACTTTATTAATTGATTATAAATAATAATGTTTTCCCAATAGAGATTACAGGGATGTTCACTAAAAAGCCTCTTGGGATAAAAGGGTTAAATATGTTTTCAAAATTTCTGGGGTTGGTCTATATAGCTTTACTGACCACGAAACTATTTGAAATGGTATATTACAAAAGAAAATCGAGCTAAAATCTATCATTTTACGCTATTTATTAAATATGACTATAGGCTGGCGGCCATCTTGGACGCCATCTTGAATATATCAGAGTACTTGAGGAGGATTTTCTAGAACGTTTACTATGTTGATCCACATACATCTAGGGCTCTTTAAAAAAAAATCAGCTTGTTACGAGCTCTCTAATTGTCTTCCTTTATGAAATATTGCTGAATATAGGTCTCAAGTGGCGACCATTTTGAAAAACAAAATGGCGGCCAAAATGTGGACGTACCAGCTTGCTTCCATCAAAATTCATGTAGAGCGATATCTTAACTATTTGTGTGCTAAAATTCACACTTTTATCCAGAAGTGCACAATTACCTAAGAGCCCCCACTAATTATAGATAATTACATAGGCCTAATAAACCGAGGTAATTGTGCTTGCAGATCCGATATCGTTAGTAAAAAGGGAATGAAAAAACTTGGTATATATGCTACTGTCAAACTTTTAGTTGAAATTATTGTGTTCAAATACAGCGATGAACAGCTCATCGATCGCTACTTTGGTATTAACCCTTTCAGCGCGGGGATCGACTTTATACGTCAGAATCTGACGTCTATTGAAGTCAGATTCTGACCTCTGAAGTCGATCCCCGTACTGAAAGAGTAAACTATTTATAATGGCCGTAGACCCACAACATATGTGATATTCAAGGTAAGCTAAGACATTTATGGTGATTTTAAATTTTGGTCTGCATGGTTTATACAGAAAATATTTCATCGTCTCATATTCACGGTTTCGTATTCACCCGGAGTACGAGGTCGCAAGAGGCTTCAACTTACACTGGTATTGTACATTCCGTCAGGGCGGGTGCCCAGTGTAGTACGGTTAAAACTGCCTGCCTGGAAAGCCGGGTATTGCGAGTGCGTCTCCCGCTCTGGCATTCAAATGTTTCTCCCCCCTCTCACTCGCAAAGAATATGTATTATGAGGGGTCCCCGTGGCCGAGAGTCAGCGTGCTCGGCCTCAGTCCGCCAGGGTTCGAATTTTTAATCCTGCCTCTGAAGGACAGTGTCACCTGGTTAATCTTACCATCCTCAAGAGGTTGTCCTGGCCCAGTTTAGTCTATATGTGCACAAAGATGATCTGAAGTCACTTTCACCTTATTCATTAACTTGTGCATGCCGTCATTTGCGTAGTACGAGGTGCAAAATCATTTCAACTCCTTAGATGAGAAATTGTATTTTATCTTCGGCTGGAATAACATTGCCAGAGCCTTGCATCTGTATACTAGCTCCTTCCTTTGATAAAAAAAATACCCTCATTGAACAAACTAAACTCGCTAATCAGTGTATTACTGAGTAATCTCAAAATTTTACTGCTCATTTCTTTTTTAAATTTTTCGTGTCTGAAGGTCTCATAAAAATAATAAAAAACGGCTATATTTTAAAATTAAAATTGAAGACATAGGGTCCTCTTGAATATATGAAAGGGTGTATCTGCCACTTTGTAAAGTGGCAGATACACCCTTTTATATCCAAGGGGACGATAACGTCTACCTGTGTGTCCAGAGGGTTACAGGATAACATGCAGATTTTTTACATAATTTGGATCTTATATAGTGAGTTCAATGTGACAATTTTTCGGGCACCGTTTAGACTGATATTTATTGTGGGGAAACGCCGTGACCGAGAGGTAGCGTGCTCGACCTCAGACCGCCAGGGCTCGAATTTCGAATTCTGTGTCGGGAGGACTGTGTCATCTCATTCATCTCACCATCCTCAGGAGGTTCTCCTAGCCCAGTTTAGCCTATATGTGCACAAAGGTGGCCTAAAACTCCTTTCATTTCTTTTGAACTGATATTTAATCAAACGGTGATTCCATGACCTATATTGCTCTACATATGCAGACGAAGCTTACTGACAATTCTATCGCTAATGGGTTGAGTGCAGTTTAATGTTTGCGCTTAACATCAAATGCAAGGGTTTTTTATTGCTTTTGTATTCTTTTTTTTATATTTCTGTGTCGGTGTGCTGCATTTTTCCCGAACATCAAGTTATTCGATGGCGAAACCTTATTTTTCTTAGAATAATAATGTTTGAATTGTAAGTACGATTCGATGTATACTAGCAGAAATAGATAAAGAGAGAATTCTCTTTATCTATTTCTGATACTAGGTATATGTGTGGGGTGTTATAAATCCTCCCATATAACACCGTGCTGTTAGATATCGCTTCTGCTGGAACTAAATAATAATTTTAAATATAATATTCTCTCGCAAAAGTAAACTTTTTGGTTCACGCCCCAAAAGTTTCACCTCGCAAATCGTTTTGCTTACGCAATTTGAAGTTCGCGTGAAATAAAAAATACCATGAGTGGATGTTTTAGATAATTATGTATAATTATGTTGTATAATCATTCTTGGTGTTTTTGGCTGGGCTGATATTTTTGTGGGGCCTACCGATAGATGAATTACAAAGATCACATAGAATACAGTGCGTGATAGCACCTTCAAACAGATGACTGCGGTTGTCAATGTTTCGGCGGTGGGCGTTAAATTTCCATCATTTTAAAAAAGATTTGCGACCGCGGAAAAAAGTAAGTGCATAATACATCACACAATCTGGTAATAGTGTGGGAGAATTGAAAAAAAGAATGAATGAATGAATGAATGAATGAATGAATGAATGAATGAATGAATGAATGAATGAATGAATAAATGAATGAATGAATGAATGAATGAATGAATGAATGAATGAATTCATTCATTCATTCATTCATTCATTCATTCATTCATTCATTCATTCATTCATTCATTCATTCATTTATTCATTCATTCATTCATTCATTCATTCATTCATTCATTCATTCGATGGCGAAACCTTATTTTTCTTAGAATAATAATGTTTGAATTGTAAGTACGATTCGATGTATACTGGATAATAAAACTAGGTCGGGCTGATATGCGGGACGATACAGTTTTAGCCAAGGTATAATCTATAACTATGTGTTTGACCCAGCCTCATTTATTTTGTTGTTGTTATAACTTGAAAATATATTATTAAATGCCTTGAAATGTGTCATATTTCCACATGATTCGCATGACATTACTGTTAAATACATTTCACTCACTTCAAGTTCAAGGCGTGAGTCGAGGCAGTGAGTAAGTTGAAATTTCACATCAACAGGTTAGAGGTTAATATGATATCGAAAAATGCTGAGATTCATTAAAAAAATCTGGGTTAAGTGGACACAATATATAGGGTCCTACTGGTGCAACCGTTGCTGAGAGTTATAATGTGAGTATCTATATAATAGAGTGTGCGATACCGCAATCAAGTGTTCTAATATGATACGGCGTACTGAACTCACACGCAACTGGTTCATTAGACTTAGCCCGTAAAGCGCTAAATTAAATAATTTAAATTTTCACCCACTTGAAGTTGTGTCTGGCTTCCGCGATCCACAACTTCAAGCGGGTGAAAATTACACATGTTTTCTTAATTTGAGAGCAAACATGTTTGGAAATCTTGATGTTTGAACACTCACTTCATTCCAAATAACAGTGATTTAATCTGACAACAAAACACACTAAAAACGACTATAGTCGTGATTAGCGGGTTAAGGGTTAACCCTTTGAAACATTATGATGCATCAACGCATCATTTTGCAGCCATGAAAACTGATTTAAATTCCTATAGGGTTTTCGCGCGAAAATTTTAATCGTACTGTTTTATCAATATATGACAGTTTCTTTAATTTGCCACCCATCCTTATGTCGTCTTCATCCACTACAAGCCGAGAATTGCGACATCATTCACGGCTTGTAGTGGATGAAGATGACGATAGTAACCACAGGCTTGAAAGGGTTAATGACACCGCTGAATGTTATAGAAAAACGCCTACGGTACTTAAATACGGCTATAAAAACGAAGGGAATAATTGCCATATGAAGTACAGAATCATCTAATTTTTTTCCTAATTATCATCTTATATATGGGAAAAATATAGCCCATTATGGATTATTAACTTTTTAGTAGTCATACATGTAGAATTTGAGCACCACAAGTGAGCGACATATGGTTAGAGCGTGCCGCTTTGCGATGTCGCTGCTTGCCGTGCGGTTTCGAACCCCGATTGGTACAGGATTTTCAGATCTTGTTTCTTCCCTCCCAATCTTGGGACATTGTTTCGATGTTGTGTCCTTGGACAAGACACTTCATCCTCAAATGTTTCACTTGACTCAGGTGAAAATGAGTACTGGTAGGACATAGATGGCAATTTGTAGGATAAATTCAATGCGCCGAAATGACTGCAGACTGCATGCTCTCCGTGGAGTTGAAATGACACACGAATGAACAGGTCCAGTGACCAGGGGGGGGGGGGGGGGGTAAAATGTAAAGTCGGATGATAGGTCTTCAGATTTGATATCAAACTATACATCTGCATATTTTAGCATCTTTACAATCATGGCATTAACTGAAATTCACAAAAAAAACTATAACTCATCCCAACAAGGAGATTCGTCAGAGCCCTCATTTGATATAGCATTATCATACTTTGGTAGATTATAAAATCAGTATGTTCTATTCACCTTGGGAAGATAATCACGGCAGTCATTCACATCTCAAAGGAACGTTGTTGATAAAATTATTTCAAAATCCATCGCTTAAAATCTACGTTTTCTGAACATAATTGAGTGATTTATGCTGTTGTTAACAACACATGCGTTTAAGTATACTTAAGTCACGTATTCACTATTACGAGCAATTTTGGAGCGAAGACGAAACGAGTGATTCTTAGCGAATGGTAAAGTTTAAGAATTTAATATTGAAATGTGCTTATTATATATTCCAAGTTAACAAAACAATTAATAAATAAATGTATTAAATACCATTTGTGGCTAAATGATGCCAAGTGTCTAGATTAAACCTGCGTGAATACTTTTTGGACGATACTTTTGGCCTATCAATTGAAGCTGTACATGGAAAAATATGGTCCATTGTATGTTTTTTTCTGCCACAAAGATAAATAAACAACGCCGTATATTACAACGAGCTGCCACGAAGAATGATCGCTGTTTATGTTCACCTTCTCAATACCAAAGTCACAATATTGTTATGGGGCCTAGATGTCCACATTTTGCGAAGCATGCAGTGGTGACCAGTTGCTGTGAAGGTTAGCCCTCACAACGCTGAAAATATGGAGACGAAATGGGTTTTTCAATTTGAAATCATCATAAATGTCTTAGTTAGCTCTTTCATTTGAATACCTATGTTATGAGTCTACGACCATTATAATTCTTTTAATTCTTTCAGTGCGGGGATCGTCTTTAGACGTCAGAATCTGACGTCTGCTATATAAGACGTCAGATTCTGACGTATAGAGACGCTCCCCGCACTGAACAGTGCTGAACGGGTGGTTAATTTGCACAACAGTAAGCCTAATCACAAGTGAGGTAGATGAGCTGCTCGAAGGCTCTGATAGGCAAGGGGTTATCCTGTCAAGTTGCAGACACCAGGACGAAATCGATCTAAACTTACGCCACACACAAATACACAATTAGCAAATAAAATCCGACTCCGGTCAAAAGAGTAAATAACAATGGCTGCAAAAAGACTACTGGTATAAACAAGACGTCATGAAGGGGACGAAATTATATGGAAAAATATTATTACCTTCTGGTCTGATAACTAAAATACACTTTTATATATTTTTCACTGTTTAACTTTAGAAGTGCTGCATGATTGTTTTAATTGTTTGAAGCTGGCATCACCGACGTAAAATTCAGCTTCAGCAAAAGGAAAATATTTTGTATTTACTATATGTATTGAAACAATGGGTAGACTATTAGCAGTCGTCATATTTGTAATATGTGCTCAGCGGTGACATTTTACACATATACATAATTTTAAGAATCTTATAATAAATAAATATAATAGAAACTACACATACAAATATACATCATATTAATATATCATTAATAGCATGGCTCTAATAATAATGGAAAATAGTACCTACGTTTAGAAACTAGAATTGTTGTAATTAATAATTAGCTACTTTATATTTGCGATATACTCCGGTATATTTGATTAATTTATAAATTTTCTTTTCAAACTAGTAGGTAGGGGTACACATACATGATATACGTGAAGCTGAGGGATCTACCTTTCAAATTATTTCTATAAAGAGACGTCAACACCCATTTTTAAAAACTCACTCATTCACTCACTAATTCGCTCACTTACTAAATCCTTCACTTGCTCAAACTTAATCATATTTTATTAACATATACTGTAAATGTACATGTAAATGAGTCATGCACGATATGTTTATATATAAAATGTACCGATTGCATGATATATGTTTTTTCCAATATTTATATTTAGCCTACCATCACGACCATGCCAGGAATAGATTTTGACCTGCACCAGAAAACGAATACCCAATATGTTGCTCTGCATGTATTCTGTATATGGAAAATGATAAGATAATCACAGTGGCGGATCCAGGGGGGCGCTTGCTGCCCCCCCCCCCTATTTTCGGGAATTTTTTTTAAAAAGTCCCCTGAATTGGCTAAAATTTACCAAAAAAATATTGGGGAAAAGCCCCTAAAACCCCGGGCCCCCCCCTTTTTTAAGATCCTGGATCCGCCACTGAATTAGATAGTAGGCATGTCTACCCACCTTTCCACATTACGTGACTATAATTATTAGACCTGTATATTTTCTTGACAAAATTAAGTCATTTCTGGGTGACTTATCTGTCGTAATGATAGATAAATATTTATTGACGACGGGAAGTCTATTTAGACTTATGCGTCATTAAAATGAACAGTACTTTATATTATACAGTGTGGAATAAGATAAAATAGAAAATGGTGTAAATATATGTACAAGTATTTAATGCTCTCAAATAATTAAACGATATATACATGTTAACCCTTTCAAGCCTTAATTTACCATTGTCATCTTCATCCACTACAAGTCGCGAATTGCTGCCGCAACTCTCGACTTGTAGTGGATGAAAATGATGTGATGTGGCTTAAAAATTAAAGAAAATCACCATGTATTGGTGAACCAGTTTCATAGAAATTATGGTTCTAAAACCGTTGGTTGTAGGGAAACTAAGTCACGAATACATCTAAATATATCTACATCTAAGTACACTAGGTTAAAGATGGGTCATTTACCCACCGTCGTTTTAAAGTTGTCCAACGTCTCAGAGGTTGCCGCAACATTAAAACAACGTTGGGCGAACGGCTCATGGTGAACGTCTGGACTGGTGTCTGAAGACTCGTATGGCATGATGCTACCGCCACTGTTTTCTCCTGTAATGTCAGAGGAGTTGGGATTATTGATACCACATCAATGGTCTTTATCCTGACCCTCTCCAGCCTCAAAAACATTTCAGAATTATCTGCAACGGCGTGTTGTGGTGCAGCTGACAAATAGATAAATATTAACAACGCTCATACTCCATCTGTGAAAACTGGCTGGCCCCGAAGATTCATTTAGATCGGCTGTGTATTCGTAGACTGGAGGTATGCATATGATGTTTGAATCTATACCAGACAAGATTGTTTGTTATCGTGGTGTGCGTATGCCCAAAAACGTCTGCAGCTGATCATGCAGGGGCACAATTTCATAGGAAGCCATTGAAGCAGTACCATATGAAATGAAGATTGCCATACAACTAGCCATACTACTGATGGTGGCTAGAATAGGAGAGTTGCAACCTTGTGTGACCATGTAATGAGTTTGTAAGTAAATCACATCCCGATTTACTGCAAGATTAACATGATGGTAACAATCCATCAAAATGATCATGTATTTTACCATAATATATGTCCCAGAAAAGAACTGCCAAAGACACTTAACTGAGTCGTAGGAACCATATTGAAAGTAAACTAAAGGACAGTAACCACGAAGGTACACCTAGAGTTACTGGATTGTGCCAGATTTGGTAACGATCCATCAAGGTCAAACACACCGGTCGTGATAAACAGCGAGAGACACGAGAGATACGAGAGACATGAGAGATACGAGAGAGCCCATAAATTGCAAAATTATGTGATAGAAAGCGAGAGACACGAGAGAGGTTCCAAAGAGTTACTGGATTGTACCAAATTTGATAACGATCCATCAAGGTCAAACACACTAAACTAGGTGAAAGTAGTATAGAAAGTGGACCAAAGTATAGAAACCACAAACAGCACATCTAGAGCTTCTGTGAATCATGGTACAACATTTGGTCCATCAAACCAATAGTTATGGTTATGGCCCAGGAAAGAGCGCAACAGCAAACTGGGTCAAAGTACCATACTGAATGTAGACATATTTAAGTAGGCTACAGTAGCTCAAAAAGGTATATCTAGAGCCCCTCATGATCATTTGCACTAAATTGAGTATTATTCTATCAAGTATTTTCTACTCATAGATCCGTATCTATGACCTTTTCACACAATATCCCTATAGACATGTCATTATATCTAAATACCCCACCTTTCCAGAAGCAATTGATAATCATTGACATACTGGTGCATGCATTAAAGCACATGTATATTAAATTTTGTATTAATGTTTGTGGTCAAGTATGTGTATGGTGACATTATCACCAGGGGAATGCATTCAAATGATAGTTTCATATGTACAGACAAAAATTATACTCGCTGTCCCCCAAACGATGACTGTAGGCAAGCAGTGGCATATGACCTACATGCAATCACATGTCATTTACATGCAATATATCTTCAAATGATCTTTCCAAACTTTCCTAAGCCAGCGATCTGATCAGAATGTGATCAACAGAGGAAGGTTTTGGTTAGTATCATACTCAATCTGATTAGTCCTCAACACATTGTTGACTATATGACCAAAACATCTTCAATATTAACTAGTTATTATTCATTACAGGGATAACGTATCCACCAAGGATACTGTGACATGTAAAAAAACAGAAATCAGTTTTACACCCGAAAAACAGCTGGAAAGGTTTATGGGCTAAGTGACTGACTAACTACATTTTGGATGTTTTATGTCGCCAATTGAAAACCCTCATGTTAAAGTGCTAAATATTGCTCAACATTGTCCGGAAGTAGTTTACATAAACTCACAGACCATAAAACTAGTTGAAATGATGTATTACCAAAGAAAATTGCAAAAAAATTGAAGAAATTACACAATTTCGCAAATCTGCCCATACACTGTCAGCCATCTTGGAAGCCATCTGGAATAACTAAAAATACAAATTAATTGACCAATAAGCGTGCTTTTAATATAGCTATATCACTGAAACCAATATACATCATCATTAATACTTAATTAATTGATTATAAATAATAATGTTTTCCCAATAGAGATTACAGGGACGTTCACTAAAAAGCCTCTTGGGATAAAAGGGTTAAATATGTTTTCAAAATTTCTGGGCTTGGTCTATATAGCTTTACTGACCACGAAACTATTTGAAATGGTATATTACAAAAGAAAATCGAGCTAAAATCGATCATTTTACGCTATTTATTAAATATGACTATAGGCTGGCGGCCATCTTGGACGCCATCTTGAATATATCAGAGTACTTGAGGAGGATTTTCTAGAACGTTTACTATGTTGATCCACATACATCTAGGGCTCTATAAAAAAAGTCTCAAGTGGGGACTATTTTGAAAAAACAAGATGGCGGCCAAAATGTGGACGTACCAACTTGCTTCCATCAAAATTCCTGTAGAGCGATATCTTAACTATTTGTGCGCTAAATTCACAATTTTATCCAGAAGTGCACAATTACCTGAGAGCCCCCACTAATTATAGATAATCACATAGGCCTAATAAACCGAGGTAATTGTGCTTGCAGATCCGATATCGTTAGTAAAAAGGGAATGAAAAAACTTGGTATATATGCTACTGTCAAACTTTTAGTTGAAATTATTGTGTTCAAATACAGCGATGAACAGCTCATCGATCGCTACTTTGGTATTAACCCTTTCAGCACGGGGATCGACTTTATACGTCAGAATCTGACGTCTATTGAAGTCAGATTCTGACGTCTGAAGTCGATCCCCGTAATGAAAGAGTAAACTATTTATAATGGCCGTAGACCCACAACATAGGTGATATTCAAGTTAAGCTAAGACATTTATGGTGATTTTAAATTTTGGTCTGCATGGTTTATAAAGAAAATATTTCATCGTTTCTTATTCACGGTTTCTTATTTACCCGGAGTACGAGGTCACAAGAGGCTTCAACTTACATTGGTATTATACATTCCGTCAGGGCGGGTGCCCAGTGTAGTACGGTTAAAACTGCCTGCCTGGAAAGCCGGGTATTGCGAGTGCGTCTCCCGCTCTGGCATTCAAATGTTTCTCCCCCTCTCACTCGCAAAGATTATGTATTATGAGGGGTCCCCGTGGCCGAGAGTCAGCGTGCTCGGCCTCAGTCCGCCAGGGTTCGAATTTTTAATCCTGCCTCTGAAGGACAGTGTCACCTGATTAATCTTACCATTCTCAAGAGGTTCTCCTGGCCCAGTTTAGTCTACATGTGCACAAAGATGATCTGAAGTCACTTTCACCTTATTCATTAACTTGTGCATGCCGTCATTTGCGTAGTACGAGGTGAAAATTCCTTTCAACTCGTTAGATGTGAAATTGTATTATATCTTCGGCTGGAATAACATTGCCAGCGCCTTGCATTTGTATTCTAGCTCCTTCCTTTGATAAAAAAAATACCCTCATTGAACAAACTAAACTCGCTAATCAGTGTATTACTGAGTAATCTCAAAATTTTACTGCTCATTTCTATTTTAAATTTTCGTGTCTGAAGTTCACATAAAAATAATAAAAAACGGCTATATTTTAAAATTAAAATTGAAGACATAGGGTCCTCTTAAATATGAAAGGGTGTATCTGCCACTTTGTAAAGTGGCAGATACACTCTTTTATATCCAAGTGGACGATAACGTCTAACTGTGTGTCCAGAGGGTTACAGGATAACATGCAGATTTTTTATATAATTTGGATCTTATATAGTGAGGTCAATGTGACAATTTTTCGGGCACCGTTTAGACTGATATTTATTGTGGGGAAACGCCGTGACCGAGAGGTAGCGTGCTCGACCTCAGACCGCCAGGGCTCGAATTTCGAGTTCTGTGTCGGGAGGACTGTGTCATCCCATTCATCTCACCATCCTCAGGAGGTTCTCCTAGCCCAGTTTAGCCTATATGTGCACAAAAGTGGCCTAAAACTCCTTTGATTTCTTTTGAACTGATATTTAATCAAACGGTGATTCCATGACCTATATTGCTCTACATGTGCAGACGAAGCTTATTTACAATTCTATCGCTAATGGGTTGAGTGCAGTTTAATGTTTGCGCTTTACATCAAATAGGTTTTTCTATTGCTTTTGTATTCTTTTTTTTGTATTTCTGTGTCGGTGTGCTGCACTTTTACCGATAATCAATTATTTGATGGCGAAACCTTATTTTTCTTAGAATAATAATGTTTGAATTGTAAGTACGATTCGATGTATACTAGCAGAAATAGATAAAGAGAGAACTCTCTTTATCTATTTCTGATACTAGGTATATGTGTGGGGTGTTATAAATCCTCCCATATAACACCGTGCTGTTAGATATCGCTTCTGCTGGAACTAAATAATAATTTTAAATATAATATTCTCTCGCTAAAGTAACCTTTTTGGTTCACGCCACAAACGTTTCACCTCGCGAATCGTTTTGCTTGCACTATTCGAGGTTCGCGTGAAATAAAAAATACCATGAGTGGATGTTTTAGATAATTATGTATAATTATGTTGTATAATCTTTCTTGGTGTTTTTGGCTGGGCTGATATTTTTGTGGCGCCTACCGATAGATGATTTACAAAGATCACATAGAATACAGTGCGTGATAATACCTTCAAACAGATGACTGCGGCTGTCAATGTTTCTGCGGTGGGCGTTAAATTTTCTATCATTTTAAAATAGTTTTGCGACCGCGAAAAAAAAGTAAGTGCATAATACATCAAACGATCTAATAATAGTGTGGGAGAATTGAAAAAAATGAATGAATGAATGAATGAATGAATGAATGAATGAATGAATGAATGAATTAATTAATTAATTCATTCATTCATTCATTCATTCATTCATTTATTCATTCATTCATTCATTCACTCATTCATTTATTCATTTATTTATTTATTCATTCATTCATTCATTCATTCATTCATTCATTCATTCATTTATTACGCAAATGTTTCTGCGGTGGGCGTTAAATTTTCTATCATTTTAAAATAGTTTTGCGACCGCGGAACAAAGTAAGTGCATAATACATCAAACGATCTGGTGATAGTGAATGAATGAATGAATGGATGAATGAATGAATGAATGAATGAATTAATTAATTAATTAATTAATTCATTCATTCATTTATTCATTCATTCATTCATTCATTCACTCATTCATTTATTCATTTATTCATTCATTCATTCATTCATTTATTCATTCATTCATTCATTCATTCATTCATTCATTCATTCATTCATTCATTTATTAAATCTTGTATCGCCCTTAGACCTGCGGTCCTCGGGCGATACAGGACCCATGACCCTCTGGATAATAAAACTAGGTCGGGCTGATATGCGGGACGATACAGTTTTAGCCAAGCGATAAGCTATAAATATGTGTTTGACCCGGCCTCATTTATTTTGTTGTTGTTATAACTTGAAAATATATTATTAAATGCCTTGAAATGTGTCATATTTCCTTCAATCCACATGATTCGCATGACATTACTGTTAAATACATTTCACTCACTTCAAGTTCAAGGCGTGAGTCGAGGCAGTGAGTAAGTTGAATTTTCACATCAACAGGTTAGAGGTTAGTATGATATCGAAAAATGCTGAGATTCATTAAAAAAAATCTGGGTTAAGTGGACACAATAGGTAGGGTCCTACTGGTGCAACCGTTGCTGAGAGTTATAATGTGAGTATCTATATAATAGAGTGTGCGATACCGCAATCAAGTGTTCTAATATGATACGGCGTACTGAACTCACACGCAACTGGCTCATTAGACTTAGCCCGTAAAGCGCTAAATTAAATAATTTTAATTTTCACTCACTTGAAGTTGTGCTCGCTACCGCGATCCACAACTTCAAGCGGGTGAAAATTACACATGTTTTCTTAATTTGAGAGCAAACATGTTTGGAAATCATGATGTTTGAACACTCACTTCATTCCAAATAACAGTGATTTAATCTGACAACAAAACACACTAAAAACGACTATAGTCGTGATTAGCGGGTTAAGGGTTAACCCTTTGAAACATTATGATGCATCAAAGCATCATTTTGAATCCATGAAAACTGATTTTAATTCCTATAGGGTTTTCCCGCGTAATCGTACTGTTTTATCAATAAATGACAGTTTCTTTAATTCGCCACCCATCCTTATGTCGTCTTCATCCGCTACAAGCCGAGAATTGCGACATCATTCACGGCTTGTAGTGGATGAAGATGACGATAGTAACCACAGGCTTGAAAGGGTTAATGTCACTGCTGACTGCTATAGAAAAACGCCTACGGTACTTAAATACAGCTATAAAAGCGAAGGGGATAATTGCCATATGAAGTACAGAATCATCTATTTTTTTTCCTAATTATCATCTTATATATGGGACAAATATAGCCCATTATGGATTATTAACTTTTTAGTAGTCATACATGTAGAATTTGAGCACCACAAGTGAGCGACATATGGTTAGAGCGTGCCGCTTTGCGATGTCGCTGCTTGCCGTGCGGTTTCGAACCCCGATTGGTACAGGATGTTCAGCTCTTGTTTCTTCCCTCCCAATCTTGGGACATTGTTTCGATGTTGTGTCCTTGGACAAGACACTTCATCCTCAAATGTTTCACTTGACTCAGGTGAAAATGAGTACTGGTAGGACAGATGGCAATTTGTAGGATAAATTCAATGCGCCGAAATGACTGCAGACTGCATGCTCTCCGCGGAGTTGAAATGACACACGAATGAACAGGTCCAGTGACCAGGGGGGTAAAATGTAAAGTCGGATGATAGGTCTTCAGATTTGGTATCAGACTATAAATCTGCACATTTTAGCATCTTTACAATCATGGCATTAACTTTAATTCACAAAAAACTATAATTCATCACAACAAGGAGATTCGTCAGAGCCCTCATTCGATATAACATTATCATACTTTGGTAGATAATAAAATCGGTATTTTTTATTCACCTTGGGACGATAATCACGGCAGCAATTCACATCTCAAAGTGAGAGTATGAGAGCAAGCTACGTGGATGTAAAGAAATACAAACATTCGGCGAAGGAATGTTGTTGATAAAATTATTTCAAATTACCTTGCTTAATAGCTAGGTTTTCTGAACATAATTCAGTCACTTCTTGTTGTTGTTAACAGCACCCGACGGATTTAACAGTGCTTAACCCTTTAAGCCCTCGCGATGCATTAAAGCATCATTTTAAAGCCCTGAAAACAGACCTAATTCCCTACAACTAGAGGTTTTGGAGCAAAAATTTCCATGAAACTGGTTCACCAATGCATAGCAATTTTCTTTAATTTTTAAACCACATTAAATCATCTTAATCCACTACATGTCGAGAATTGCGACAGCAATTCGCGGCTTGTAGTGGATGAAGATGACAATGGTAAATTCAGGATTGAAAGGGTTACGTTATTTTGGAACAAAGACGAAACGAGTGATTCCTAGAGAATAGTAGAGTTTAAGAATTTTATACTGAGATGTGCTTTTTATATATTCCAAGCTAACATTGCAACATCAAGCACATTTTCTTCTCAATATTTCCTCAAGTCATTGTCAACTAAAAATCCGACTGATCCAAAACTGCGAAGGAATGACTAGTGATTCATAAACAATAATATTAAATAAATGTAATAAAAACAAATTGTGGCTAAATGATGTCAAGTGTCAAGACTAAACCTGCGTGAATACTTTTTACACGATACTTTTGGTCTATCAACCGAAGCTGTACATGGGAAAATATGGTCCATTGTATGTTTTTTTCCTGCCACAGAGACAAATAAACAGCTCCGTGTATTACAACGAGCTGCCATGAAGAATGATCGCTGTTTATGTTAACATTCTCCGTACCCAAATCACAAAATTGTTATAGATATCCACATATAAGCAGTGGTGCCAATTTCTGTAAAGGTTAACCCTCACAACGCTGAAATGTGTTTGCATAGACTGAGTAGACCAAAGGGTTTTTTCAATTTGAAATCATCATAAATGTCTCAGTTAACTCTTTCTGCTTCATTTGAATATCTGTATTAATTATATCTAATAACGGTCCCTGTGCTGAAAGGATTAACCCGTTTCAAAGCATCATTTGTTTTATTATGGCAATGCCACCTAATATTTCAATTCTGTATGTGATTACATCTAAACTAACCATGTCAATAAAATATATATATATCTAAGCTAACTACCTTTAACGTATATAGTCAAGAACCATAGTACATTTATTATTTTATTGTACTTCGTTCATCATGTTTGTCTGTACATACTATACATTATTTTTTTCTGTTTATATTCATTTCATGTATTTTGTATATATAATGTATGTTGTATATATAATGTTTTGAGGGCCCCAAGGAAGATGGGTGAAGGATCATTGGGTTTACCCTCTTGAAATAAAGATATTATTACCCAATGATGGTTTAGGGTTGGGCCAGCGTCGTGGACGGCGGTAGGTGTCGTAGACGGCGACCCAACGCTAAGCCAGCATTGTGTCAACGTCTCATTTTTACACGAAAGGTCGTTTTAATCTAACGTCAACTGTAGACGTAGACAGGTTAATAATCAGCGGTGATGTAGTTGTATAGATGGGAATTACTCGCAGCCGCTCGAAGGCTCTGGTAGGCAAGGGGTTATCCTGTCAAGTGGCAGACACCAAGACGAAATCGATCTAAACTTACGCCACACACAAATACACAATTAGCCAATAAAATCCGACTCCGGTCAAAAGAGTAAATAACAATGGCTCTAAAAAGACTACTGGTATAAACAAGACGTCATGAAGGGGACGAAATTATATGGAAAAATATTATTACCTTCTGGTCTGATAAATAAAATACACTTTTATATATTTTTAACTGTTTAACTTTTGAAGTGCTGCATGATTGTTTTAATTGTTTGAAGCTGGCATTAATTCAGCTTCAGCAAAGGAAAATATGTTTTATTCGATATATTTCTTGAAACAATGGGTAGACTATTAGCAGTCTTCATATTTGTAATATGTGGTCAGCGGTGACATTTTACACATATACATAATTTTAGGAATCTTATAATAAATAATTACAATAGAAACTACACCTACAATATACATCATAACAATATATAATTAATAACATGCTCTAATATTAATGGAAAGTGGTCCCTACGTTTAGAAACTACAATTGTTGTAATTAATAACTGGCTACTTTATATTTGCGATATACTCCGGTATATTTGTTTAATTTATGAATTTTCATTCCAAATTAGTAGGTAGGGTACACATACATGATATACGTGAAGCTAAGGGATCTGTCTTTCAAATTATTTCTATATAGAGACGTCAACACCAATTTTTAAAAACTCACTCACTCACTAATTCGCTCACTCACTAAATCATTCACTTGCTCACACTTAATCATATTTTAATAACATGTACTGTGGATGTACATGTAAATGAGTCATGCACGATATGTTTATATTTAAAATGTACCGACTGCATGATATCTGTTTTTTCCAATATTTATATTTAGCCTACCATCACGACCATGCCAGGAATAGATTTTGACCTGCACCAGAAAACCTAATGTGTTGCTTTGCATGTATTCTGTATAATGGAAAATGATAAGATAATCACAGTGGCGGAAACAAGGGGGCGCAGCAGGCGCCCCCCTCCCCTATACTTTTAAAAGTCCCCTAAATTGGCCAAAATTTACCAAAAATATCTCGGGGGCAAGCCCCTAAAACCCCTAAGATCATGAATCCGCCACTGAATCAGATAGTAGGCAAGTCTCCCCACCATTCCACATTACGTGACTAAAATTATTAGACCTGTATATTTCCTTGACAAAATTAAGTCATTTCTGAGTGACTTATTTGTCGTAAAAATAGAGATATTTATTGACGACGGGAAGTCTATGTAAACTTATGCGTCATTAAAATGAACAGTACATTATATTACACAGTGCGGAATATTATAAAATAGATAATGGTATAAATATATGTAGAAAATAATGTAGAAAACAATTAAACGAAATCTACATGTTAATGATATTACATGAATATAACTTTTAAATATTTCTCCGTCTAAGTACACTAGGCGAACGTTCAGTTGCCCATCGTTGTTTCAATGTTGTGCCAACGTCCCAGACGTTGGCACAACATTAAAACAACGC
>OZ024903.1:99929783-100224783 GCA_964017125.1 Flabesymbios commensalis
AATCACTAGCGTCATTCAGTTGGTATTTAAATTAGGGGTAGAATACCATACTTGAGCATACAAATGCCATACATTTTAACATTATTTAACATGTCCACATTACAGTTCACACGCATATCAAAGCTCGGCGACTTTCAAGTAGTTTTAGTAATTTATTCGAGAAGCGTCATTTTTACTCCATTTGTGCTTATCTTCGAAATTTTCCGACCTGTCAGTGAAATACGCGTATGTTATACATTTCAGAGCGATACTCCCGAAAATATTGAGTGAATCGTGTTATCGAGAAAAAAATGCGGATTGAAAAAAAGATTAAGTATCAAATATCAACTCCATCGAGGTTTAGTCATGGTTGTTAATTTGTGTGTGATGTTTGATGTAATTCCAAGTGAGGCGGAACAATGGACAGACGGACGGACGGACACGCGGCGTGTCGACAATCGGCTCGTATAGGGGGTTTATCTGTACTGTGCCTCGCAACGTAAACATCCCATATCAGTCTGATTATACCCGCAGTGTCTATAATCAATCAATCAATCAATCAATCAATTCGGTATCTTCTACAGCGCCTAAACCCTCGGAGTTAAGAGTTCAGAGGCGCAGAATCGAAATCGAAATCAGCTCAATGTCGAGAGTCAAAGCTTAAGTCGTCAACTTGGCGTCGGATCTCTGAGGAATTAGGGTGGAAAGCCGAATCCAAAAGAAAAGTTTTCAGCATTTTTTTTAAATAAGGTGACAGTACTCGCAGTTCTCAAATTAACCGGCAGTGAATTCCAAGTGGAGGGAGCTGCAACTGCAAAAGCCCTTGACCCCCATTTTGTTCGATAACGTGGAACAGTTAACATATTTGTGTTGGAGGATCTGAGCAGTCTTGAATTTTGAAGTGGGACTAAATAATTAAAGAGATATGTAGGTTGGTTAAAAAGCAAGGCTTTAAAAGTGATGGTACAGAGTTTAAAACGTATGCGGTATTTTACTAGTAGCCAATGAAGAAAATTTAAGAGAGGCTTAGATCTGCTAAAACGAGACGCTTTGCAGACTACACGTGCCAGACAACTTTGTACCCGCTGCAATTTTTCAATGTCCCTATCGGGAAGATTGTACAAAAGGGAATTGCAATAGTCAAGATGACTAGTAACTAGAGCACATACAACAGATTTTGCAGCTTCTGGGCCAAGGTACTTCCTAATACGCCGAAAGTCACGGATATGATAGAAGAATATTTTGCAAGTCTGAGAGATAAATAAATAATAATTTATTTGAACAAACAAATTAAGTACAATATAAGGTTACAATGTACAATTAAAACAGTTATAATTTATTCATTCTCAGCAGAAGTAATGTTCATATCCACTTTAGCCCTTTAACGACTTTAGATGTTAGAAACTGACGTCTATGATTCAGACGTATTAAGTCGATCCCCGCACTGAAGGAGTAAAATATTTATAACGACTGTAGACCCATAACATAGGAAAGCGGAAAGAGCTAACTAAGACCTTTATGATGATTTCAAATTGAATATTGCCCTTTGTTCTGTGGATTTATATGGGTAAAACCAAAAATTGGGGTAACTTTGTAGCATCAAAAATGGCAGTGAGGTGACCATCAAAGAGGAGGAAAACTACTTTATAGGTTTGGTGCACTGATCCCAATAGAGCATGAAAAAGCCACTGGCGGCGCTAGAATTTTTTTTTTTGCTTCAAAAACGTCATTTAAAAAAAGTTGCAGCATTCCACTTACTACTCCGTTACCAAATCCAAACCATTTCAAAAATTATGTTACTTTGTTTAGCTTGACATCACACTTTTAAACGTGATATCCTTATTAAGGCATAATACTAAACAATCGTACATCAAAACTGCTGAAAAATTTAAGAAAATTGATGGGATGAACAAAAATCTTTATTTCAACTCCGTTACCAAGCCAAAAAATATTCAACTCCGTTACCAAATGTTTGGCTCGACATAAATATAAACTGTATATTTTCTTATCAGACCATCGATCACAAATGGGTGCTCTATTAATATGGGGACAACGAGCCATGTTTTAAAAGACTATATCATCAATCATTATGACTGTAAAACCCATAACATTTGACAATTCACCACTCCGTTCCCTTTTCTTGGTAACGGAGTAGAGTGAAACGGAGTAGTAAAATTAAAAGTATTCTAGGGATTAATGAAAAGATCCGGGCAATAATTCAAAAATATATCATACGGGTGGAAATAGTACCCATAGCAACTGTTGTAGGCATACAATCATAAAACCAAACTCGTTTTTATACCCACAAGGCTAGGAACGGAGTAGTAAAAACAAAAGTATATTTTCTAACTTTTTGGTAATACCTGTCTCGAATAACTTGTCACTCAACAATATTAATTCTTTCAAGGTGAAAAACTCGTATAAGGCCCTTTAGTGTGTCAAACTAAACTTGATATAATTTTAGTTCATGATTATTCACTTGATGGGGCGTGCTACAATAATGGTAACGGAGTAGAGTGCAAATGTGGGGACATGTATATTCATCAAAATTATTTATATCGATATCAATTTTAAGTCGAATTTTGATTTATAATTTGTTAAAGTGAACAATGTCTAGCCATGAAATGTAATTGTTAGAATTATATTGTGATTTTGTATCCTACAGTGAAGTTTTAAATAGTGGAATTTTCTCTGGGGACATGCCATTTTTCATGTTTCCATGACATACAGCTCTTATAAAACCATATATATAATTTTTTTTTTACAAATAATATTAACATTATTAAGTAGTAATGCCTAAACGTGAAGTTGCACCATTCATTTTTATTATTATTATATTTAAATTAAAATGCGGACCTTTTAAGTCCTGGGGACACTAATTTTATGTAAAATTACCCCAATTTTTGTTTTTACCCACAAATATTCAGCGCTTTATGAGCTTAAGCGTGCACTTTTGTGGAGCTTGTCATCTTTACATTTTCAAATTCTTCTCGTCTCTAGCATAACATTGTCGGTTTATTAATTAGATATGGTGGCTAGTATCTAGGGCATGGCAGGCTAACCGCAGGAAGTGTTTTAAACATCATGTGATTAAAGCTATATCCATTGTGTCCTGTTCTTTGTCTTATATTCCACGCGCCATTGTTCAATGCAGCCATGGTGAACCGCAAATAACCCAGACAATTTGTTGTTAGTTGAGTTCACTTAGTATCTTAACATACTTAAAATTGCGCTCTGCGCTTGGTTGTCCATACACTCAATGCTAAAAGCTAGAGTGGCCAATACAGTAGGCTACATAACATGCTGCGTCACTATTTTTTAGAATGTGAATTTTTGGGTTGAGTGGTCAAACATGGTCCAATTAAATTAACACTTGAGACACTATGACTTATATTGCGGTGTGCATAATTTGTGCCATGTGGACGATAGAGACACCATGCTTCGTTACTCATTAAATGTTGGATCAAATGTGATCAATTTACCTTGTATTGTTTGCCTGACTGTCCGTGTGCCGCCGCCATACTCCAGCATACCCATAAAAAACCGTCAGAGTTATGTTATTTGTATTGAATTTGAGTGGAATGGTCTACAAGTGTCTGAGTTAATGAGGTGACGCGCTGATCGTGCAGAGTAAGTATATTCCCTTGGATATCGAGTCAATGTCTCGTGTTTTCCGGGGTGTAAGGGGGCCACCATCCAATCTCCAGGGGGGGGGGGCTAGAGTATTTTTAAAATAAATAATTTCGGGCGGACTCTGCGTGAATAAATAATTGACTTCAAGAACTGTTCAATATAAACATGTAATACAATTTAAAATTTTCAACGCGCCGCCGAGCCGGGTTAAAATAAATAATTTGTCCGCGACAAAAACTAAGCCCCCCCCCCCCCCCTAGAGATTGAATGGTGGCTCCCCTAAGTATTTCTAAGGGGATGGAGTAGTGTCCAATAATAGGTGTTAAAATCAGAATGAAACACAACCGTGCCCAGACCTAATTAAAACATCTAATTATAACACCTATGGCTACATGTTTGAAAACTGCCCGATGAAAGCCAAACCTAGAATTCACCATACCAATATGATCAGCTGATTACCTCTAGCCACGTAATGGAAGTTTACAATTTGAATCTATTTCAAACTGAAAAAAAATGAATTTAACCCTTGCAAAGCTGAAATATTTTTATATAAACCAAATTTTTTTTAAAATTTGAAATCATCATTCCCTTTCATTTGAATACCAATGTTATGGGTCTACGGCCATTATAAATATTTACTCTTTCAGTGCGGGGATCGTCTTTATACGTCAGAATCAGACGTCTTTAGTGTCGGTCCCCGCGCTGAAATGGTTAGTGAATGAACGAATGCTTTGCACAAACAGACTAAACTTGCCAGGAAAACATTTTGAAAATGGTGAGATGAATCAGATGCACATGGGGGGGGGGGGTGAAAGGGGTTCTGACCCCTCTCCCTTGAGCTGCAGATTAAAAAAAAATCCCGGGTTTTCCGAGGGACGTCCATAGACCTATATTTCTAAATTTTAACTCTCGACCTCCCCCCTCCCCCTCCTTTATATCGGGAAGTTGCGCACGCCCCTGAAACCGGAGTCTGAGGCGCTAACGATGTGAATAAATAATATAAAAATAATTTAAAAAATTTATATTTTAGCGGATTTAAAGCCTTATTACTGGAACTATACTGAGTGTAAATTAAAATTATAAATACAATTAACATTTCATCAACCGAAAAAGTCTGTAGTATCTGGGGCCTATCCCATAATAATCCTAAAATTAAGATGATCTTATTTTTCTCTTATTTTCATTAGAAAAGTTAGGATTTATCCTAACTTTTTTAATGGAAATGAGAGAAGGTTAGGATAATCTTCATTTTACGATTTTCAGTGGGATAGGTCACTGGTGCCAAATATAAAGTGCGTGTATATCACCCTATTACCGCCCAGGTAGTTCAATTTTACTACCACTTTGTATACTCATTATGTTTAATAAGGCGATACATATCCTGGGCGTATGTGTTTTATATGTAGGATCTTGTCATGCAAAGGTAAATAGTAGTAAACGCTCAATTGAAAAATAAACAGTTAATGTTGTTTGCCTATGATTGGCAATATATGGCCTGCGTGTACGTAGCATTGAAGTAACCCAGATAAAAAAACAATCATAATCTTGATAATAACGATACAATACACCGGAAATTTTACGTGAGATAAGTTATATAATCTGATAATTTATTTATTTATTATCTATTCATCTGCCTTCTAGATCGATATTTTAATTCAGAGAATAAATCACTATGGCGTAACATATTCTTCCAAAAAAAATTTATTTATCGAAAACAATATGCGCAATTTAACTCTATAAACCCAGATTTAATGACAATGCGTACTAGTGTTTCACAATTAGGCTCTATATTGGAACAATTTTTAATTTACTAAGTTCTTTACCCTTTGTATGCAGAACTGACCATGCAATCTTTGGAGACATGATGTGTGCCATAAGTGTCTTAGTTTGGATGACGCAAGCCCAGCTAAAACTCAATCCGAGTAAAAGAAAATAATTCCTTCTAATTGGATCTGAATTTCAGCGAAAAAAGGTTAGTCATCTTTTCCCCTTCTAAAGCTTGATAACCACATAAATACAGCAGATTCGACAAAACACTTCGCTGTCCTATTTGACAATAATTTAATTTTGAAATGCCTGTCTCCAATTAAATTTTGCATCCAGGTTAATATTTTTTGTTGTGGTCGTGCTGTAATTTACTTTAGGCAACATGTTATTTATAGCTCCCCTGCAATGATTAAAAAATCGAATAAAAATTCTAAGGAGTCGAGTCACTGATCCAAAAAATACGGCAGCGACGGCGGGGTATTAGGACATTCACAGCAAAACAATGTATCCATGCAGAGGTAGGATACCAGAAACCCCATGTGTAGCATCAAATCTGACATGGTTTAAATAAGCTTAGTCGTCTCGATTCACTCATAAATAGTATTCACGTCGCAAAATATAGTCTGTCCAACGGTGGGTGAATTGTCCAAAATGAAAGTTAGCTTTTCGCTTATTAGTCAATTCTTAAGCGATTTTCATGACATGTCAAATGATCTAACTTTTGAATTACTCACTGGTATTTCATGAAATTTTCAGGGTTGTTGCCAAATGACTAGAACTCTAAGAATGGTTACAAAATCGCTTGAGAATTGACTGAGTAATACCCGAAAAAGCTAACATTTGAACCAGAGAATTAGAGCAGGTCTATGATTTGAACCAGCCTCCACCGTCGGACAGATTATATATGTGACCCGATCTGGCAGAATGGGTCGTAAGTCGCATATTTGATCACGCAATGCATGGGCGAGTGATATCCACGTTAAGATAGCTGTGCTCAGCGAATCGAGATTCCCTCCCTTCTCTAACTCAGGAGGGTTCTCTGGTTCAATATGGTCTATTTTGAATGTGACCTTATCCAAAAAGTATTGAATCTGATTCATTCGCTAATGTTCATCATCACGTGTGCCGACGACTCTCAGCTGCATAGTGTTGATTAGGACTCGGGCACCACCTGGCGAATTCAAAAGAATGTAAATACAGTCAGTCCGCAGGCCGTGATTATTTTAGCGAAAAGGTCGCTTTGTTTTGTATTAATTTAAAGGCTTCGCGGGGGGTAAAAATTTGGCGCGGAATTACAACATTTATCCTGCATTTTAACTGGTTTTAATTGTTGCTGTAAACGATTTAAAATTGGCCTTGAGTCATTCTGCCAGTTGTTCACGTAAGACCAACATCATCTAATTGTTCTACGTATTTTGTGTCAACAATATCTATTTAAATCAGTGAATTTTAAAGGATTTAATGTGACACCCACAGAGAGGTTGAATAGCTCTCTCTAAATTACACCTTTTCGTTGTTGGTTCCTTTTTTTGGCCAGAAAAAAATCAATTAACTGATTGAATTTTCATGTAGTCTAGAATTTAAGGCGTGCCCTCATGCCGTTTGGTGCGACCGCCGGTTATCGGCAAAAAAAAGAACCAAGATATTCGAGAGGTGGTATTACACTAGGTTCAATAAATATCCGGTCATGATCTCACATGTGTTTATATCACTTTAAAACCATTTTAATGGAATATAGATGGCTTAAAGTTGTCTTACGCAGATTTAATTCGAGCGTGTCATACTACACTGACTGCACTGTGATATTAATAGGCCTACCGGTATCTCATGTTCATGTTCAGCGGCCGGCAAACCCTCACACCAGTCACATGTATCATGTGTATAGGCTACATACCAGTCACCACCACTGCTCACACAGCCTCACAGGTGAAGCACACATTGACACAATCATTGTCAATGAACGTGCCGCCGCTGCACTGGTACTGGTGGGCCCGGCAGTTACTCGAGTTAGGTCCTGCAAAATGCTGTTTGATTACAACTTCAAGTGAAGAAGTGACAGTGTGCGGGGTGGTGCTGAACTGGACTGTCACTGTCAGGCTTTAGACATGATAGAAGGGTTAGCCGTGAGGCCAAACATGCCATGATCCCGTTTTGATGTAGGCCTAGGGCCTAACACTAGGCTATAGACCCTATTTGGACCCTCATCTAGCTATAGACCCTGGTGTAATGTTAGGCTAGGCCTATAGCCTATAGGCTATATAGCCTATAGATCTAGTCATACAGCAGCCTTTGTTAAAGTAAACGTTTAGGCCTACCCGGAACAATAGTCTACAAGTACATGTAGGCCTATAGGCTTACAATACTGTCATTAGGCTACATGTAGGCCTACACCAGATTTAGACATGGTCTGGGTAGATGCGGGATTTGAAAAAGGAGGGGGCGCAGGTGGCTCGAGGCCAATGTAAGGGACTATTTAGGCCTATTTGTTTAATTGATAGCTCAAAAATGTTCCATTCATTAATATAGGGGAGTATTAAAAACATTTGGCAAAAAAAGAATATATCCCACCTGGATCGGGCAAAAAAAAAATCTGTTGTGGGTGGTTATTAAATATAAATTTTCCAAAATTTGTTTGCCCCCGCAAAAAAATTACAAACAATTCCTCTTGAGTTACACTTTAGGTCCGGATGTGACTCCAACAGGCTAGGCAAAATTAACTGCTTTTTAACTAGCAGGTCAACCTTGCTATTGGCTATCAGTATTTTAAAATTAGATTGATTGAATAGGAATAAAAAAAATGTTTCAACTTTTATTTTACCCTCATCATGCTCATTATCAATACAAAAACTGTATACAGTATTACACATTTTTCAAGTAGGCCTATCTTGAAATAATTCCTCATCTGTCCAGAATTTTTTTTTTCTGTGAAAAATAAATCTGCTTAGCAACATTTTACAAATTGCTGCAATATATTGCTAAAAAAATATATATATAGACAGTAATATCTTTTGCTACTTATCAAGCATATGCCTATTATTTCTAAAATGTGAGAGAAGTTAACTTCACAGACTTAATTTACATTGCCATAAACATGATAAATTCTTAACGTTTGTTTTCATACACATTTGTTACCCTATTTTTCAGTTCTGATGTTCCTCTCATTTTATTATTACATTTGTTTGAAGATATTGCATGTATTGTAGGCCCTATACACAATTATTGACCATTTATAAATGAATACAAAACACACACTGAACTGCACAAAAAACTTGAATTCTTATATATAATGATACTATAAGTAGGCCTACAACATGTACAAAGTGCAATCAAAACATTCTACATTAATAAATACACTACACCAGATGAATTATAACTAATTTGTAAAGGCTATTATACTCGAAGAAATGTACTAGACTAGTATATTGATTAAAATTGAATGCTTTATGTGTAGCTATTTGCATTTCGTCTTAATGCATAATTAATATTTTATGAATAACATTCTCAAAAGTTCATACATGCCTGAAATGACTGATTTATCATACCTGAATACAAGTATTCACATCAATGTCATTTTTGTTTTATTCATGATAAATATGTGGACTATTTCTAAATCAGTCAGTGATGTTGTCATTTGTTATGCATGTATTTCTCTTAGCATGACTTTCTGACATGACAAGATATACATATTTGACACAATATAAAAAAACTGGCATTAATAGTACATCATGTCATGAACTAAGCCTACATACTCAGCAAAAGATCCGCAGAAATAAATTTAACCCTTGTTCTGCTATGACTAAATATCAGTATATATATGTCTTACAAACAAATTTCAAACCCAACAAAAAGGTAGTCAAACCAGAAAGAGTTGTTCGGAAACGAACACGAAAGCAGCCCTCCTTTATTGCCAGTCGGCCATTTAAAATTTGATATAGATCCGTACATTTTTTCAGGGTTTATTTTATATTAGCGCTTTAGCTATTATGCAAGATTTATGAGATAATGCGAAAAAAAAAAAAAAAAAAAATGACCGTCAGTCGGCTATTTTGGATTTTATTTCAGCAAAATTTGTCATGGGTTATCCTTCTGTGAGTCATTACGTTTTGTTCTATATGCTTGGTCCAGCTATTTTCCTTTGATTGGGATTGACGAAAATATTACAAAATTACTGAAATTAAAAATGGCCGCTAAACGGCCATTTTTAAATCTATTGCTCTCCAAAGTTAATCATGTCATTGGCTGACATCACTGTGCCTATTTGCCAAATAAAAAGAAGATATGCTTGGAACTTTTTTCCTGAAATGAGTATTTCTTTTTTTTGTTGGCCCTATTATAGTAACTAGAAAGAGTTGTGCAGAAACGAACACGAAATCAGCCCTCCGTTATCGTTTTTGAAAACAGCCATTTTGAAATCGTTTCATCCCCTAAGTTAATCAGGTTATTGGCTGATATAGCTGAACATATTTGCCAAATTAAAAGAAGATCTGATGGCAACTTGTTCCTGAAATTCGCTAATGAGCATTTTTTTGTTAGTGCCCATAGTAATTAAAGGGTTAGTGATATGGGGATCAAAATGTCACCAAAACAATTCCCCAGTGGTATGTGATGGATATGTGAAGTATGAGGAAGCAGAAGTTGATAGATCAGCTATCATGCCAGTTTTCCGAGATAATGAGAAACAAGAGGCCTGAAGTCCAATGCCATCCCCAGCATAACTTAGGTTCTGAATTTTGGCGCCTACAACTAATTTAAAAAGTAGACTTGTGGCGGCCATTTCAAATTTAATTAAAATCACCAACACATCTCCATATGGTGGGAAATGTGATCGTAAAATTTGAATAATTTCTGACTAAGTATTTGAGTTTTTGCGCTTACAAAAATGAAATTGATCCGTGGCAGCCATTTTGAATTTCAGTAAAACCTTTAAAAAATTGTTATAACTTGGTTACATGCATTTTCTTTTTCATTCTCAGTTCACTCTGTTTATGCCATCAATTTATACAGCTTGTATCAATCAACTACCTTTTCTTATAATCTAAACATAGCTTTTCTCATTAGCTGAACACACACATTTTCAATAAATACCGGTACTTTAATACCTGATATGATGTATTTTTTCATGTATGATGTGTATTAACCCTTTAACCGGCAAATTATTCAATTTGAATTTTCACTCGCTTGAAGTTGTGTCTCGCGCGAGTGAAAATTATTCAGATTTGACAAAATGGAGATCAACTTTTTTCAGCTATTTCTTATTTAAAGTCACATTTTATATTTAACATGTTTAAAATGTGGTAAATGATGTAGTAATAAAAACTGAAGAAATTGAATATATTCGGGACCGGCGGTTAAAGCGCTAATTTTTAATTGTTACCCCTTAGCAAAGATGTTAAAAGTGGCATAGATTTAACAGGTTTACGGATCAATACAATCATGATATCCAATTACTAATCAACATTGTCATTTACAATCGCTTCCATTAATTAGAAAATGACAGATGAAATAAGTGAGGATCCCATTTTAGATTTTACCATTGTCATGATTACTTTCACACATATAATATACAATATGATCATTGGAAGGATTATGCCATGCATTTCATGACCCATGGATTTAGCCCATGTCAAATAATTTGAAGAAATAAATTTAAATATGTTATTGTTCTACTCTTTAATTCATTATATTAGCTTTATTATTTCTAAAATTGGTCAATTCATTACTTAGCTACTGCTTCATGAATCCCTGTAAATTTATAATCATAATCATAAATAATTTCAATTCAAATATTCCTAACTTTTACATTTCCTTCAATTTTAAAAGTGTAAGTTATCACATTTTGAGTCTGAATTCCCAAATCATATCACTCCAAATTGTTTAAACATTATTTGACACTCCTGACATTAACTTAAGGTGCCTCTAAACCTAATTAATAGGCTGAAAAGATTGAGAAATCATTGTTTGACAATTCATTATTAAATTGATCATTACATTCATTGCTTGGAGGCTGAATACCAAATTTGTATATGATTTTCATGATGTGTCCTTAAAAAATGCCCCTACCAAGCAAAATAATTCATGAACATTAACCTATTAAGCTTTTACTTGTAGTTTTAATTTTAATTTAAAGGGACTGGCCCAGGCTTAAATCATCAAAAAATAGGTGATTATATTTTGGCTTCTTAATATGACCATATGATGTAAACATGTCCGTAGACTAGAACTGCAAAAGTTTTTTAAGTGTTCTGCTGCGCATTCACCAGTTAGACTAAATATAGAAACGAAATTACCGCATTTATAATTATTGACATGGTTGTCAATAATTAGAAAGCGGGAATTTCGTCTTTATATCTAGTGAAAAAAACTGGTGAATGCGCAGCACAAAAATAAAAAAAAATTTGCAGTTCTAGTCTATGGACATGTTTACATCATATGGTCATATTGAGAAGCCAAAATAAAATCACCGATTTTTTTATGATTTTAGCCTGGGCCAGTCCCTTTAATGTGGATAATAAAAATACATGTACATCCTCTTTATAATTGGGATGTAATATACTACTACAATTAATCGGATGAATAAACCCGGTATTAAAAATATACAACATGTGGCTCAAACTGTACATGTTAAATGTGAGAAATATGTGCTGTTGTAGCAATCTTGCACATGTTTTTCCAAAGAGCAGGTCACTTCTTTCCATGTTGCATGCATGAAGAAACCTCTCACATGTCTGCAAACATATATATTTCATTGTATGAATATAGAAGTATTTTTTCCTATAATCAAAGTAATTAAATATAATAATACACTTAAGACTAAATGTTCACTTTTAAACAAAACTACATAAAATACAACATTAAGTACTATGAAATGACTGCAACAAATTTTATTCAACATGTTGTACCTCCCCCACAAAGAAATTTCTAGAGTAGATTATTATTCAACGTTCACTTGCCTAGAAGATGAAAACTTACCAATATAATGCATGCAATAATTTACAAACTGTCATTTAACTTTTCATCCCCTTCGAGAGAAATTAATCACTTTTAGTGAATTGAATTTAATTTCTTATAACTGCTTTAACCTGCTAATAAAAATATTAAAATCAATTCAAGTGATGATTAGTAGTTAAAGGGTTAATCGATTTGACTTACTGTTATTAATCAGTGAAACCTCATACACAATGTAGCACAGAACATATTCACTGCAATGTATCTCACTGCCTAGTTTATATCTGGAATATAGAAACAAAAAATCTAAACAAAAAATCAATGCAGTGAACATGGTGAAACACCCCAAATATGATTATTTTTTCAACAATATTTCAATTTCTGTAACTAATATTTTTGTGATTATTAACAGTTCTGAACTTCACAATGTTAGAAGAATAATTGTGATTACATTTAGAAAATAGACATTTAATATGTCAGTGCAAGTGGTGAATTATTTAAGATTACACATATTACAATGTACAACAGTGTATTATGCATAATTTCAGTAAATTGGTTAATTACTTTAGATTTAATCTTTACATGTACAATTGGAAAAAATGATTAACATTTAATTTCTTATATACAATTTCCAGTATCAAATGAGATGGGATTAGTTATAAAAAAGACATATTTATACACAGTGGTTCAAATATACACTGAATGGACAGTTAATTACTTCCACATTTAACTTGTGGTGATAGATACTTTTTTAATTATGCAAATAAATTAATCAAAAATATTAATACATATGTATTACCAAAATTAGGGATGTATCCAGGTTTTCTTTTTTACATGTGGCCCAATGTGAATTTGGTGGGCCTAGTGCCTTTTTGTGTCTCAAACATGGTTTTTTAGGTTAATATCTCAGCTGTCAGATAAACTGCGTTTGAAAAGTTGTGTAAAAAGCTGTGATAGTGAAATGAAGTAATGATTCCTCCATTATTCAAATTGAATTCTAAATATTATTCATGATATATTTGAAGTTAACACATTTGTCTGACATTTATTTCAGGTAAATGCTATTGCAAAAACATTAGATGGTGAAATGGCCAACTTATCATTATTTTAAACTGGGATGGGGCTGTTCTAATTATTCTGTTAGGGTGCATTGATTGCACACATGTACACATGTATAAAGGTCCATGAAAAAACAAACATTTTAGGAGGTAAACTTTTAAATTTATGTAGGGGTACTTTCCATTCTTTTTTGTATATGTTAAGGATATGTAGACCTCTAACTATATTATGTAGATGTATATATTAGGCCTAATATAAGACCTAGCCATATAGGCTATTTTATACACTTTAAATTTAATTACATTAAATACTGGTCTGGCTAGGGAAGCCACACCTGTTCTAATGCCTGGTAAATTATACAGACCTGACCTAGAAGCCTAAAATATTCACTACCCGGTAATTGCAACACCATAGATATGGGTCTAATTCAGTATCTAGACCTGAGCCCTTGTAGGCCTAGTCATTGAATTATGTTTTATTCTGACAGATGTACCCCAGATTGTGGGCTGTGGGCCTAATGCACAACACATTAAAACAAAAGGCTTACATGCTACTACTATGTAGGCCTACAGCTAAGTTACAGATCCAGAAGAGGGACATCCTGACCCATGGCACCCCCTCTTTTGAAGCTAACTATACCTCATCAACCCTCAGTCACACTGCTAGTTGAATAATGTATTCAATTATCACCTAATTTTTAAATTGTGTCTAGCTACCGTGTCGCTAATTTGCATTATTTTACTGTGTTATTTGTCAAATAAACATTTTCTTCTTCTACTGTGACCCACAACTCCAATTGGGTAGAAATGAACCGTAGTTTGGGACCGAAAATTTGCAGTTGATGTTTACAGTGTAGGCCCCTAACAGTCATTGTATTCTCAATAGCATTGACATGGATTTCTCTGATTTTGCACACACACTAACCTTTCAGGGGGTGTAGATGTGCCTTTTGTTTTGTTTTTAATAAAAATGCCTGATAGCTGACAAACTGTCAGATACATGTAGCTAGACCATTAGGCATAGCTATAAAACAAAATGTGTGGTTTCAGGTAGCCCTGCCCTGAAAACATTTGTCCAACATTGTATAAGGTTGCCTTTAGCCATGGGCATTGCTAGAAATAAAAATTGTGACAGTTAGCAGGCCCATAGACTGGGGCAGACGAGGCAACTGCCTTGTCTGTCTTTTCACATTTTTTTCTTTTCATCACTGAAAATTATGAGAAATTTAGGGTTTTCAGAAATTTAGGCTCGGCCACTGAACTCGCCTTGTCTGATTTCCGACCGTGACTACGGGCCTGGTTAGTGTAGTATGGCAACTTCTTTTATGGACTAATTATTTTCCCATCACCGAGTTGAGTACTCGTAGAGTTATAAGCTAATGCAGGGGCGGATCTATGCGGAGCGGGCCGGGGGCTTTAAAAATTGACAATAGGTTTTCTGGAACATTCCACTGTAGGCCTAGGGGTTTAATAAAATAGGCCTATAGTATTGTGCGCCTCTAAGCTCTGTCCGCTGAGGATAGGCGACATAAAGTTTATTAATTGAAGATCAAAAGATATCCAGGCACAAGGGTTAATTTTTAGCTCAATATCATGAATATGCAGGGTTGGGCATGCGAAATGAGTCCTGTCGCCACAAATGCCTACTTTTAGGTGCTCTGAATGGTCATTTTTAAATATTTACATTACAGATATTTTGCTTCTGTCGCCACATGTGGCGATGTGGCGACCACTTGCCCACCCCTGAATATGTAGAATAGGCCTATAACGATATATTGCGAACCCAAAATACAGTATAATTGTTTTAGTTGTAAAGCAAGCAGATATCAGTGGCGGATCCAGCATCTGAAGAAAGAGGGGGGGGGGGCCTATGGGGCTTGCTTTCAGCCAGTTAAATAGGGGGATTTTCAAAGTATTTGGCTAAAATAAGGGGCGCACGCTAATGCTGCTAATATAGCCTTATTTAAACAACTTATAATTATATTAAAGACTATCTATAATCTGATAATGTCCATGGCCTATAGTAGACTCTAAGCCTATTTCATTATATTATAATAATTTGGTAGGCCAGGCCTATAGCCTACCAGGCCCTAGCCTATGACAAAGTCTATGTAGGCGAGATTGCAGGGTTTCCACAGGGGGCTGAGGGAAGGATTCGGTTCAGACCCCCCCCCCCCAGGGCATGCATGGGGGGGGGGGGGGTCAGAGGGGTCCTGCCCCCCCCCCCCATTGAGCTTCAGATTTTCAACAAATTCTGTGGATTTCGGGGGGCGAGCCCCCGGTCCCCCTGTTTTTTCAAATATCGTACCTCTTAAACCCCCCTCTATATCGGGAAGCTGCGGACGCCGCTGTCCCCCCCAACCCCCCTTAGGCCTAGGCCTTAGTACAAAAGCTTGTTATTTACAAAGTGTTTGAAAATATATATTCCCTATTTTGTTGTAATTTCAGTTAATTTAAAATAAGGGGTCCAGGCCATTTCAAGCGAATCTGTGGATTTTTGTCTCAGGCTATCACTGTGTCTGTGGAATCACCTTCCTCCCCACCCTTAAGTTTTGGAGCCCTCTCAGTCTCACACTCAAAACATTCCTGGTGGAAATCCTGAATGATCGTAGACATACCGGTACATAGAATAGACACTGTTATAAAAAAAATTGTGTAGGCCTAAACACTCAAATAATAGGCCCTTAGCCTAGGGGGTCTATTAGTATTAGTGTTAGAAAATCAAATAGCACAGCACAGGCACAGGCCACAGACACAGTGTAGGCTAGAGTTGATCCGAAATCACGTGAATGGGAAATAGCACACAACATGACAAGGTGGGTAGTTTTCCGTTGGCCATAACATTTTTGGCCAAAGTTGTCACTTTCCACGAAAGTTATCAACTCTTAGTGCATGTAATAATGCACCATCCAGTTAAATTGCTACGACCGCCGGTTAACAGTTTTTATAACAGAAGTCACTGAACAGCAACAACAGTCTGTCACAACATCGGCCTCTGACAAAAAGTACGACATCACAGAATCTTAAGGCGATAATAATCATACTTTTGTCCTGTGGAACTAGCACGTTCTGGGAAAATGACCGTTGATTTCTGTTCTCCATTGTTCCATTGAACAAGTTGTATTATTTCTGAGACGGCCTAATTATATTGACAGAGAAATTATATCATTTGTAACGTTATCGTTGAAATCCGTGGCACATTTGCAAGCCGTTTCACGACGTCGTCTTGCCGACAACACTCGGAATAAATTGCCGATTTCGTAAACCGGTTTATACCATTGAAATAGAAGCTTTCATCACACGCTGCGGACTGACTGAATAATGCAAGGGAGACCTGCAAAAGTGACCAAGTGACTCTATGTGGCCTTTATATTAGACAAAAAGGGGCTGTTCAACAATTACTTAACGCTTTTTTGAGAGATTTTTGGCACCCCCCTCCCCTTTTCGTAACGCTTTTTAACGTTGTGTTGACTACGCTCCGTAACGCATCGCTTAACCCTTTCCCCCTTCTAGGCCTTACGTAATTGTTGAACGAGGTTTAAATCTGTTTATTTTTAAATAGTGACGTAATATAAAAAAAAAGTTAGTAGCGTATCAAAATAATAAATTATTGTAAAGAAATATTCCTTTGAAGGAATCTGTGATTAAATGCTTAGGCCGACAATAAAATAATAGGCCTACAGACACAAGCCATTAAAATTAAAATACGTATATACATAGAGGCCTATATGTTAGTGAGCATACTGACTGCTCAGTTTTTTTTCTTCATTACAGACATGTGCACATGTCTTACAGGCCATGGTCAGCTAGGGTGGTTAGTGAGGTGCTTTTATAAAAATAAGGTCAGGCAAAAAAATCTTCAAAAACGTGACATGAATAGAAAATATTAGGCCTACTTATAAAAAATGAAGAGTGAAAAAAAAAGTTGAAATGAGTGCCTGTGGAGGACCTAATAATGACCTACCCAGAAACCTTGTGGAGGCCTAATTGGCCTGTGTCGTATCAAAATGTCATAATGGGCACAAAAAATAAATAACTTCAAGTGGTTGAAAATTACTCATATCATTTGCAAATCTTGTTTTAACACACATTTTGTTCCCAATAACTGTGGTTTGATCGCCTAATACAAAGAATTAAAAAGGACGAAAGTCGTGCTTACCGGTGACCTGAAAATATGTTAGTGATCAGTGATATTTACCCAGACCGAGGCTAGATTGACACAATTAGTCCCAATCTGGCTTGATAATCAGATGGGAAAAGTAATCTGAATACGGATTACAAATCCGTGCGCTTGTTTGGCAGATTGGTTTATTTTTCGAATCGTTTATGTACTCTACTGATGTATTGTTTTATTATTATTTATTGTTCATTTTAATTGAAAAAAACACATTTCCAATCATATCAGTGTTGACAAAGACAAAGACAAAATTTCTGATTTCTTATTTCAGACATGCATGTCCAAAATAAGAAATACGGGAGTTTCATCTTTATATCTCGCTTATCTTGTAAATGCGCAACACAAAAATTAAAACACTTTTGCAGTTCTATAGTCTATGGACATGCTTACATCATATGGTCATTTTAAGAAGCCAAAATAAAAATACTGATTTTTTTATGATTTTAGCGTGATTTTGTCACGTTAATCATTTGATCACGACTAAACGAAGGTCTGTTACAGTGTTACTTGGTCGTGAAGAGAAGGGGACGTGACGCTTTGGTAGAATGTCTGACTGCCTCGCCATTCATGCATGCGTCACGGGTTCGAACCCCGCTGATCCTGCGTGAGTTTTTCAGCGAAATGTCTTTTTCTCCTTCCTCAATGTGACTATAGGCGATCCTTCACCCTTGGTCGTGAGGGGGAAGGCTTATACTCGCGTCCGGTTGTGTATGGAAGGGGGTGAACAGTAACGACTTACTTTGAGATAAATTTGGGTTATAAAATTACAAAATGATGTCATTCATTATGCCATTATAATGCGATGTCAAATTATGCCAACATGCAGTGTTCCATAACATTCAACATTTCAATTTGCATTTTTGCCTATAATCCTATTATTCTACTATACCCTTATTATTACAGTAGAATGCAGACTGCAAGCCGGGATTAATTACACATGGCAGATTTTTTCTTTCACTTTTGCCAATGTCATCCTTTTATGTGATATTTCACAATTTAAAATGTATAAATAATGTGACAATGTTCATATTGCAGTGTTTCAAGCCGCCTTATGGCTTACCGCATTGTTCCCGGTGATACTTTGTTTCTGGTCAGTTTGCTTCCTGTCGCGTAACGTAAAGCCAAGCATGCTTCTTACATCATGAGGCGCGCGATTCAACCCAACTATACAGTTTTTTATCCAGTTTTATTCAGTTTGTCCCAATTTTTGTACAATCAAAACGTGTTTCTTATTGACCAGAATGCGGAGCCAGGTGCATAGCCTGTGCAATCTGAGCCTTCCGGGGAAGTGAACAATGAGGCTGGTAACATTATCAAAGACTAGACAAAAAGACCATTTCTGAAGATATCTGAACCATATCTTATCCATTACGATTGACTGCAGCCACGCACAACGATTTTGCGGTGGAGATAATGATAAGTGTCTTGCACATGGCTGAGATAGCGTTATTACGAACGGCTGACAATATGATCAGCCGCCTGTGATAACATTATCACAGGTGGTTATCAAGATAGAAACCGCTCTATAGTACAAAAATATACTGTGTCATGTCTTTACCGCTATAGAAAATAATCGTAGGCCCTACATAGCCGATGATACTGTTATAGTAAGTCTAACATCAAAAGATGCAGCTCCACCATTAATTTACACATTACACTATTCAGCCCTACGTTTAATAGGCAAATACAGAATCAATCAATCAATCAATCAATCAATCAATCAATCAATCAATCAATCAATCAATCAATCAATCAATCAATCAATCAATTAATCCGAGGCACATAAATCGTAAACATGATCTGTCATGTGTCAAAATCCAGGCCAAAGCAGGTTCGTCAACAGTCTAATTTCCTTGAACTTACATAATATTATATAAGAATATTACGTTTTGTAGCCTCCTCGAATGAAAATGAAAATTGTGGTCATCATTAGATGAATTTAATTTGTTATTATACACAGAATGCTTTAAATAAGTTCAGATTATTGTATTGATAATACAGGTTACTTCGGTGTTCGGCATTACCTGATTCTGATGTTCTGCCACTCCATATTCCTGCTGCGGTTTTGTAGACCTAAAAGAAGGTAAATTCATTTATATAATTGCATTAAAAAACGAGGATAAAATGATAGGGAATTCTATCATTGTGTATGTTTTTTTTACTTTATCTGTAGTAACTAGTTCTTGTTATTTAAACCCCCCCTAATCAAGAACTCTGGTTTCTGATGTTACTTTCGTGCCACGCGAGTTCGCGTGTCTGCAAAAAACACAATAATACTATTACATCTAATCAGGACAAATCCTACAATATGATACCACCATCAGTTGTGGCATGGCTGGCCATGCTCGTACTCTGGCTGGCGTGCAAAGCCAGCAGCAGTAATTGTTTACTTCAAAGTAACGGAGTTACGCTGTTTGCCTTTGCATGAGGTACTAACCACCTAGGCCTATATACACTGATGGTGAAATAGCCATCTGAGACTGAGGTAAAAATAACAATTTGCATGATTCTGATATTATTAGTCAGTTATATTGAATTTCATCTCCCCACGATATATCATAGAGTTTCATTGTTTTTAATATTTGCCTACTATCATAGATGCATAATACAATAATAAATAATAAATTGTAATATGCATTTATGCTACTATGCCTACTATATACTATATACTAAATGCGTTTTAACAGGTAATGGCGAAGTTTGAATTATATTGCAACAAATATTTGATGTACCGATACATACTTTTTCATAATCTTACACCATGTTATCTAAATACATGTATGTGCTTATTATCGAAATTGTCGATATTTTCACAGACGATGTAATTAAAAAGCTAATGCTAGAATTGTGGCAGTAATTGCTGGTTTGATAAGGATGAAAAAATTACTTTTTTATCCAGCTTTAAAATAGTCAAGCTCTCAGTGGGTGCAGAAATTACGGCCTGGGCGCCCTGAGAAAATCACTGGCTTTCAACGCTGTAAAATTCTCAAGCATTCTCCAAACTGGCATGGTGGAAGCCAGAAAAACATGTTGCTCTTGACTACCACGGCGCGTGTCACTTGACCTATCGACTTCCGGGTCATCTGCAACAGCAGCAGCAACAACAATATAGATCCAGTATAGCACTGACTGGACCAGCAGCAGCATGGCACTGGCTGGACCAGCAGCAGCTGGTGGTGAGAAGGTACCGTATGATGTCCAGATGTCAAAGTTTGGAGCCTGGTCTTAATTCATCAGCCCCTGCTGCTTGATGTCTCTTGGATAGGACACAAAGGCATTGGCCTACCCAGTCAACCCAGGGGTGGATCCAAAGGAGAAGGGTTTGGGGGTGTTTAGGCCACCCCCCCCCCCCCCCCGAAAAAAATCATAATTTTTTAGGGGTTCCCTTATGCGGAACAAACAGTGCCTATTATGCCTTAGATTGCAGAAGACAGCGTTTGAAAATCAAAAATGTCCCCGGGGCGGGACCCCAACAGTGTATTTTTCCTTTCTCAATTTTTATCCCCCCCCCCCCTCCGCCAGTGAACGCTAGATCCAACCCTGCAACCAATCACATTACACTACCACTGTAATATATCACAATCATATTGCTCTGGAGTGTCAGATGAGTGATATGAAAATGTCACGATGGATAGGCCTACATGAACTTGGGCAGAAAAGTAAATTCACACGTATTTCTGTGTGGAGTTGTACTAAAGTGTTTCAGTAGAGGTGGTCATCTTCGATTTATGGTGGAATCCGAGGAGGAATCCGAAATAAAATATAATGCCAGAAATGAGGTCATCATCTTCAATTTAGTTGGAAAAGTCGTATTATACATATTTCTAGGTCAAAAAAAACCCCTGTTATTATTCATTGTGGTTATTGTAGGACATAAAAACAGGCTATAAACGTATGTTTTCACGGTTTCCAATCATGTGTTTTAATGTTTGTTAGGGTCCCCATCTATTCAGGTAGCATGCCAGCAAACACAAAACATTTGTATAACATTTGTACAAATGTTATACAAATGTTTTGTGTTTACTGGCATGCTTTCATCAAAATATTCCCACGGGATCCTATTTTTATACATCAGGATGCTGGACTAGCCTAATAATTAATCATACCATTACGTAAAGTAGGCACTATTCAAAAATAAGAACACAATAAGCCCTACAATTTCCCTGTGACAGAAAGGTTAATCGTTCGCGGCTAAATGCTCGACTTCAAATGTTATTTGCTTTTCATCGTGACATGCTTATATACTGCGACTACCGTATAGGCCTAGATAGTGACAAAGATTAGGTCTGATAACACTAGTATCTATATCCAAAGGATATTAATCAAACATAAACATTATTATAAAACATGTTACTTATATGTAAATTAGGCTACTCTAACAAAGTGGCTTATAGATGCGATTTGTTTGAGTAATTTTACTTAACAAATGTAGCATGCAAATTATCACATCACATGTTCCACATGCAGTCAGGCATTATATAGTTTATTTGAGTTTCTGGAATGCACCTTGTTATGTTGTGTGCATTGTGAGCTTCGAGTCTATGTTTATAGCTAGACCCTATCTTGCTAACAGATTCAGATAAAGATGTGTTTATAGACGCTTGAGAAAGCCAAGAGAACAGCAATTCACAGTAGAACAGACGAGATCCCTCAGCTGACCCTTGGTGGGAGACCATGGCAAGGTATCCGGCATCCATGCGATTGGATCCCCTTTGTTATGTTTATCAGCCCCCGCGGAAACCGTGCATCTGGCAGGAGAGTAAAGCCCAAGATCTGTGTCCACACATCCCACAGGCCATAGGTAGTAGTAGTCTACTATTAGTTTTACTCCACTTCCGTCTGACATCTCCCCCTTGCTCTGATCAAGGGAGAGATGCCAGACAAATGAAAGACTTGGCTTGGCCGCGGTAACAGGTTCACAACAGCTAGGTTCAGTCTCTTTTGCACTCATCCTGTCATTGGCAGGTGTAGTACCCACTAGTAGTGGGAACTACACCTGCCAATAACAGGATGCTCGCACTGGGCACACGATGTTGTTGCGACGTTGATGACGTTGATTCAACGTAGCAACAACGTCGTGTGCCCGATCACCAGTGGGCAAGATCATCAGAAAACGTGTTGCTTCTAACTGGACATATTTGTATTACGCTGATGGCTCGACACTCCGAGGATGCCGAAAGATCCGCAAACAATCGACATCTTTTCCTGCAGAACAGTTCATTTCTCAGACACTGTGGCCCGTATTCTCGTACAAGTTACGATATATCGTAGGCTTCTGATTGGTCGATATTGGCAAAAACTGGGTCATGAGAACCTCCTGAGGCAAACACAAAACATGTGTATAATTTATTTATTTATTCAAACATATTTATACAGGGTAAAAACATTATTAGCTTTTGGCTATTTTGCATATGTGCCCTGTTTTATGACACGCATTTGCATAAAAAGTGAAAACACATATTTAAACTATAATTATCATATGTACAATAGTTACAATAACTAAAATAGAAGGTACATTAGACATTTTAGATCATAATCCGATGATATATGCATTTGCGTTAATTGAATAGGTTTACAAATGTATATACATGTACATTTATAGCAAAGTGAAAAGAAAAGAAGACACAAATGTCCCCGCACTAAAACTCCAACAAAAACCTACAAAAGTGTCTTTTTATTTCTAATTTCTAAAGGTAGCTTATTCCAAAGTCTAGACCCATTCACACTTAAAGATGATTTATATAAAGAATTATCACACCTGGGCTGCTGTAGAGTATTACTTGTTGCATTACGTGTTGAAACAGTATTCAGGAACGGAGGAAAAAAGATCAGATAAGTAACATTTGTACAATGTCGGACCAACGTCGACGTTGGGCCGACGTTGTATAAATGTTATACAAATATCTTTAGCTTGCCTGGATGGGACCATCGAATCCCTGTATACATGCTTAGGTTTATTATACTGTAGCCCCGTAATATAAAGACAAACAGTAGGCCCTAGTAGCCGCTTACTTTTTAGTGGACAGCTATTTATGTTTTCCTGTTTCTCGTCTGTAAAGTTAGCCTGTCTGTCATATGCTGCGTAGCCGTCCCTGCCTTAGTCTCTGATCCGTACGCTTTTCTATAATGCATAACATCCTACATAAGAGTTGGACAGCCTACTTCGAGTCGCAGAACCATACATGGGATATGGGCTTGTCAAAAACGGCACAGACAAACACGCTGGGCTGTTACCCTCTTTAGGATCATGGAGATAGTACCTCTACTATCTCCATGTTAGGATAGATGTGTGCTGAAATTGTCCTGTGGCCGTGTTCTGAGATGATCCTAATTATGTCTCCACTTCTGTGTATACAGAGGTGGAGACATGTTGGTTTACCTTTGTCCTATCAGTGCAGTCTGTGCATGCCATTCATTTCTGTCCCTCTGTCCTGCGTGTAACAGTGTTGCCAAAAAGCTGTATGTGCTCACTTGTAAATCAAGTATATACTTCCGTTCCACTGGCGTCACTGCGCTCTCTTTTGCCTGTCACAGCCCTTCCGGTATAAGCACACTTGTGAAATAAGCAGATTCTTCCGTTTCGCTGTCTGCAGCAGTGCCTGGCACAGCCCTTCCAAAAGACGGTAATATGTACACTTGTGAAATAAGCAGATACTTCCATATCGCTGTCTGCAGCAGCGCACCCTGCTGAATGTGCACACGCTCCCGCCAGCATGAAATACCGACTAGGGCTGAATGGATACTGGCCAGCACCGGAGATGCTGGCCCAACATTTAACAGACATTGTATCGGTGTCGGCTTGTAATCGCCGCCAGCAGTAAGCACTACCAGACGAACTGCTATCAGCCAACACGAGGCGCTGAACCAGTGCTGGTTTGATCGACGGTGGGCCAGAATTGGAACAACATTGGGTCAACTTCTTGTGTTTGCTGGGAGTGTTGACAAGCCACATTGTGTTTCGCACATCGGCATGGTTCCAAAACGGAATAATAAATTCTGTTTAATACATTGTCTCTACTGTCCATGGGAGCCATTTAGTAACATTAATTACAAAAGCTATTGACACTAAATCTATTAGTTATCAACCTTTATGGTTATGCAGCTGTAGGGCAGACATCTCCAGCTTTTTGTTTGTCAAAAAAACTAGACCCTAGTTTAATTGACTGTTGAGCCCATCTTAAATGGCTGGTCCAGTTTGAGTCTCATTTATGATTATGCCTAATAGTCATTCACCAGGTGTCACCTATTCTGACTATCTCTGTAACGTACCCATGTGGTGCCTTCTGGCCATAGGGCCCCCATCAGCCCGCTGTTAAAGTAGGGCCTACAATGGAAACCAGTTCCACCATTTCCAACAGTGTGTAAATTGGATCAGCTGACATGTACGTAGGTCCTACCTTATTTAGAGCAGTTTTAGTGTGATAACATATCAATTTATGATCATATTTAATATGTTCATGCAGCAAACACCCAGTACCGGTACTAATAGAGTAAACATATAATAGCTAGGCCCCCATTATCATGTAGGCCCTATATATAATACCATGATTAGTCATCATTGGAGATAACATAATTTACTAATAAGAATATGTAGGCCTACCAGTAGTTAAACGTGGTGTCAATTTTGTTAAATATTTGTATCTGAACATTGGTACCCATGTTACTTCATATTTGTTTCTTAAAAATCATCTGTTAGTTTTTTACTGTTGACACCATAAGTTCAAACATTGCTATGGAAATAACATAGGCCTACTATAGTTTATTTAATTATAATTCTACATGCAGAAAAATACGGACGGCTATCCATTGTTGCCCATTCAGTGTAATCTATAATAGTCCAGGGGCTGGAGGGGTGTCTGTGTGCATGAGAGAGCCAGGGGGTTTGATTTGATAAATATAAGGTATTGGCTTCAATAAAAGCTTGGGTAGACATCTGAGAAGGTGGGCCTTTTTGTAATAGCTGTTTGAAAATTACATGTTTGAATTATTTTTTCAGCTAAATCGGTCTGACAAACAATGATATTTCCATGTGTATTTGGCTATTAGCTTAAAATTATGCTACACATGCATGTCTAATAGATGTTTTGGGGATAGGCCTATGCCTGGTACAAATAATGCTTTTCATTATTCACTAAATGATGCATTCCGTGGGATGGCATCAGTTTGTATTTTATTTTCGTAATGAAGTAGTGTAGGCCTATATCACACAGATCAAAGTTTTATTTTTTCTGAATTTTTAGATTTTCAAAAATATTTGTTATCAACATTTCTATGAATCCAGGGAAAACCTAAACACACTTGTTGTATACCTAGAGGATGGTTGAATGTTTCTACAGCATTGACCACATGTTGATGCCGTCGGCCAAGTGTTGCAGGTGTATCCCCGCCCATGTAGGCCTACTGACTATAGGCTTATTAAGACACCAATTATAGCGGGGACTGCTTTGATCCCACTGTCTGAGACGTGGGAATATGTGGTATAAAGCAGCAAGGATCGGGTGTAGGCCTACATGGGTTAAAAAACTAACTGAACGAACTGCGAAGCGCCTGTTCTTAGGCAGTGTTTCTGGCTATGAAAAAAGTTGGAGTCAGACAATATGAAGATTCTGACTCCAAACCTGGTGTTGGAGTCAGCACGCAGGCGCGGGTTCCGGTGAACAGCCACCATAGGGGATCACAACTCTAGGGGGGTCCGGGGGCATGCTCCACTGGGAATTTTTTGTTTTCATAGAAGGCTTCAGGTGTCTTCTAGTGATATCTAAAGGTACATTTTAAGCTTTAAAACAACACATTTTTCAATAAAATTTGTCTAGTTATATATCATTGTCGTCAGAATAGAATGTTTTTTCGTCAGAGGGGGAAGCTTGTCGTCAAATCTGACGACATGACGACAGATCAGAAACACTGTTAGGGGCCGAACATCGAGGATTGCAGTTTATAAATAGGCCTACCCGGTAGTGTAAAAAACGAACCAAAAATTGTATATCTATTTTTATCTATATTTATATAATTTTTCTCTTATAAAAAGTGAATAGGCCTAGTGAGGCCAAAAATGGGTAAAAAGTGAATCGGGAAGAATCCATAATTTCCAGGACCCGGCCATGTGAATAGGCTATAGGCCCTACTGCTGACTTGTTTTGTTCACATGGCAATATAGTCTATGACTTGGAAAAGTAACTAAAATTGTTTTTTTGATTTTTTTGTACTTTTAGCTAAAATCAGTATGCTATATAGATCTAGCTTCCTAAAAATTAAATTTTCAAAATTGACAAAATTGAAAATTCTCATCCCAGGGAGTCCCTTTAACTTTAATTGTGAATATTTTATTCACTGCATTGAGGGCTCTGAGACTGAGTAAAATTATGAAATAAGAATTTCCCGGTGGATACAAGGTTAAAACATCAATTGCAAATATTAGTCTGTCTGAATAATAAACGACACCTTTTTAAAATAGTATTCATGACACTGTAGGCCCTAATACAAAAAACACAATCCTAAATTATTTTCAATGTTGTGAGCGGCGCACTCCACGGGGTCATGACATGCCAAACGGAATCGAGGCTGTTGTTTCTGAGATCCAGCAAGATGGCTTCGGCTGCAGTGCGGTCGGAACCGAAATTAGCTCTGGAAATACGCACCAAATCGGTGGAGCAGACGTTAGTACCGTTGGTAACTCAGGTATGAATTGTATTGTTATTATTTGCCACTAAATATAATTTGACAGCATGTCTAGATTCATAGTAATCTGTATGTAAACACGGCGGTCATCGATTCTCCTAGGCTAGCTGAATCTGCTGCAGCAGACCATTCAACTGTCAAATCAACATCATCAGCTGGCTGAGGCTGAGCTGCCTCAACACACCAACCGGCAAGTGTTACTTTACCGTCTTATTGGTATTTAATGTTAATCTAGGCCTACTTATGTTAGATATTGGTGCAATACAGTCACAGTCTACGCTACAGTGAGTGACACAGTGACAGTAACAGTTCAGCTTCCCTTCAGTTCAGTTCACTGTTTCAGTCAGACTCCTCACTCAGTCTCACTCTCACTGTCTCAGGGACAGTGACACTGACTGACTGAGTTTGAGAATTGAGTGACCGTGGTGACTGACAGTGACTTCAGTCTTCACCTGTTCACTCTCTTCACTGCACTGCAGTTCAGCCTTCAGGAATCAGGCTTTGGCATTGGCTCAATTTATTCCATGATAATGAATTCATGAATCAATGATATGTGAGTTGTGACACTGGCAATCCTATCCTGACCTGCTGACAGTGACATACAGTCTTACAGACATTACAGTCACAGCTTGACACCTGGGTGCCATTAATAAAAGACTTGAAACGATTTTTAAATTTTTGGCAGTGGCTAGCTTTACATGATTATTTTATAATGTGACTCTATGCCTATTGCAGTATTGAGCCGTTCAACATTCAAAACGCTTTTTACCATTACTTTGACTACGCTCCGTAACACATCTGTTAACCCCCCCCCCCACTTCTTCTTCTTTGCGTAACAGAGTATAACTTCCAGTTGGAAAGCTGGTTACTCTGGGTGTTAGCGTGCGGTTGCAAATTTTGCTTAAAAGTTTGGTACCCATAGACTTGGTTGTAGATAGTTTGTCTTATCATATTGCTGGTGTGAGAACTGGTGCATAAACAGTTTATGGGCAGAGCAACTAACAAAAATAAACAAAGGGGAAGGAGTAGCTTGCCAACAAGGTGCATGTTAAAAACAGTTTAAGTTAAAAAGATTGTGAGGGGAAACTGCAGACATATTTAGCAACTGCAGCTTTAAAGGCATTTTGAGATGGGGATAAGACTATTGTGCAGTGTGAATAACTAACTGATTATATCACTCGCCCATTTGACATAAAACTATGACTTATATTTTAAAAACAGGATATTTGGACATATATGGACTCGCCCGTTTTTTTTCCTACTTGCATTGGCGAGCGGGCGAGTGCCAGTCATGCACACTGTTGTGTCTGGTAAAGTGTTCCAGATTGGTATTGTTCTTGGGAAATATGCATCTTTAAATGATTCAGTGTTACATCTATAGGGGAGAAAAGACAGTGTATTCGTTCTGGTTGTGGTGCATATTGGTTTCAGATAGGGAGTAGGATCTATTGTGACAATGCTGTTCTTGATTTTATATAACATAGTAAGGCGGAGGCAACACCGTCGCTGGGCTAGTGTAGGCCACTGTAGCTGTTCTAGCATATCTGAGACGCTACTGGTGTTGTGGTACCGTCTCTCTGGCCGCCCGCCTCTGCACCATCTCTATCTTTTGTATTGCACTTTGTGTATGTGGATCCCACACGCTAGCACAGTACTCTAGGCGGGGACGAACAAGTGCTTTATATGCTTTCGTCTTGATGTTATGTGACCTTGTTTTGATGTTTCTCTTTACAAAGCCCAGCATCTGGCTTGCCTTGCCCGCTGTCTGATTCTAACGTTATGTAATGGTATCACCGTATCCAATACTCTTGATCACGATGTATATATTTTTTTTATTATACTTTCAATATTACTCGCAGAACTTAACAGTTAAAGCAATAATATATAGCAATGTGCATGACTGGCACTCACAGCTCACCAATGGCAATGCGAGAAGGAAAAACACTGGGTGAGTCCATATGTCCACATATCCTGTTTTTATATATAATTCATTAGTTTTTTGTCGAATAGGCGAGTGATATAATCAGTTAGTTATTCACACTGATATATAGCATGTAGGATTGTGGGCTTACTGCACTGACCAGTATTTAATTATTAAATTGAACAGTTATTCAGATTATTTATTTTAACAACTGAAGCATATTATTATTTTTTTTTGTGGGGGAGAGGGGATGCAAAATATCATGCCTGGCTGCCTGGGACAGAGTTAGGCAAGTGATCACATCAGAAGCAAAATCTTTGCAATGCAAATATTCAAGATTGACCGTTCAAAGCACCAAAAAATAGTAATTTGTGGCCACTAGTTTCCTTCCTCTTGGCCGTCCTGCCCACCCCTGTCAGGGCTTGCCAAATCGCATGCCATACTTGGACGCTAGGGGCTACCAACCTTCAAGTTGTAAATTTTTGTCTCTAAATAGTCCAGTAGCCCGGAAAGTCATCCGGGCTACCAAACACAATAAGGATTTGTCAACTCGTCTGTGGGGCATTCCCATTTGATTTCCAGGCACAGGGAAGATATTGTTCAGTATCACATGTAGCTCATTTAAGCTAACTATTTCTGCATATTTGCTAATCAAATTTGAATTTGATTAGCAAATTATTTATACATAAATGATAGAGATATAATGTCAGTCATAGCTTGAAGGAGGAAACCACTATTTAATATCAATAATTTTCAAACAAATTGAACTGTTCCCTGTCGGCATAGTGATTCAGGCCCTCAGCAAATCCGTCGGGCATTTTATAATTTAAGGGAGTGGCTAATGGTATGGCAGAGTCAATGGAAGAACGAAATTATATAAGCTAGCTGCCCATAGAGATACTGTATAAAGAATCACGTATGATTAGCAAATGCTTTTTTATAAAAAATTCAAGTTATTAGCATAATTTCAAGCCTACATCATGCTGTGATAATGTCCTGGAGCATTTTTTGTCGGACAAATATTTTTTCAAAGTCCTCTGCCCTGTTTGGCAAACTGTGGAATTTAAAAATAAATTTGTAAGTTCTGGGAAGGCTGGACCCACAATTATTTATTCACTAGTCTTTTTATTAGGCCATTGATGAATATTAATTTGTGCCCCCCCCCTATATTAAATAATAACAGTTGATAATTTTAAATTGGTAAATGATTTTGTTTTAAGCCCATAACACTGAATAATAAGCTAATATTTATTGGGTAAATGTACATCGATGTTAAAAGTTCAAAGGGATTAATAACTGTAAACTTGAAACTTTTACCAGACAAAAAAAAATCACCAGACAGTATGTGGACAATGGCCAATTCTCAGGCCTAAAAAAAAATATTGTTTGTTTCCGATTTCCGACCGACTCTATCAAAACATGTGCGACCCAAATTTATTTTATGGATTAAAAATTTTTTTTTTTTTTTTTTAGGAAAATCATAAGTTAAGGGATGAGTTACTGGCTGTAGTCAAAGTAACTAAAAAAACGTTACGAAAAGGAGAGGGGGGGGTCAAAAAGCGTCAAAAAAATCGTTAAGTAATGTACAAATGAGACATGCATGGAAGTGAATTTTGTGACAAATAAAATAAAAAATAATTCTTACCTACCGATTGGTTGAAGTGACAAAAAAAAAAAAAAAAAATTATATAAAATAAATTTCCTACTTACCCAGTTTGTTAAAATGACAACAAATCGGAAACAAACATATATTTTTTTTGCCCTTACCTTGTGAGACCAAAAAACGACCAAAAAATAAAACTGACCAACAAAAATAACTGGATTGTTGGTCCGATGTGGTTGGGAAATACTGTAATAATTGGACATTATCATTATTAAATACTGATAAATTATGTAGCTGTAGTATGTAAGCCAGAAAAATTAAAACTTTGAAAATAGGGCTATTACCCGGTGACAGTGCTGTGCAGTAATATGCTCTTGGCATAATCAGATAATTAAAGGGACCCCTTGGGATGAGACATTTTCAATTTTGTCAATTTTAAAAATTTAATTTATATGAAGCTATATAGCCTACTGATCTTAACTGAAAATAAGAAAAAGTCAAAAAACAATTTTAAAGCACCAAAAAAGAGTGAAATAGTTGTATTTCCATGTCGTACATCCATGTTTACATCACATATTCCCACGTATCAGATGGTAAGATCAGAGCAGTCGCCGCTAATTGGTGTCTTATAGTCAGGACACAGGAAGACACACCTGCAGCACTGATCGGGCCAAAACAAAAGAATTGTTTGTTCCCGGTAACCCGACCGACCCTAATTTTAGCTGTCGACCCTAGTTTTTTTTCAAGATTTGCCGACCCTAATTCTTTTTATCAATAAATAACAGAGCTAAGTTTTTTTTTCTCAGTCTATTCGGAACACAGTAGGAAAAACGGTACTGTTTATGCAGAATTTGTTTTTTTGCTTTGCTGCACAAAAATTACCAATATGTGCATCACCCATGCGTAGCAAAAAAAGAAGAAAAAAATTCGACCTACATACCCTATTTCTAATAAGTCTGTTACCGGAAACATACAATTATTTTTTTAGGCCTTGTCTACCCAACGCTGGGCCGATGCCATGAGCATGTGGCCCCATGCTGTGAAAACATTCAATCGTCCTTCAGGTATACAAATAGTTTGTTTGGATTACTTCTGGTTTCATAGAAATGTTGATTAAAAATATTTGTAAAAATATGAAAATTCTGAAAAAAATAAATACATGATCCGTGGGATACACTACTTCAGTACGGAATTAAAAACGAAAATTGATGTCATCCCAAGGAGCTGCTTTAATTATTCAGACTGATATATACTTGGTGTACCAGGGTTCAATTTGTTCACCATTGCGTAGACAAAAGCTACACAATTTTTTTCAATCGCTAATATAACTTGCAATTGATTAGGAATTATTTCATCTTCAATGCAATGTTCAAGGTCCCTAACCAACCTGTCAAGCTTAGCTTATAAATTACTGTATTGAAGTTTTCAGTTAAAAGCTAAAGGTTAGAAGTTTGGATTACTCTTTAAAACTCATGTTTGTATGTTTTTCACAAGCCTGATTCTGATATTCGCTGATTAAATATATGCACTTATTTGAGTTGGTACTGATTTCAGTATATTCACAGATTATCAGAGTAAATTAAATGGACTAAATGGAATCAGCAGTTAAGTTCCGCTGAATAGTTTGTGTGTTTGATTTTTTTGTTTGGGAACATGAATTCTAAATTCCATTAGATCCACTTTGCATTGATCTGATATTGAATAAAATGCCAAATAGTCTAAAATTTACAACATCTATAAAGCTATAGGGATTACACCACCACCCAGTGAAAAGTTGTCATGGTTATTGCAAAATCAGGTAGTGGGGTATAATAATGATTATATTTGCTTCAATGGTAATTTGTTTCTCAATCCTTCCTTACAAGCCACTACAATTTAGGAGGACTGTACATAGTTAAATTTATTAGTAAATGTCAAGTGATGGATTTCTGATCTTTGGAAACTATGTACAGACTGTCTTGAATGTGCACATGTTTTAAAAGTGTCCTGTGGATATTTATGTTGTGTTGGATGCAGAATGCTTTTTAAATAATGGATATCAAAGGTAGCCTACATGTATCATGTAATTACAAAATAGCTCTTCGAGGTTTTCAAGAAGTAGCCTTCATGTATATGTAATTCTTTAGGTACCATAGTACAGGTATACACATACAAAGACCTCATACTGTTATCAAAGGCAGATGTGGCAGTTCAGTTCTTATCACCTTCTTCTAGATATGGATTCCCATTTCTTACTAACATCTGGAAAATATTCTGCAAAGCACATCTTTATTACAAAGAGCCAGTGGCATCGGCCAACACCATACATTGACACAATGCTGTCTTAACTATGGCCCATTGATGTTGGCCCGACATTAACAGATTAACTCTTACAATGCTGAAATATTTTGTATATAAACTATGAACACCAAAGGGTTTTTTTTCAATTTGTAATCATCATACATTTCTTAGTTAGCTCTTTCCGCTTCACTTGAATCTATGTTGTGGGTCTACGGCTATCATAAATATTTGTACTCTTGCAGTGCGGGATCAACTTTAGATGTGCGAATCGACTTAAGACGTCTATAGATTAATGTCAGATTCTGACGTCTAAAGTCATACTGACATCTAAAGTGGATCCTCGCTCTGTAAGGGTTAAACAACACTGGTTCAATGCTTTGTGTTTCCGGGATGGTACCATGACAGACACTTTTAACCCTTGTCCTTCCAGATCTGACCTTGATAATAATCAGGCAAATCTGGAAAATTTGATTGCTCATTCTCATTCAAATTTTGTTGTTTTTGGGACAAAAATTAAACCCCAAACGACTATTGACGTACTGGTACTAGAATGTCTGTGTGTCTCAAATTTCCTTTCAATACATTTTGGCAAAACAGCAAATTTGGTATGCATGTTGCTAATAACCAGCTCTCGGACAAGTTTGATACTCAGAACTGTATGCTTGTGCATAATTGGCACTAGTACAGGTGTGAGATCAATACATGCGATAGCACACGTTAACTTGTAATTAAGATCAGTAATTATATGGGCTATGGTGCACATACATGTTTGATCAGACGCCCTAACCTGTTGACAGGGAGATTATGATGCTACTGGATACATTATTAATTTATGATGTCATAAAATCTGCCTGGCTGACATCGCATGTGTATTGTGCTGAGGCAAAATGTATTTACTTGGCTAGTTTTTCATGTATCCTGCTCAATTTTTCAATACATTTCATGAGTGAAACTGAGAAAAAGAATGTTTTATATTTGTGATTTGTTTCACTTGGCTCCTCACAATTAGACAGAAACATCCACTCTAAATCAAGTAGTATTTTTTAAAACACACAAGCAAGTTTTTCTCTCAAACTAATCTAGCAACTAGGCATATGAAGGCAAACTGTTGTAACTACATGATTTACTGTGTTTAGCCAGGTTCACATGCCCGTTATGGCGGGATACATGTAGGCCTCAGAATGTCCATATTGCTGGGATAACATTAACGCCTATCGCTGTTGCCGCGGCTGATACGGTATTGAGCAAATGGTGGTATCTGTTAGCTATAGTTCATGGAGCGCTGCTGTGTTATTGCACCCTGACACTTATTCAACCAAACACCTCTTGTGTCTAGACAATGCGGCTAGTCTGCAAATGTTTTACAATCACATTTCATCTTGGAATGTTCTCATTTGAGCACGACGATATTAAAATATGGTCTTTGTAATAGATAAATTAAAATAATATAAATTTGTCGGCGAAATATAAATACGAGTATTTTAAAATCTGTGTGTATATATATATAGCCTATGCAGGCCTCAGAATGTCTGCCGATTGAGACAGTACCGATGACATCCACTCTGCCGTGGAAAATGAAAATACAGTATCTGCTTACTTTATAAGTAAGCAGATACTGCCCTTTGGTTTTGCAGAAATGTACTGTTGCCGCTGTTCCCGTCATTGAGCATCGTCTATGCAGTCTCGGCGCTATTTAGTAGAATAAGATAATATCAGAAATAGATAAATTTATCTATTTCTGATAATATCCATGCCTCACATTTAGATGGCCCGGAACGCTGCCGACCGGGACGCTGCCGACATCCAAAATTTGAGGTCGTATTATACAGAGGGGTAGACGTTTTTCAAGTCATCAGAGGCCTCAAATCTTGACTCGTATTATACATGGCGTCGCACTATACGCGGGGATATACGGTATATCAGGGCTGGACACTAACGGTTGCCCGATTGCCCAGGCCAACAGATTTTAGGCAGTTAGGTGAGGGCAAGTAAAAAATTACAGACAGTGGCCCCCTGGGCAACAGCTTCAATTTTCACCTTTTTAAATTTGAGTGACTGTCACAACAGACAACACATGTCAGTGGAAAAGTCAGGCAAGTGATAAATTAGGGGGGCAAGTACCCAAAAAAAATTCTTGTCCTTCAGGCAAGAAGGTCCAATCAGTTACTGTCCAGCCCTGTATATTCACCCCTGATTTGCTAGATGCAAGATATTCATGGTAAATGCAACATTGTTATATTCACTGTGGCTTAAATGCATGGTCACAATAAAATTATTGTTCATGTGGTTTTATGGTAAATAATAATCTGCTGTAAATTTTGACATCAGCATGTGAGTGATGTTGTTGACTGTAGAGCAGCTGACCACATGTTCTGTGTTAATTATGTGACTCTTTCCCCTCAATCTGTCATGCAGTCTGACAGGTGAGGTCAGCAGTTGAATTTAAAAAAGTGATTTTAGCAGGATCATATCTGTTCTAGGCTCTCTGTGACTTATCATGTCATATGAATTTCGTTTAAGTCACATTTTTTCTATACTTTACCACTGATATAATAATTACAGACATACATCTGTTCTCTTTAAATAAACTATTTTAAAACCCTTAACCCTCAAGGCGCTGAAATACCTTGGTATATATCACGGAGACCAAAGGTTTTTTCATTTTGAAATCAACATAAATGGCTTAGTTAGCTCTTCCCGATCATTTGAATACCTATGTTATGGGCCTACGGCCATTATTAATATTTTGTTGTTACAGCGCGGGGATCGACTTTAGTCGTCTAAAGTCGATATCCGCCCTGTAAAGGTTGTCACACTGATCAAGTCTATAGCCATTTTCAACCTTTTTTTTGTCCTTCCGACAAAAAAAATGAAGGAGAAATTAACTTTAAATTTGCTAGATAGGCATATGTTTTTGCTTCAAATTATTGTCCATGCCACTTGTTAGTAATTTATACACACTTAAACACTTAAAGTTATGGGTTACGGTAGCAAGAGAAAGTTATGTTGGTAAAAAATCAATTCTATTAACTTAGCTCTTCAAAGGGTTGAACCATACTCGTTGAGCATGTGTTAAAGTTTTCGAACCGCTGTACAGACATAATACGACACTGGCCCAACATTAAACCAACATTAGATCAATATGTATATATGGTTAGCTCATCATGACTTTGGGTCTTTTCATCTGCGCTTACATAATGTTTACTTTTTTCTAGATCGTTTTCCACCAATGTATTTTGTATCACTCAGATAATACACACATTATTATACAATGCATTTGATTTGTCTTAAACCGTCTTCCATGTCCATTGTGACCCGGGAGAGATTGTCTACATTAGGGGTCATCCTTTCCTGTACTGCCTGTATCACCATGCTGTATGCAGACCAAGAAACTGCGGATATGCAGTCCATTAATGCCAGAAGGGATGGATACTGCCACATCTGGGATTCCTTTTTGCTCCGTTCCAGACTCGGGTCATTGTTGTGCCAATGTCGAAGACGTTGGCTCAACATTGACCCAGTGTCTGGCCACCATTTCGTATAATTCGCGGTCCTTCCACCAGACACTGTCTCTGAGCTCTCTGTACCAGATAAATCAGCGTATCGCAGTGCAGTACCATTCTTGTCATGTGCCTCTACCCCTTGTTTCTAGCAGTGTTAATGAGGCACATTACAGTGATGGATGTTACACGACAGGGAATTGCTGCTGCCCCCCATGGCTTGTTTGCTTCACCCATGCGGCTGTGGATTTTGTGGATATCTCAATGATAGACAATAAAGATACCATTCGCTTCTCGTCCGCGTGTCGTTATCTCGTTGATTTTTACGGGAAAAGTTAGCGTTTTATGCGGATCTAAATTTCAGTGATGTCTCTGCAATTTCAGATGGAACCATACGAGAGAGCGGGAATCATGGGAATAGAGATGTTAGTATTACAGTGAGCTAACGTTGAAACTAGATTTTTGCTAAACCCTTTGAAGTGTTGAAATCTTTTCGTACAAACCATGGAGATCAAAGGTTTATTTTTTCAATATGAAATCATCATAAATGTCTTAGTTTGTTCTTTCCGCTTCATTTAAATACCTATGTTATGGATCTACGGCCATTAGAAATAGTTTATTCCTTCAGTGCGGGGATCGAGTTTAGACATCAGATTCTGACGTCTAAAGACGGTCCCCGCGCTGGAAGGTTTGAAAATGTTGGTTCAATGAGCAAACTTGTTATTATTGTCTATTAAGTATATATATAATTAATAGGCAATAATAACAAGTTTGCTCGTTTTTATTGAAAGCAATACCAGAGTTGATCGAGGATCCTCTCTGTAATATATATTTCTTTTTTATTTGATAAAGTTGTTCAGCTACTGCGACAACAACGTCAGGTAAATTGATGCTAAATTAAGAATTTTGTATCTTTCTGTCTGGCCAGCCCCGATGTAGGGAAGCCCCGATGCGGCGATGGCTCATTCGGTCCGGCTGTGGCTCCAAACTCGAGGTACTGGAACGTGGGTTCGCATCCCGGCCGAGTCAGATGCTTGTCATCGAGGTTGTGCATATGCAGTGCTCCAAACTGTTCAAGGCCTAGAGTGTGCAGTGCTGTCTATGGTACTGTGCACTATAAATAATATCCTTGCAGTCATTCGAGTAGGGCATAGTCCCAATTTCGGGCTTCCTTCTGTCGCAATATTGCCATAATTGTGCAGAAAGCGACGTAAAGCAATATTCACTCACTTACTCTTAAATATCTACATGCTAATGTGAAAAGAAAATGTATCTAGACGGCATGCATATTCAATTTCAATACAGTATCACTGTATTTAATATATATATATGCCAATACAATCTGCTTCTGAACAGTGATGGACAGGCTTGCGCATTTTTTATTTTGTATACATGCTATAGTAGACTCATTTAATGATTCTTGATATCAACGTGTCAAAAATGACGAATGTTGTGTAAAACCTTTCGATGTGCGTGTCGTGGTGCAGTTCAATCAAAGTTTATGTCATGTGTGAGGAGAATTGGGCTTTAGGCCAACTGTTGCTGTGAACATGAACTGCCGTGTCCGCGGAGATGTGGCCAGTAATACACCCCGGGTCGCCGACCCTTGCTAGTTTAATATTTCTGCACCAGCATGCCGTGTCTACATAGTGCCTAATGATACAAACTAAAGCTGCTAAATCAACACGCCAAATTACAATCATGTAACTGTGATTCTTTTAACCCTATATAGAGCGAACGAATTAAATATTTATACTGGCCGTAGGCCCATAACATAGGTATTCAAATGTTGAACTAAGACTTTTATGATGATTTCAAATTGAGAAATCGTTCGGTCTCCATAGTTTATGCAAAAATATTTCAGCGCTGTAATGGTTGAAGTGGGGGCTGAGCTGCCCAGGCCTACAGCCGCTTTTAGACTTTTTATTTGTCTTTCAAATATGAAAATTTCAATGAGAAATTAATAATAAATTTGCTAGATTGACGTATGTTTTGATGTAAGTAATTTTTACTGACTTGAAGTTTCCGGTCACAACACCGAGACACAATGTCTCCAGCAAACACGATACACTGAAACAATGTTGTTTTAACGTTGGCCCAACGTCTTCGACGCTGGCCCAACATTAAAACGACATAGTTTTAATGTATCGTGTTTTCTGGGTGAAAACTTAAATTTTAGTAAAGTAAAGACTTAAATTTCAAAATGTGGCGCTTCAACAGTTTAACCCTTCACACTCCACGCCCGAATATATTATATTATTATTTAGAGAGGGACATGGCGCAATGGTTAGAGCGTGGCGCTCTGCCGATGTCGCTGCCTGCCGTGCGGTTTCGAATCCCCTTGGTGCAGGATTTTCAGAGAAATATCATGTTTCTCCCCTCTCAACTTGGGACATTGTTAAAATGGTGTGTCCTTGAGCAAGACACTTCACCCTCAAATGCTTCTTTTGACTCAGGTGAAAATGAGTACCTGGTAGGACAGAGATGGCAATGTTTACGATAAGTTCAATGCGCCGAAACGGCTGCAGGACTGTATGCTCCCCGGGGAGTTGAAATGGCACATGAATGAACAGGTCCAGTGACCAGGGGGTGAAATGTAAAGTCCGATGATAGGTCTTCAGACTTGATATCAGACTATAAAAAACCTGCACCTTTACCTTTATTATTATAAACATTAGAAAAGAGGGAAACCCGGTTAGTTTCCCACCGAAATAAACTGGCGTTGGAAGGGTTTAGTAATATCTGGTACCAATGGGGTTTTCTCTGCATCCCAATCCATATCTTTGGAATTCCATACGAATAATAAAAAAATTGTACCAGTATAATTATCAAAAAAATCCTTTGCAATGTACCACATCGCACTGTCGAACTTCTGGGAACACCACGAGGGCTCTGCGCCGATCCAAGGCAGCATTTTTGTAAGAAGAGAACCGGGCGGTCTTCCTGACAAGTTGGCCATGTGCACAGAATGAGCAAAATCAAATTGTTTCAAGTTATTGGACGCGGAATTGAGAAGCACATAATAACACGATTGCTGTCATAGATTGTCTATGGTGCCATGCAAAGGCAAACAGCAGCAACTGGCTACTTTTCAAGGGAGCAGTTACTGCTGTTACTGTCTTTGACAAGCTGTATCAGTGGTCATGGTACGGACTGCATCTGGATCTGCCCAGTTCCCACGATATTAGGCTAGCCACAGCGTGTTGGCATCTATATGATCCAGATCTGGTTCGTCCCCTCAAACTGGAGACGTTGACTCAGTGTTGGTTTAATGTAGGCCCACCGTCTGCGACGTTGGCCCAACTTTAAGCCAGCATTGGGTCAACGTCTCGTGTGTGCTTGGTTGGTTGGGTGATCCAGTGCCCCAGCAAGCACTGGAAATTAATCCAATGTTGGTTTAATGTTGGTCAATCGTCTGCGGTACTGGCCCAACACTAACTCTTTCAGCGCGGGGATCGACTTTAAACGTCAGATTCTGACGTTAATAGACGTCATAATCTGACGTCTAAAGTGACGTCGGTCCCGCACTGAAGGAGTAAAATATTTTCAATCATGATAATGGCCGTAGACCCATAACATAGGTATTCAAATGAAGCGGAAGGAGACCACTATAATAAGACATTTATGATGATTTCAAATTGGTTGGTCCCTTGGTTTATATACAATTTGTCAGCGCTTTAACCCTTATGCTGCCGCTTGTTTCCGGACTATTTTTCATTCATTTGAAGCTGGAATTGCTAACGCAATTTCCAGCTCAAAATGACGAAAAATAGTTATGTTTATGAACAAATATACGTCTTCAAAATTTAATTATTAGAATAACTAAGTATCTACCACAAATCATTTTAGCAATTGGAGTTGAATTTATTTGATCTGAAATTTGCTTGAAAACGGATATGTATGGTTCCGGAAGCATAAGGGTTAGGCCAGCATTGTATGAACGTCTGGTGTGTGCTGGGTTGGTTGGGTGAGCCAGAGCTCGGCCGTGGATAGACAGAGTCTGATTATTTCATTATCTCCACCCTGGAGTCCCGCGCGTAGAACAGCCAGCACCGGCATCCTGGGGACAGACTGCCAAAATAATTACACTTGCCACATGGAGTGAAAGTATCCGTGCAGTGACAGCCCCAGCAAACACGAGACGTTGAACCGATGTGGGTTTGATGCTGGGCCAACGTCGTAGACGTTGGCCCAGCATTAAACCCACATTGTGATAACGTATCATGTTTGTTGGGATAAACTCAGGGCGTAATATTTATGGTTGAAATAAACACTTTCCAGACCAGACACATTATATCCACTAATTGATTTGCAACATTGTAATCACATGGTGACATTTTTGTCTGAATATAGTCAGCCAGGGGCGTTTGTCGCGTCTTTCTGGGGTATCATTGAAATATGGTCAAGTTGCATGTATGTGGGTAGCACAATGTCTTTGTAAGATCTAAAAAATGTCAAAAATAATTACTCCTAAATAAAAAAGGTGTTGAACCGCCACTTAACTTCAAGCGGAAGATTTGTAAAATGATCCTGTTAATACAAAAACGCTCTTTGTAAAATAAGATAACTGTGTATATCAGTACAGAGCCTTTGCAAGGGTTATTTAATAATACCACATAAAGTACCAAAGAGTAAAGCTGTTGTTTCAAGAGTATAATGAAAAGTACTGGCTTATAAATAAACATGACATCGCACATAATTGTCTTGTTCGCCTAATAGAGGCTTGAACCCAGGATTGTGTGAAATTTTGCGATATCTTTTTAAGTAACTGCTACCCACACCATTTTGTCAACAGTTCAGTCAAAACTTAAGCTCGCCAATCGGCTAAGGCTTAGCATTGAGCCTATCAGCGAACTTTCAGCGAAGTTGCCCCATGAATCGAATGGATATATGTGTGGTTTTGCCGATCGTTGAGAGAAGATTATGTTTGTATTTTACCTCTCCAGAGGCATACATGCGACTGCGATGTTTTTTTATGTGGAGCACATAGATTTACAGACGCGTTGGATACGTCCCTCATACGATCAATTGTAAGCTGAATGGGAACAACACATGAAGCTGGAATTGCTAACGCAATTTCCAGCTTCAAATGACGAAAAATTTTCAGTATGTATAATACGACATAGTAAACAAAGATGTAATGCCATGTTGTCCCTTTATGGTCAGCTGACTCGTCTATACTTTTTTTTAGAAAGAGTCCTGATATATATTCCTATAATTATCAATACCCTCCATTAATGACATTAGACACTATCGTGACGATATTGGCTACCTGTGCACGGAATCGCTTATTTGACCATCGATTCAAGCTATCATGGCATCTGGTTTCATGATGACATTTTTATCTGAAAAAAGTCAGCCAGGGGCCGTATATTTTGAAAAGAATTAACATGATGAAGTAAATTTAAAAATGGTTTAATCCACAAGAAATGACCTGAGCTTTCGTTTTATATGCATGGTTATATACACTTGGGTATTAATTAAACTCTTTTATAAACCCGCTACTGGAGATTGCGTCAGCAATTTTAGCTTCAAATGGTGAAAATAGAAACAAACAATTCAGCATCACCTGTAAGGGGGCCACCATTCGATATCCAGGGGGGGGGAGGGCTGGAGTTTTTGTCGCGGGCAAATTATTTATTTTAGCCGAGCTCGGCGGGGCGCTGACAATTTCAAATTTTATTACATGTTTATATTGAACAGTTCTTGAAGTAAATTATTTATTTCACGCAGAGTCCGCCCGAAATTATTTATATAAAAAAAACTCTAGCCCCCCCCTCGAAATTGAATGGGGGCCCCTAAGGGTTAACAGGCCATATAGGAATATGTAGTGTAGTTTTGCATGACTTCAAATATTTTTGTATGTGTTTATCTCACACCGCTAAATTAAATAATTTAAATTTTCACCCACTTGAAGTTGTGTCTCGCTTCCGCGACACACAACTTCAAGTGCGTGAAGATTACTCATATTTGTTTAATTTGAGACCAAACATTTGCAAATCTTGATGTTTAAACGTTCATTTCATCCCCAAAGACTGTGATGTGATCAGCTAATAAAACGGATTAAAAGGGACTATAGTCGCGCTTAGCGCTTTAACCCTTTAAGTCCTCACGATGCATTAAAGCATCATTTTACATCCCTGAAAACAGACTTAATTTTCCTACAATAAAGGTTTTTAGAACGAAAATTTCCATAAAACTGGTTTACCATTACATGGCAATTTTCTTTAATTTTTAAACCACATCAAATCATTTTTATCCACTACAAGTCGAGAATTGCGACAGCAATTCGCGGCTTGTAGTGGATGAAGATGACAATGTAAAGTCAGGATTGAAAGGGTTAAGATATTCTAAATTCTACCACTGCAATAGAATGTCCCAAGCGTATTCCACTTTCAGGGTTGAGATGATAGATATAACGCCAACAGAGCAACAACTAGATGGATTGATTGACCTGCAGGCTGGTGGTATAGTCAGTGTATTAAGCGGGGACATTGAGCATTCAGACCGAGATAATTACAGAGCACTTCGTCAGCCATCACCATGCTGGAAGTGGTGCTCACATTACAGAGCAGCGACCAACACCGTGGCTTGTTTAAATACATACTTTATACAGTACTAATGCGGTCGGGGAGTCCGCGACTCTCCTTGGCTTTGACCAGGCAGGCCAAGGGATCTATGCCATGGCTGACAGCCATCTGTTGGTGTGTCCTGCGCTGCAGGTGCGGCGTCTGCAACGCTGGTCCTGCAGCAAAGCAACGCTGGCAAGGATGGATGCGGAATCAATGCTCGACTGCCATCCGAATTTAACCCTTAACCATCGCTAATCACGATTATAGTAATTTTTAGTCCAATTTATTTAGGCATTCAAATCACCGTTATTGGGAACGAAATCAGCGTTCAAACATCAGGATTTGCAAATGTTTGAACTCAAGTTGAGCAAATAGGAGTAATTTTCACCCTCTTGAAGTTGTGGGTCGCGGTAGCGAGACGCAACTTCAAGTGAGTGAAAATTTAAATTATTTAATTTAGCGTTTCAAGTGTTAACCCTTATCCTGCTGAATTGTTTGCTACTATTTTTCGTCACTGAAGCTGTAATTGCAAACGCAATTTCCAGCTTCAAATAACGAAAAATATTTAAAATAAATATCTACTGAATTATAATATTTGTATAGCAGTTACATTTTAGTTGATTTGAAATAGGCGTGAAGACTCGCGTCTATAAATAGAAAAGACTGCAAATTTTGATGGGGAACGCTGGTAAGGCAATTATCACATCTACGCTTAAAGTTTGACAGCCTTCCAGCATACCATGGACAACCCTCTGGCTCCGTCCCTGGCTGGAATGTCAACATGGCGAGGCGAGGGTGTCCATACCGCTGGGGATTGACAGAGTGGACGGGGTCAGCAGCTTCAATATGTGCGGCCAGTACGGCTTCTTATCGACAATGATGGCCAATCTGATTCATTTCCACAAATGGGAATAGTTGTATCCCCCTGCCGTTGCATGTCGGATGGTATTGATTGAGATGGAAGTGTTAGAACGCCACACCCACCCTGACGCGGGAGATGCCAAAAACAGCAAATACTTAACCATCAGAGCACTGAGATATTCAATTGAAATTTTCAGTCACTTAAAGTTGTGTCTCTCTACTGCGATCCACAACTTCAAGTGACTAAAAATTACTCGGATTTGTACAAATTTGTCACAACGTTTACAATGTATCGTTATGAAAACTGGTTACACAAGTGTGAAGAAAATCAGAGAAAAACGAGTATGGTTAGTGTAGTCGACTTCAGTGCTCTAGGGGTTAACCTGTTATTTGCGCCTTTCATTATTCAAGCGATGACTTGTCCTGCTCGTGGAGTAACGTATTAGTTGGAGTTCTGAGTGAATGCATGCATGGGAACAACTGGTTAACCTTATCCTGCTAAGTTAATTTATTTAAATTTTCAACAAATTGAGGTTGTGTCTCGCTACCGCGATTCACAACCTCAAGTGGTTGAAAATTACTCGTATTTGTTTATTTTGAGACCAAACGTTTACAAATCTTGCTGTTGAAACACCCATTTAATTCCCAATTATCAGTGATTTGATCGACTGATAAAACAGGTTAGAAACGACAATAGTCGTGATTAGCAGACAAAGAGTTAATGTATGCTGGGAGATTTTGGGGACACACCGAAGCGACTTGTAAATAATTAATCTGCCTTGCCTTGATCTTTACACAGAGGTAGAAATTGTTCTACTTCTATGATCTTTATAATCACAATTCCCATGCCGGATGTGTCATAAAAGGAATCGGTTGTTTGTTTAAAATCTCACGATTTTATGGGGGGGGGGGGGGCAAGTAGATCATTACAATCCACGTTTTCCCTTTTAAGAAATGTCAAATGGCTTTGTATGATTTTATGAGGGGGATAAGTAGGTCATTAAAATCCACGTTTTCCCTTATAAGATTATTAAAGTAAAACTTCAGATTACTCATTCCATTGCTAAGCACGACTATAGTCGTTTTTATCCGTTTTATTAACTGATTAAATCACTGTTATTGGGAAGAAAATGTGTATTTAAACATCAAAATTAGCAAATGTCAAATTAAACAAATATAATTTTGACCCACTGTAATTTGTTGGTCGCGATAGCGAGACTCAGCTTTCTCTCCACGAAATAGTGCATGCTAATCTAGCCAGCCTCAGCCAGGTGATATACTTGACACAGGTTGACACAAATTATTTTGTCTTAATTAAACACTACTCAGTACTGTAGACCTGTATACATGTCTCCGGTATACAGGGACATAATGTAGGCCAGGGGCCTAGCCCGCTAAACATCTTACAACGAACGTACAACGAACGTTCTCTTATTCTCTAATACAATAAAAGAACGTTAAGATAATTTTAACTCTTTCAGTGCGGAGACCGTCTTTATACGTCAGAATCTGACGTCTGTATGCGTCAGATTCTGACGTATAAAGACGACCCCCGCCCTGAAAGAATTATACTATTTCTAATAGCTGTATACCTGTATACCTATAACATAGGTATTAAAATGAAGCGGAAAGAGCTAACTAAAAAAATTATGATGATTTCAATTTGAAAAAAACCTTTGGTCTCCATGGTTTATACAAAAATATTGTAGTGTTGTAAGGGATAATTTTAAGATGTTTAGTGGGATGGGCCCTGTATAAAAGTCTATGGTGTTGAAGGGGTTGATACTGTACTGTTAATTGTTTGCTCCATAGTTATCATGGTTATTATACTGTTATAAATAGAAGCTTCCACGTGCAAGACAATGAGCTGCGTTAAATTATTGACGACGTTCATTGTCCTGCCACTGAAGTTTAACTGGAGATTGATGAACGAAGTCTACATTGAGCCCATATTGGTTTAATGTTGACCCATTGTCGTCGACGATTGCCCAATACCAACGTTGGGTCAATGTATCGTATTTGTAGGGTTGCTGGACATTGCTTAAACATATGTGATGTATACTTGTTTCCTGTTGCCTGACCTTTCTCTCGTTTTGCTTGTGCCCTCACGTGCCGTGAAGGCCATACGTGACTGCTGCCAGTAAGGTACAAGGCTAATTTCCTGAATATTCTAGCATTAGAGAGGTTATATAAATATATACGCACGTGTACCTTCTCTGTGCTAAATTAATTAACCCTTACAGCGCGGGGATCGACTTGAGACAGAATCTGACGTCTATAGACGATAGACGTTAGATTCTAACGTCTAAAGTCGATCCCCGCACTGAAAGAGTTAAAATATTTACAATGGCCGTAGACCAATAACCATGATACCATGGGTATTCAAATGGGAGAAAAGAGCTAATGAGACATTTATGATGAGTTCAAATTGAAATATACCCTTTGGTCTCTTGGTTTATATATTTCAGCGCTTTAATAACCCTTTCAATCCTGAATTTAAATTTTCGTCTTCATCCACTACAAGTCGTGAATTGCTGTCGCAATTCTTGACTTGTAGTGGGTGAAGATGACTGTAAGTGGGTGATAAATTAAATAAAATTAGCATGTATTCGTAGAACCGTTTCATCGAAATTTGTCTTCTAAAAGTCTTAGTTGTGAGAAAATAGTGCCTGTTTTCAATCATGTAAAATGCTGCTTTAATGAATCGTGAGGGCTTAAAGGGTTAAGGGTTTAGCCAGCATTGGATGAAGAACGACTGGAGATTTAGATATTCAAATGAAGAGGAAAGAGCTAACTAAGACATTTATGATGATAGCAGCAACAGTACAGTTACTGCCTTCAGGCTTGGGATCAATTATGATTGTAATCAGTTATAATTGAGCCGTTTTGGGTGTAATTAGAGGCGTAATAGTAATCATTGTAATTGAAGAAAATAAATCTATTTTTATGGATTTATTCGTGACCATTGGCCCCGATATACGTGTGGTGGCAATGTTTGTATTTAGACTATTTTCCTGTAGCAACACAATGAGTAATAAAATAACCACTATTTAACATGGTATTCTCAGCAGAGATGTTTGACATGTTGACAATTCAGGTTATTTATACGTAGTTCCTTTACTTTGTAGAGACATTGGAAGCTGTGCGTGGCTCCCATTTTTCAACCTCTTGAGAGCTACCGTGATGATCTTATTTCCGTTAAAAAATTGAGTATTCGTCAAAGCGATTTGTATGTCAATCCATGCCATCGGCATCATTTTTCCGTTCAACATTTGAGTATTCGTGAAAGGGATTTTAACATTAATCCATGCACTATGCTAGAATATCCGAGCAAACACGATGCATTGAACCAATGTTGTTTTAATGCTGGTCCAGCGTCTGCGACGCTGGCCCAGTTTTAAAACAGCGTTGGGTCAATGTCTCCTGGTTTGCTGGCATTGGTAATTTTTGCCACGCAGCGATGAAAGCGTTTTTATGTGCGCCTGTCTAGTGAAGACAACACCACCTCCTGATTGAATGGGGATATGTAACAATCCGTGATCCGGATCAATAAGATAGGTCCCCTGGCTGGATACTCCTGCAGAGAAGGGGATGACGTGGTGCATTGGCAGAGCTCCCGACTGCCTCGCCAGTCATGCATGCGTCTCTTGGTTCAAACCTCGTTGATTCTGCGTGGGGTTTTCAGAAAAATATCCTTGTGTGACTATATAGCCTTAGGCGATCACCTGATCACTTTTATTGCGGCCTCGTCGAGTTTAGGTTGAAACCATTCTATCGAGATTAATTTCGCTTAGGACCATGCGCTGTGCGCTCGTTCTCATACTTCTGCGATATAAAAGCACGGTATCTCTGACTGTTTATCAACTCTGTCATGCAAAGGCAAAATGGAGTAACTGCAGAATTTTCAAGTAAGCAGTTACTGCCTTTTACCTTCGTACACATGTTGTATGGCAGCAGCTCTATAGAAGAACGGATTATTACGTTGAACAACCCTTTCACCTTCAAGCGCGACTATAGTCGTTTTACTTTGTTTTTTTATTAGCAGGTTAAATCACAGTTATTGGAAATGAAATGTATGCAAACACAAAAAAAAATGTTTGATCAAAATCTGACGTCTAAAGTCGATCCACGCACTGAAAAAGTAAAATATTTCTAATTGCCGGGGACCCACAACATAGGTATTCAAATGGAGCGGAAACAGTTAATTAAGACAGTTATGGATAATATGATGACTTCCAATTAAAAAACCTTTAGTCTCCGTGATTTATATAAAAAAAAATTCAGCGCTTCAATTAGGGTTAAGCTGTGGGTCGCGGTAGCAAAGCACATCTTGCGTTAAAGAAATATTGAGATACTACTCTTTGAGTTTGTGTGAAATTTCGCTTGACAAATTACAGGTTGTCGCCAACTATCAATCATAATTCCAATAAGCTCAAACTGCTGACAGTCACATTTCACCCCTTTTGTGCTGATCATTTTGTCGCGTGTATTTGTCGCCTGAAAACAACCATATTGTACTTTTATAAAACTAAGCACGGAGAAGACGGTGGAACAAAGAATCAATAGTAGCTGAGAGCAATTTTCCAAACCATCCGTCAGGTCTTCTCCAAAAATCGTGTGTATCAGGATTCCCCATTCCTGCGGGGGAGACGAGTTTCATTATGTATCAAAATGTCCTTGTTTTGCAGAGCGAAATTAAGCCAACGCATATTTACAGATCCCTCGATGTTCACTTTTTATAATGTTATGAATTTTATTGGAATTAATCCTTTCAGCGCGGCACTGAAAGAAATAAAAAACGGATGATGGCCGTAGACCCATAGCATAGGTATTGAAATGAAGCGGAAAGAGCTAACTAAGCCGATTGAAAAAACAACATTGGTCTCGATAGATTATCAATAATATTTCAGCGTTTTAAGGGTTAAACTATTAAAATTAGCCAAACTTACGCAGATTATTGTTAAGAATACTAACAGATAAAACATAATTGTTTTGTTAATTGTCCTTATGCTACTATTATATCTAGATATGCCTTCCTTGTTAGCAATTGTTGTCCGCTGGACAACCTATATTTCAAAACTTATTTCGAACGCTGAACATATAATCATGATATAAAGAATGTCAATCGATCAATCAATCAATCAATCAATCAATCAATCAATCAATCAATCAATCAATCAATCAATCAATCAATCAATCAATCAATCAATCAATCAATCAATCAATCAATCAATCAATCAAAACGTTTATTTGACATAATGGTAAAATACATAATATTCAATTATCTGATTATACAATGCATATGTTGTAAGAAACATGTCAGGACATCCTTGTTTTTTTACATAAATAATAAATATAAATATATATAGACTATCTCGTGTTATGTAACCAGATTATGAGAGAAAACTTGATTCGATCATGCATACCACGGGATGCATGTATGTGTTCATCTGATAGCCGCCGCCGCCGCCGCTCACCGGAATTCGTGAACGCGATATCTCAAGTACCGCTCTTGATTTTATGTGTAAGCACTTACCTGCCTGACCGCGAATTAAAAAGGTTTTGGTCGCAGTTCAGCGGTTAAAAATGGCGGGGATACAATCGTTTCGGGATATTTCGCGAAAACACATTTCTAGATTGTGTATGGTTTTGGCACCACGCATATACATCGCAGGCGCTAAATGTGCAAGTGTATGAAAACTTAAATTGATTGTGTTTTTTTAATTCCCCTGAATTTGTTAGCCACTTTCGTGCCGCGAGGACATTAATTTGTGCGTCATAATGCACCCGTATAACGGTATAGAAGCAAAGGGCTGTGGAATTACTTTAAAATGTAAATGCACAGCTCTTGTGCTGCTGATTTATTTGTTTTTGCTTTTCATTCATTTAAAGCTAAAGCCTCAAATGACGAAAAATAGTTCTATTTATGAAAACATAGGCATCTCCCAAAATGAATGATTCACGATTAACCCTTTAAGTCCTCACGATGCATTAAAGCATCATTTCACATCCCTGAAAACAGACTTAATTTTCCAACAACCGAGGGTCTTAGAACGAAAATTTCCAAAAAACTGGTTTGCCAATACATGACAATTTTCTTTAATTTTTCACTCACTTCAAATCATCTTCATACACTACAAGTCGAGAATTGCGACAGCAATTCGCGGCTTGTAGTGGATGAAAATGACAATGGTAAATTCAGGCTTGAAAGGGTTAACTGAACATCTGTCACAAAATGTTTTACAAATGTTATGTCATTTAGTTTTGTTTGAAATTTGCTTGAATCCGTATATAATTTATGCTGTTTTAGCAACACAAGGGAAGAATGTCACGTTGTCAATGACCTTAATCTTCTACGGATAATCAAATTAATGTTGCGAGCAATGTGTATCGAAACCGAAACATCTTTTTTTCAATTATTTTTTCGCGGTATACTAGGACACATAGCCCAGAATTCGCGAATAATAGAAACCTTAATCATCTGATCATTGAAAATGTGTAACTGTCGCGAATTAGAGGTACTTATCCACCATCTTGTTTTGGTCATGGTTTTAAAAGTGTAACCTTGCCTGGTCACTGTGGTGTTAGGATTTTGTAAATTTCATGTTCCATTGTTAAATATTTTTAGACTTGAAGTATAATGAAAGTTCAAATATACCGGACTTCGTGACAACTATAACTAATAGAAGTGGCGGTTGTACAGTATCCCTTTAAATAAAGTGTTTTTACTGCGTAATTGTATTTTCTGCAGTCAGGCTGGATTTGTCGACACAAGCTGCCTACTTTAGCGCGGGGACCGACTTTAGACTGCAGAATATGACGTTTGGAAACGTTAGATTCTGACGGCTAAAGACGATCCCCACACTGAAAGAATTCAAATATTTATAATGGCTGTAGACCCTTAGGTATTTAAATGAAACCGAAAGAGCTAACTTAGACATTTATAATAAATTCATATTGAAAAACCTTTTTGTTGCCATGCTTTACACAAGCTTATTCCAGCATTTTATAGGAATAGGTTAATAAGAAAAATAGTAGTTTACCAAAGCTGGTAATGATCATGATGATGTAGACATGTGAGCTGTCTGTCGTGGGCCTGTCGTCGAATCCTAGTTTTTGCCGACACTAACCATTCTAACACTTCTGACTTGTTTTTCCGACGACACTGAGAAGCAATTATGGTTTCTTCATGAGACAGGACAAGGACTGAATCATATGACTGCGAAAGTGTTTACCGATTAGATCGCAAACTGTAATATGTTCTGTCAGCTCTTTAATGCTGTCTCAACGTTCTGAGCGTTGGCCCGAGCCTACCCGGTGAACACGACGTTGATCCAATGCTGCTCTACTGATGGACCGACGTTACAGCGTCATTGGGTTAAAGCGACTCAATCAGGTCAAAAATCATCCTTTTTATTTTGGCTCCTTGATACGTTCTAAAACTGTCCATAGACTAATATTGCGTAAGTCTTTTAAATTTGGGTTGCGCATTTACCAGTTGAAAGAGAAATAAGAATGATATATTCTGTGAAACGCAGTGACGTCACCGGAAATACTTTTGAATGGCTCCTCGGTGAAATAATGTTTTATAAGCCACCCCCCCCCCATACTTCATTTTATTAGCCAGCTCGATGAAAACATTGGAGGTCAAGGCTATTGAGTTTCTCCGAATAATTTCATACATTGATGTCTAAAATAAGAAATAGTAGAATTACTGATAAATGTAATGAGTTTTCAGTGAAACTGTTACGTAACGTTGCCACAGGAATGTTTTGAAAGTAGTATGCCATCGGAATGTTACCTATCCCATTTTAAAAACTGAGGAACATTATGAAGGAGCAAAAATAAAAATGATGATTTTGGTCTGATTGCGTCGCTTTAATATCTTATGTTTTCTGGGTTAAGGCAATGCCCAGCAATAAGAGATGCTGTCCAAATGTTGTTTTAATGTTGGCCCACCGTCTTGACGTCGGCCAAACATTAAAACAGCATTGGATCTACACTAAAATGTCAAACCTTGAAGCCGTTTTAAGCCATTTTATTCATCTTTCAATCAAGAAAATTTGAATTGAAAATGAACATTAAATTTGTTAAATTGGCAAATGCTTTTGATTTAAATTGTGCAAATGTAAGTCATTTTTACCCACTTGAAGCTGTGGATCGCGGTAGCGAGACACAACTTCAAGTGGATAAAAATTTAATTCTATAACATAGCGTTTTCAGGGTTAATAAGCTGCAGAGCAGACATGTGTGTATCTAAACTATACTGTTACAGTCTGGAATGAGCCGAAAAAATATTCTTCCTCCATTAACATTCCAAGAATCTGCAGTTATTTATCTTCTGGAACACTATTTTGTGTGACTTGTGTGCTAATTATGGCTGGAACATGTAGAATGACGAAGTAAGCAATCGGCGCTTGGTGATTAGGTGCAAAGATTTACATGATTTAAGGATGATATTTTCTGTTAAAAGACACAGGCTACATGTATGTCCATGCTCTTTTACGCGAATCTGGTTCGTGTTCATTTAGATTTGGAGGACTTTGCATTGCGTATATATAAACCGCATCGTCTCTTAAAGGAGTAGTCCACTGTGTACGAACAGCTGGACACATCTGTACCCAGAAAGCATCACGTTGATTACAGGCAACTGGGGTACAACTACAACCAGAAACGTACATGTACATAGAGTGGTCTATAGCTTTAAAAAAACTGCTCTGGTGTCCGTGATTATGCTTTTTGTTTGTGATAAGTTTTTCGTTCTGGATGGCTTCTTGATTACTGCTGGCGCATACATCAGTGTACATGCAGGATATTTGTTCATGTTCACATTAAAATTAACATGGAAGATACAATAAATATAAAGGGTGAGCACCCAATACCATGAATGCTAGGCTGTTCCGCTGCACTGTGTTTTAAACATAACATTTACATTCAGGCCATCGTATCGGTGAGTGTTTTTCATTTGGCTTCGCATTTAGGTGATGTGGTTCACGTAGATTTTTTCCAAACCTTAGCCATACAAGTCTGGTTTCCTCCTTAAAATAGACGGTCACTCTAGTCTTTGTGAATTTGTTTACACTTCTGCGATAGCCGCTTTTTCAGACCAGCCATTACATTGAGATTTCGCAGTACATTACTTAGTAAGGAGAGCGGGGCTTGTTTGAATCTGTCTTGAGTGCTATATCTGGTACAAGGCTACATTCGCCCCCAGGCCTTCCGGTCGATCCCGCCGAGATCAGACACTACCCTAACGCCGGCTGAATTAATCCAGCACCGGACCTATTTCTTCAACGTTTCTGGGCTTCATTCACGGGTTTTTCAGCTGCCGGGGCTGCAGCCACTTGTAAGACCAAAAAACCATCAGCAAGTAGACTAAGCGCTGAGCCAGACTAAACCAACTCGCTGATTCTACTCACATACGCCCCTCGCTTGTCCTGGTCTTTTAATTAAGGAGAAAAATATTGGTCGGTTTTGTCTAGTAAGGATCTCGCCTTCCACTATATCCGTAACACGTTGTGAAGGGTGGCTTTTGCTTTAAAACTAGTTCAGAGTGTTTATTAAAACCACAGCTTTTGCAGATAATTTGTTCATCAATTATAAAATGCTTAACTGAGATTTCTTTGATAAAACTACGCATAAGGCTAGGATTCTTGCTTCTAATTTATTTTATGTTGTCATCAACAGCAGTCTGTGGGCGATCGTAGGTTAATTGTTTCTCAGTTTTCAGTGGTTCAGTGAAATGTTAGTATATAAACATGTTGTCGGGACCAATCCATCAGCCTCCTCTTTGGAGCCTACAGTCAATCCTTGAACAGCACTACCGTGACCTTGTGTAAGAGTGGACCAACAATTGTGCTGTTTTCTGAATATTACACGCAGATGATCGTCCAGCAAACACCAGACGTTGACCCTTTGTAGACATTGGCCCGACATTAAATCTACTGTATGTTGAATGTGTTGTGTTTCGCAATAAATCATAGGATAAATGTGTGTTAAATATAAAAGTATACAAAAGTAAAATAAAGAATACTACATGATAATTATATGGTGTATATGCCATATAACTGATATATAAATAATATGTATGCTAAATAATTGTTATGTGTAAAAAATTGTATTTATAAATGTCATATAAATCAAATATTAGGCCTATAATATATATATGCTGATACTTATTATAGAAACAATATTTGATATGTGCGAAAATAGTACATAAACATAATAATATAACATTTAATATAAAACATAAGCCAAGTGTAGCAACATGAACTGAACATCAAGTACTGAACATCATCATTATCTTGTTATTGACATATCAACATTAAGTGTGCGGTGATGGACACTGGCGGATGCAGGATGTCAAAAGGGGGGGGTGCACCGGGTGATCTCAAGATTGTTCAAATGGTTAATTTAGATCATATTAGAGACTTTTTTGAAATATTGACGAAGATAGGAAAGAAGGCGTCCGCTGCGCCTCCCTTACATACGCATATATATGATCGGAATATTTGAAATACCCACAAGTTTTGTCATTTAATTGCATGCATTGCTTTTGTATCTGGTGATATTGGAAGTCGCATTATAATCAATTATAAGCAGTGCCATACTGATACATTTGTTCATTGTATATCATATCAGAAATACATAATACAATTTGAAAATATGTATGAATGCCAGCTTGTGTCAAGTAGAAACTAATTATTTTTAAGTTTTGCCTTATTAATGTGGAGATAATATACATTCCTAAACCACAACCTCTCATATGTCATGACGCATATCCCTATGTAGAACTTTCCAAATAAAATCCAAGGTTCATCCAACAAACGAGAAACGTTTTAACTATGTTATGTGATGTTGGCACAGCGTCGCAGGCGATAAGCCAACATTAAATCAAGATAATTATGGATATCGTCTCATGTTTACCGCCTTGTGATCACGAACACGCCTTGGTTAAACCTTAAAGCGCTAAGGGCGACTAGAGTTCTGACTGAGACTGAGACTGCAGCTCTACCGTCGTTTTTGCTGCTGCATCAAGGCAAAAATCAATTCTTTTCTTTTTAATTACAGTTATTAGGAACGAAATGTGCGTTAAACATCAATAATTGCACATGTTATTCGGTCCCAAATTAAACAATTATGGGTAATTTTTACCCACTTGAAGCTGTGGGTCACCGAGCGAGAAACAACTCCAAGTGGGTGAAAATTTATATTATTTAGCTCATCATGCTCATGGAAGTCCTAAGTTAGCGTGTTTTGATGCCACTGTAACTCACTCTAAGTTAGAGTTTTTATGTCATCGGAGTATTGGTGGTGAGCCAGCAAGCACAAGGCATTGAACAAATTATGGTTCAATGTTGGGCCACCGTCTACGACGCTGGCCCAACATTGAACCATAATTGGTGCAAACGTGTGTGTTTGCTGGCGAGTCGGATGATAGTCGCCCTCCAGTCAAATGTCGCTCACAACTCGGGTCTGCGTGTTAACTGGACAGCTCGCTTGACCCTCAGTACGCTGCCTTTGATATTTGCAACTACGGATGTAAAAAAAACGGCAACGACGGCGCACAAAAGATACGAAACAATTGCCCAGCCAATACAAAACCTGATTGTTTCACTTGGGTGAATGTTGCGCCAGGGTCTCAGACGGCTGACCAACATTCATCCAGCATTGGTTTAATGTCTTATGTTTCTATGTGAATAGTACATTTTTGTTATATAAGTCGACGTGATATTTAGCTTTTTCCATAGCATGTATATGTTATGCACTACGTTCATTTTTATCTGTCTGTCGTCTCATTTTAATGTTTATTTGTAACATGTCACATGGCTTTCGTGCCACGTGACTTTAAACCCTAGAGCACTGAACAATTAAATTTAAATTTTCAGTCGCTTGGAACAGTGTTTCGTTAACGGCACGCGATCCACAGTCTCAAGTGACTAAAAATTGCTTTGATTTGTAAAATTTACGTCGCATAATTTCTCAATATCATAAATTCATGACATGTTTCACTTTTAGAGTGGTTATACAGGTGCTAGGTCCTAATGTGGACAGAAAATGACTACCGTGGTTGACATCAGGGCTCTGGGTGATGTGCGGTGATCGTCTTTAGACGTCAGAATCTGACGTATTTAGACGTCAGATTCGGACGTCTAAGGACGGCCCCCGCTCTGAAAGGTTAACGGCTATTCTCTAATTGGCAAACTGATATCAAGACTATTTATTGGTAACTTGCGACAGCAAAAGGTTCTTTTTTAGAAACTCTTTCCACAGCTATGAAAACATGGACCTGGATCCAGTGTCCACATGTTGTGTGTTCATCAATCTATCATAATATTTATGTTTTCATACGTGTGAACATGGCGGGCTTGTCAAGATCTGACTGATTATTCTTTATTTTAAATCATTCTCCATTGCTGAATAGCTATAATCCATCACAGCCACATGACAACAACATAATGTACTGATTTTAACATGTCTGACCCTTACCCGGGGATTTACTTTATACGTCAGAATCTGACGTTTATAGTCGAACCCAGCACTGTAAGAGTAAAAATTGTTTGTCAGGTGTAGCAGGTACTCGTCGTGCCTGTCTTAACCCTTATCCTGTTAGCCCTTTAGGCCCTCACGATGCATTAAAGCATCATTTCATATCCCTGAAAACAGACCTAATTTTCACATAACTAAGGGTTTTAGAACGAAAATTTCCATGAAACTAGTTCACCAATACATGGCAATTTTCTGTAATTTTTAAACCACATCAAATCATCTTCATCCACTACAAGTCGAGAATTGCGACAGCAATTCGCGGCTTGTAGTGGATGAAGATGACAATGGTTAATTCAGACTTGAAAGGGTTAAGTTAATTTATTTAAATTTTTACCCACTTGAAGTTGTGTCTCGCTACCGGGACCCACAACTTCAAGTGGCTGAAAAACTAATAAGTGTATATTTGTTTTAAAATTTGAGGCCAAATATTTGCATATCTTGATGTTTATACACACATTTCATTCTCAATAACATTGATTTGGTCGACTAATAAAACAGATTAAAAACTACAATAGTCGTGATCAGCAAGATAACTTAGGGTTAACATAATATCATTTAGCAAATTAGAAAGTATCAGTTTAAGTCACGTGGCACCGCAGCCATGGGCCGTGTCCATGTGCCATGCTGACAGTTGAAAACAAAAAAATGCCGAGCTCTGGTCGTAAACATGTTAGAGACGGCCCCCGCACTGAAAGGGTTTAATATTTATAATGACCGCGTAGATACATAACATACATGTATGTATTCAAATGAGACCGAAAGAGCTAATTAAGACATTTATGATGATTTCGAATTGAAAAAGACCCTTAGCTTATATAAAAATATGTCAGCGCTTTAAGTGTAAAGTCACCCAACACCAGCAGCTTCTTTACAGTTTGTATTGTTATTTTCAGATCACGACGCTTGTGAACGCCAAGGAGAAGCCCATTAAATCAGAGCGTACATGGCGGGCTCTAGTACGTGTGGGGCAAGCGGTGAACCTAGCCGTGGAGAGGTTTGTCACGGTGGGGGAGGCGATCGCGGAGGAGAACCCAGACATACGTAATGACATGTGTCAGGCGTGTAAAGAGGCCAGACTGGCAGGTGAGTCAAGCAAAACAACGTCAACTACTATGTGTAGACAGTCACAGACTGCAAACCTCCGCCGAAATGAATGATTGTAATCCGCATCCTGGATCGTAATCCGAATCATTGATGGACAAATTTAATGGACTTGTCCCTGATCCAAGACACACATCTGGTAAAAGTTTCATGCAAGGCCGTGCGATCTGGATCAGATTCAAATCATAATCCGAATTATGATCCGTGTCCTTGATCCGCATTGTAATCCGGATCATCCCCAAAATCTCATTGATTGTTCCTTAGCCGGATGAGACCAGTGATCGATTATAATTAAAGATCGGTAGTTTTTTCACGAACAGCGATTATTTTGAAAATAATAAATTGTGGATTGATTCATTTTTTTCAGAAATATCTGGCTGGGGGGGGGGGGGGCTGGAGTTTTTGTCGCGGACAATTTATTTATTTCAACCCGGCTCAGCGGCGCGCTGAAAATTGTATTACAAGTTTATAGAGAACAGTTCTTGAAATAAATTATACTCACGAAATTATTCATTTCAAAAGTACTCCAGCAGCCCCAACCCTCTGGAGATTACATGGTGGCCCCCTGATAAAATGGATTAAAAACGACTTTAGTCGAGCTTAGCGGTGAAAGGGTTAGCGTACGTGACGTAAATAACCATCCTGCTTGAAAAGTGACGTCAAGCAATAATTTCACTTGACAGGTGAGTTCTATAGAGCGTCAAGAAACATGGATCTTTATTCCTTTAGTCCGTCAGAAATGTTCCAGTGTGTCCGAGCTGTCACGATGCGGTGTGCAAACTATGTTTCCAGGTTGGCCCAGCGTTAGAGACGTTGGATTAACCTATCACAGCGTCTGCACGCTTGCACACAACATCATGCCTTGAGGATATCTCGTCAATGCTCATATTTCGCATTCGCCAAATCAAAACAATCTGTTTGTGATGTTTGTGACTTCAAACATACTCCGAGCGGGCGGAATCCTTTGAAATGCTATAGATTGAAAGTTATGAAATTAAGGAATGTAGGCCTATGCTAATGTCAGGGGGAGACCGGAACAGCGAGATATGACGTCACTGACATGTGTGAGCTAACACATGTCGGAGGCTGACATGTGTTGTAGAATATAGTATGACCTCTAAAGAGACACCCATGTTATAATTTTGGTTTAAATTACGCTGCTTACGGATGTAAAATGGCTCTTCATACCGCTCTGCCAATGATAGGCGATATCCTAGCGTTTATCATGCCGTTGGCGGGAAGTGACCTTCAGATCAAAGCAGACAAGTGACCAGAAATGACCCAATTAATTATTGTACGCTCCCCAACAGTAAGCAAACGGAAGTTGTCCCATTTGTCAGCGTGACCATCCAATCTCCGTGCGACGCAATGACAAATTGGCCGGTACTTAGATTGTCAGGGGCAAATCCATTGGCCAGTCCTATAATCCATCTGATATGTGAATAAGGTAATCATAGACGTGATAAATGACCCCAGATCTCTTTGTGACTGACACAATATGGTCCTGCTGGATGGAAAAGGTCACCTGCTACTTGAACAGGTTAAAATAACAGGTGACCTTCTGTTTCCAGCATGATGATATGTTATACAGTCAGGGTGCCCACTGAGAGAGGAAAACAGGGAAAACATTATAAAAACCCCGCATAGCAGGTTAAGCACAGGGAATTTAATAATTTTTTGAAGTGCTGTTACAGGAAAAACACAACTAATTTTATCTAGTTGGGTAACTTTTGTTGTATCAGAAAATGTCGTGACTGAGAATGCAATTTTTTTAAAACAGCAAAACGTTGTTGACACTTTGATTTTTCATGAAAAATTAACAATTTTTGGAAAAAGACGTACTCATTAGATCTTCGTATGTACATATATACCCTATTCTACATATATATGGTTGCGTTGGTCCTGCTGGAGTGTTTGTTGGAGGCCGCTTATTGATATCTCACAAACGGAAAATCTAAATTTTGACAAGGAAAAGTCCGGGAAAATACGGGGAATTTTCAGACTGAATGTCTGAGGTTACCCAACAGCATAACCCTGTGACACAGTCATTTTAACCCTTGCTGCGCTACATTCGAAAATTTAAATTTTTACCCCCAAGGTGGTGAAATACTTATATTTGACTTGTAAAATTTGAATAATAATAAAAAAATTGCAAATTTATGCACATGTTGTCTGCATTTGATGTCAGTTTGTCAGTATCACGAGCATGAGCTGAACCTGTAATAGTTTACAATAAATACGATATTGAGACATACTACCTTCAACATGTTTAACCCATAACCCCCACTGGTTCACTTTATTATATTGAGATAACGGGTAGATATACATGTACATACTTGTATCTTACGTTAGGAACCTGCGAATAATCATACTTTTGTGTGTAACTGTATACTTGTACTATTAGCAAAGTATGTATCGACTTTTAATTCAAAGAGTGAGTGAGTGAATATTGATTTACCTGTCGCTTTCTGCACAATAATGGCAATATCGCGACAGGAGGAAGCCCGATGTCGGGACTACTAGTATGCCCTACTCTTATCGAACTACTTCAAGGGTTATTTATGGCACACAGTACCATAGACAGCACTGTATATTCCAGGCCTTTGAACAGCTTGGAGCACTGTATATGCACAACCTCGATGACACTCAAAATTCAAAGACTAGAGTGTAGCCAACGTTAGTGATGATGCTCACTAGAATCACAGAAATAAATCAGAATTGGAATTATATATAAATAGCACAATGTCCACTCGCCTGTTGTGTCTATAGACCTTGCAACCTTGAACTGGGCACGTGTACCAGGCTGACCGTGGTTATTTGCCTTGTCCCCTTCTGCTGATCATTCCCTGTTAGGCAAGCACAAGTCGTCCACTACCCCTGAGCAAACTAGTGCTCCACCATTCTACAGTCATTACAGCCCTATTTGGTACATTTGCAGCCAGCGCGAGATGTTGGGTATATGTTTCTTAATGTTGTGCCAATGTCTCTGACGGTGAACCACCATTCGGACCGACATAATAAGGTCAATGTTTTGTATTGGCTGGCCAAGGTAAACATCATGATCATGGCAAGGACCCTACGCAAATCACCGCAGTTACGATATTCTATGATTTGTCAGTTGTCACGAAGGAAAATTGAATCTGATTCTATTTTATTTGGTAATTCGTATATGTTTTCCATACGGGTAAAATTGATGATATATCTAAATTTCTCAATAAACAGAATCGTGATATAGATAATACAGACGCTTTTAATATTACGTCTTGGTATTCATTCGTTGAAGAGGGCGGGAGCCCTAGGGTAGTGGTTAGCACCGCTGCTTTTTACGCCAGAGCTCGGGGTTCGATTCCCGGTCTCGGCGGTTTGAAAGAAACAAAAATGTTTCTTCCCCATCCACGTGTAAAACTCAGTATTGTGGGGAGCCTCCGTGACCGAGAAGTAGCGTGCTCGGTCTCAGACCGCCAGGGCTCGAATTTCGAATCCTGTGTCTGGAGGACAGTGTCATCTCATTCATCACACCATCCTCAGGAGGTTCTCCTGGCCCAGTTTAGCCTATATGTGCACAAAGGTGGCCTACAGCCCGATTCATTTCATTATTATTCTTTGAAGAAAAGTATTGTCTTCGAGCTTCTGTCTTACTAGTATTGTCCCGGAAAACCAACTTTAAAAATACTCTGAAGTCAACGACCCGTTGTCTTCACTCTGGGTTATCATAAAGTAATTGGTTAAATATCAACGATGCTGGCCCAAAACATAGTGAATTGCTTAACTCTGCTCCGTGCCATCAGTGGCTGCGAAAAAAAATTTCTCCTTCAATTTTATAGAAATAGCTCCATCATTCTCAGCTTCAAAGTGCTTGGACGATGAGGATCAAACTATTGAAGAACGAGAGAAACGGCGCGGTTTCCTAAAGTCGAAGGTCAGTATATCGACCACGTTCACGCGTTCCCTGTATTTAAATGAAGACAATTATTCCCCAAGAAGGTTAGCCTTCTTAGGTCGTCGTCTTTCGTGGTGGTACCCCGTGTTCTGCCGCCTGACATTCACTTTATCCATACCCTGAGAGGGTCCTTTCTGGGGGCTCGCTCGCTGATTTATCCTGCTATTTCTTGGGGATAATTCGCCGAAAATTGCGCTGACGCAAACGCCCGATTGGGCACTCGTCGACATTTCACGTTGCTGGTCTGAAAGGGCTGGTCACGACCGGTCAGTCGATACCCGGCTAATACCGGACGATGTCCACCATCGTTGTTTCATTGATGGCCGTCTGCTGGCCCATCAATGAGACAGCGGTGGGTGAGCGCTTCGCAGCAGGATGGTGTGTTAATATGAACGTTGGTGGTGATCGTGAAGCTGCTCATTTGCATTCTCTGGCAAAGCTTCTATCAAATTCTGCTGGCTACTGATGTTGTAGGCATATACATGTACATAATACATGTAGGGTACACTCAAGCCCGTAGTTTCTGAGGTTTCATGAATTAAATAGATTTTGGACTTTGAGAGTACAGAAGAACTCATGTAAAAATGAGAGAGTCATTAGCAACTTAACAAGTCTGATAATACCGAAAAAAAATGTAACAGTTCTTCAGTGGGAGGACAATATTAGGTTTAATTTCTAAATCGCTATGTCTTGTAATGAAAATCAACCTACTTTCAATTAGAATGGAGGCCATATAATGGTAATAAATCAGCGTCCACTTAATTTTTGACACCAGGGAAGGCCACAACATCTAATGTGAATAAAAATTATATTCGTCTCCCAAGTAAAAATTAAAAACGTTTGATATTAAGCTTTGGCTTTTCTATCATTAAAAGTGTCGACAAGTATAAGTAATTAGGTTTATAATACAACTATATATATATAATATAATTAATTATTTTAATAATTATTGCTTTTAAACGATAATTAGAGGCTGGCTTCTTCGACGCACCTTGTTTTAAATATACTCATTTTTGCATATGTAACCCCAATAATAACTCCAACGAGACAAATCAGACCAATGATTTTGACATGGCTTCGGACTTTTGTCCGACGCAAAATTTTCCCAGAACACATTATCCTACGTAATATAACTCACAGTCACGCAGCATCCCTGAATTTTCATTCGAAACATTTTTTTCCCGCTAATCCTATGACCGCCGAATTATTTAATTGCATTTTCACCAATTTGAATTTGTGTCTCGTTAACGCGATCCTCAACTTCAAGTTTTAATGGGTGAAAATTATTAAGATTTGACAAAATGGAGGTCAACGATTTTGAAATATTGCTGCTTGATGTCAAGTTTTATCTTTAACATTTTCAAAAGCTTGTATTTAATGTGCTAATAAAAAATGAAAAGCTGAATATAATCGGGACCGGTGGTTTACAGTTAAAGGCTTAGCCCTTTCAGTACGGGGACCGTTGTTAGACGTCAGATTCTGACGTCTAAAGGCGGTGCTCGCGCTGAAATATTTAAACCTTTTACGGAATACGGCGCTAGCTCATCGGTGTAGGCTCTATCACTGAAGTTAAGCAACGCCGGGCCCGGTCCATAATTGGATGGGTGACCTCCTGGGACTACCAGGTGCTGTAGACACTAGGACATGCGTGCAGCGATGTTGTGTCGTGAGTCTCAGAGAACCACGTAAATCAGATGGCTCGTCTGACTGAACAGCTAGAGTTGGACGTGAAAGAACCTCAATGGACGTAGGCGCAGTTTCCATCCGGCGAGACCCCAGAAAATCCACAATGTGACGCGTTAGCGCCCGTGGCACGATAGGACAATAGTGCGTACTGCCACATACAGTTACAGATACAGAAAACATTTATAATGGCCGTAGACCCATAACATAAGTATTCAAATGAAACAGAAAAAGCTAACTAAGACATTTATGATGATTTCAAATTGAAAAAAACTCTTTGATCTCCATAATTTATACAAAAATATTTCAGCCTTGTAAGGGTTGAATTATGGTACTGCCAGGGCCCGTATTCTTGTACAAGTTTCTATATATCGTAGGCTTCTAATTGGTCGAGATGACAATCTCGACCAATCAAAAGCCTACGATATATCGTAACTTGTACGAGAATATGGCTGATTTCACTCTCTCCAATGCGATTTGCCAAGTAAACTGAACCACAGTCTCTCTCTTCTTTACACAAACCATCAATGGGACTTTTATCATTTTTGTTTGTAATATGTATATTCGGGCATGGATCCAGCATGCCTCAGGCATTCATCTATAAGCCAAAGTCGCGACAACATCTTGCTCTGTCACTCCGGGCTTCGTCTAGCTCAGCAAATATAAGACCCGATGCTGCTTTAGTGCTAGTCCACCGTCTACGATGCTGGGCCAACATTAAACAACATTGGTCGAACGGCTAGTACGTATCCCGGCAAACACAAAACATTTGTATAATATTTGTACAACGTCGGCCCAAGGTCTTCGACGTTGGCCCAAAATTGTACAAATGTTATGCAAATGTTTTGTGTTTACTGGGATGGCAGAAGAGAGAACTTTCTACTCTGCCACTTTCCACAGCTGCCATACATATTCTCAGAATGCCTTGGCGGCAGCGCTGTCTCCCTCGCAGGCTCGCAAAGTGCATGAATAATATGGACGCTGTGGCTGGCACGCAGGCGACGATGCAGATACCCGGTTTATACCACCACGTAATCAATCTTGGAGGGGGGGGGGTGGAGCCACGTGGAGCACTTGGCAGGACGAGGAGCATGTGAGGAGGCAAGAGGCTGACAAATCCAGAACAGGAACGAGTGGCATAAGAGTGCTGAGTCTCTCGGGAGGGCGGCGTCTGCCCCCTTGTCTTCACTGTGACATCATAGCCACATGCTGCTCGTGGACATTTGCTACCCAACTGCTTCTGCTACTTCACAGTGTACTAATCTTCACCTTGAAAATGAAAGGGTGTATCTGCCACTTTATGAAGTGGCAGATACACCCTTTCATATCCAAGTTGACGTAATATGCTCAGACATCATTGTCTTGCTAGTTTAGTTTTTTTCTGAACTATGACTGATGTCAGTAGCCTATATATACCAGAAATATATGGCTTAGAATTCTGACTATATCTGACTGGCCAAATGTACACACATTGTCATTGTGGTAGTTTGTGTACATTGCCTCAAAATGCTCAAAGTCAGTGTTTAGTGGCCATTTGTCTCCAGCGCTTAAAAGTCTTATTATTTAAGGTCGTCTCTTACGCGTAAATTGCCGTAAATTGAAAAACAACGTAAAGCTACGGTCACTCACTTTTCCAGATCTGTATGAATAAAATCTTAACTGAAAAAAATCACAAGCAACCCCACCCCCCTGAAGGGTCATGGACATTTGTTCCAACGTCCCACCATGTGTGCCCGGTTATTTAGATTATACTGTTCGTTACACAAAATGTTTGCTTGATGGAAAAAAAGACAATTATGCGCTGCCATATTGCAAAATCAAAGTAAAAAAAAATCACTCTAATATAAAAAAGATAAAATAAACATTGTGAGATTGAGGCATTGAGTACACACCAAGTTAGATCTATAGTCGTCACGTATGTCATCAAGAATACATTTTTTTGTAAGATCTCTTGATGTATTCTGGTTGTCATGTATACATGTATGAGCACTGGTCGGCGGGTCAAGGAAGATGGCAACTGATACACTTTCTGACTTCTTTGTTGCTGACCTGCACAAGCAAAGTTCAGTTTGTGGTCTTGGAAGTTTTCTGACGTTTGATGGTGATCGTAAAATGCTTGTCGCTTTCAAATCGTATTTGTTAGTATTTTTAGTGCATCATTTTGTAAAATACAATGTCCGTTGAGACATTTATTTCAACTCCAAATATTCAAATGGTTATCCAGTAAACACAAGGGGTTGACACAATGCTTGTTCAAAGTTGGCCCACCGTCCCTGACGTTGGCCGAACGTTCAACCAACATGTGTCATTGTCTCGTGTTTGCGCGTAAAGTCTCAGAGACTCGGATCAGCAGCCACATCCCAACCAACACGACACATTGACCCAATGCTGGCTTAATGTTGTTCCAGCGTCTACGACGCTGGACCAGCATTAAACCAGCATTGGGCCAGCATCTCATGTTCCCTGGGATGGTGAAGTGGAGCCATTGATATGCATACACGTGTATGATTAGTATGTCGCGTGACTCGTCTCATTCCCTCCAAGCTGAACAAACTCACGAGGCGTTGGATTAACCATCAAGATGCTGAATTATTTTTTATAAACCATGGTGAACAAAGGTTTTTTTCAATTTGAAATCATAATAATGTCCTTGTTGGCTTTTTCTGCTTCATTTGAATACCCATGTTATGGGTCTATGGCCATTATAAATATTTTATACTTTCAGTGCGGGGACCGACTTTAGACGGGTTAACCCTTTAACCACCAAATTATTCAATCTGAATTTTCACCCACTTGAAATTGTGTCTCGCTGACGCGATCCAAAACTTCAAGTGAGTGAAAATTATTCAGATTTGACAAAATGGAGGTAAACTATTTTTAAATATTGCTGACTGATGTCACATTTTATCTTTAACATCTTTAAAAGATGGTACTCAATGTGCTAATAAAAAATGAAAACCCGAATATATTATGCGCCACCGGCGGTGAAAGGATTAATGCTGGGTGGCGACGCAGAACTCTGGGCCAACGTCTGGCTTTTGCCAGGTTACTGCCCGAAAAAAGCGGAATGTTCAGCTTTAGAAGGATTTGTTTGTCTTTGTTTGTATTTTCTACTCCATATTTTTAATATCTCAGGTTGTACAAACGTTGTCTACATATGAATAATGTGATGGAGCGCGCAATTAACGTCGAGGCAGCCATTAACGTGATCGCCTAAAGTCACGTTGAGAAGGAGAAACAGGGATATTTCTCTGAAAACCCCACGCAGGATCAGTGGGGCTCGAACCCGGGACGCATACATGTGCAAAAACAACCTGTGTCTATTTTTTTTATAATAATGATAATAGATCACTTTTATACCAGCTTTTCTTTGTGCGTTCACTGTTGAGGCAGTCTCCGAAGCTCTTCTAACATTGGCCAATAACAACGCTGTCCATATCACCTTGGTATATGTCTTCAATGTGCTATCTAAGTGCGTTTATATATTTCTTATGAATTAAACAAAAAATATAATATAGTTCATGAAATGAGCACTGCATTTATTATATCAATCTTTTGTTTTTAAATTTGAAGTCATCACAAATGTCTTAGTTTGCTCTTTCCGCTTCATTTGAATACCTAACTTGGGTCTACGGCCATTATAAATATTTGACTCTTTCAGTGTGGGGATCGACTTTAAACGTCAGAATCTGACGTCTATAGACGTCAGATTCTGACGTTTAAGGTCGGTCCCCGCACTGAACAGAAAGGGGTAACGTATCCCATCTTGTTGTCTGAGCCTGTGTATTGATTGTAGCAATGCACAGTGCGCACCCTGTCCGCTATTCCCAGTGTATAGTGCGCACCCCGTCAGCTATTCCCAGTCACGCACAATTGAATCACCTAGAGGTCCTAGGTGTCATCATCCATTCTGTGACCAGGTGACCCACAGCCGAGCTGAAATAACGACATCCTATCCACAGAAAAATACACACGTGCGACCAATGGTGGTTTAAGGTTGGTTCTGCGTCCCAGACGCTTGACCGACTTAAGAACAACAGTGGTTCTGTAGGTCCTACTTTTTTTGCCGAGTCCCGACCAGCAGACATCTTCAAATTTGCCAACTAATCTGGTCGCGGACACAGACACTGTGATGGTAAGATGTTGTGCCATCACCACCAAGGATGGGGGCCGTGGTGCAGTGGTTAAAGCTGCCTGCTTGGAAAGTCGGAGATCCCGGGTTCAAACCCCACTCTGGCCTTCAAGTTTCAAAGAAACATATTGTTTCTTCCCCGCTTACTCGTAATGATTCAATATTGTGGGGAACCTCCGTGACCAAGAGGTAGAGCGCTCGGCCTCAGACCGCCAGGAATTTCGAATCCTGTGTCTGGAGGGCAGTGTCTATCTCATTCAACTCACCATCTCCAGGAAGTTCTCCTGGCCCAGTTAAGCCTATATGTGCAATAAACCCCCATTCATTTCATTTTATTTCCATCACCGCCGAGTCTGTGTTGCAGGCGGTGGCACAACATTAAACCAACATCGGTTCAACACTTCGTGTTTGCTGTGTATTCACAGTGCACCACCCGCGGCTGCCTGAGTGACATCCTGATTAAGAAATAATTTGTGTCCAAAATAATTAGCAGAAATCGTGTTCTGACATATCACTTTGTGACGTATATAATTATTTGATGTATTGCGTTACTGCCCTGCTATAAAATAATACCAATGGAATATGCCATCGCATAAATCAAGATTGAATGCTTATTTTAACAGCAAAACTTCTTGTAAAAAGTGTGTAAGGTTCGGTATCACAATAATTATTGAAGCTATGCAATGAGATGGTAATCAAATGAAGCTGTATGGTTTAAACCACAAACACATAGCTCAGGAGCGGCTTGCGACAAACACGAAAAGATCGCTTCAACAATCGTCCAGGGATTATTTACGACTCCCGAGTTAGTGCACTTATTCGCAATTTTTGAAATTTCGACCACGTGTTCACCATACATAACTTGCTGGACGTGTCGGAAAATGGCACTGCTCGGATCAACAAAATTGAATTTTTTTCATAACTGAGCATTTTTAAAACATATTTTATCAATTTAATTGGCATTGCATTTGGTTTCAAACTTGTTTAAAGCCGTATATATATACGGCCCAAGCAGGAGTAGGGTTAACCCTTTCAGTGCGGGTACCGACTTTAGTGAACGCTCAATTTTAGGCATCTGACGTCTAACATGTCATAAGGTCGGGGGTCCCCGCAAATGAAACGGAAAGAGCTAACAAAGACATTTATGATGATTTCAAATCGAAAAAACCCCTTTGGTCTCTTGGTTTATATAAATATATTTCAGCGAATTGCTGTCGCAATTCTCGACTTGTAGTGCATGAAGATGATTTGATACGATTTAAAAATTACAGAAAATTGCCATGTTTTGGTAAACCAGTTTCATGGAAATTTTCGTTCTAAAAACCTTAGTGATTGGACAATTAAGTCTGTTTTCAGGGATGTAAAATGATGCTTTAATGCATCGTTAGGACTCAAAGGGTTAAAACAACTTCGGTTTAACGTCTCATGTTCCCTGCGTCTGGAAATCGGGGGATAAAACGAGCGCTTGTTTCATCCCCTGATTTCTGTCACAAACGTGAGACCCGTTCGTCACCGCCGTACACTGGTAAAAGCCACTGCCTGCGCCCACGGACAGCCTAATGCAAGTAAACGACAGCGAGTGACAGGCAATAACGACTGAGTGGCCCGCGCCCCCGTCACAGCTGTTTTGATGCAGATTAATAATACCGTACGCGGTGTGAACACCCAATTTCTCCCTCTCTCCCCGTGGCATTTGTTGTGTGGCCGTGTTCTCACCACTCTGCTGTCGTGTCCCATCCATCTGCCTTGTCCCTGTTATTGCCGGTCCCTATGATAGCAAACAGGTTGTCACAGTAATCAGCCTCTTTATCCTTTACAACGCTGACATATTTGTGTATAAGCCATGGAGACCAAAGGTTTTTTTTTAATATGAATTCATCATAAATGTGTTAGTCATTCCGCTTCATTTGAATACCCATGTTATGGGTCCACCGCCAAATATTTTTACTCTTACAGCGCGAGGATCGACTTTCAACCTCAGAATCTGACAAACTAATATTGGTGTAATTTGAGACCAAAATTTTCAAATCTTGATGTTTAAACACTCATTTCGTTCACAATAACTGTGATTTAATCAGACGTCTAAAGTCAATCCCCGCGCTGTAAGGGTTGATACTGACAGCCTATACGTTACTGACTGACAGCGCTGCCTTAGCTGCCAAGAGATCAGTGTTGGTTTAATGTTGGGTCAGCGACGGGGGGCAGCGTTGATCTAACACTACTAGTGTTTGCTCGGCTTGGTCCCATAAGATGTAACATAGATAATATAATGCCTATGTTGCCCCCAATCTAGAGCAGCTGAGAGCTGAGGACGTCAGACTGACACAGGACCAGAATTTTTTTTTACTTTCTTTCGGCTTGGGACTGATTCGTTACCCAGTGGCATAGGTTTTCATATCAAGGGAGTGCTTGAAATGATTCTATGGAGAACTTGAGATCAGCACGAGACACAAAAAAGGGAAACAGATTTGCTTGTTTACAATGCTGGGCCATCATTGGAGCACCCCAGATGCTTAATGAGAGATATCAAGCTCCGAGCAAACACAATGCGATGACACAATGCTGGTGCAATATTGGCCCATTGTATACGACATTGGCCTAGCCTTTCACCCACATTGTGTCAATATTTCATGCTAGCTGCGCTGCTGATTTACCCGGGGAGGGGGGGGGGGGGAGAGGGGAATGGATGGGCAGTATCATTCTACCAATGTACAAATTTAAGGAGTAGTTTAATTAAGCATCTCAGATGTGGGATTGGGCATGCTTTTTTAAGGAGAGGGGGGGGGGGGAGACACACACAAAAAAGTGGGGTTTAGAATTCCTTGCATTGTTGTACGATTTGCTGTTGATCAATGTTTTACTAGGGTATACAGTATCATCATTGGGACCTTGCACAAATTAGAGCCATTAGTTAATGTCTGACACTGTCCCATTACTGTGTGCCTTCAACTAATCAAACAACCATATATTGAGCCACGCCTGATCTAAGCACGGTCCACCATCTGAGATGCTGGCTCAACATTAAACCAAAATCGGCTTAACATTTCAAGTGTTTGGAAAAGTGTTAATGACAATTACACAGGATCGTCATGATCCTATGTGAGTTTGGCAGAGGAAGACATATGATGAAATAATAATAATATTTATTTGACAGGTGCTTGTATCCAGAAGTTGACGGATGTTAAGTTGGAGGAGGTGGCTGTCCAAAGAACGGCATCAGAGAAGACAGCCATGGTTAGAGCCGCCAGACAATTACTATCAGCTATCACCAAAGTACTCATCATAGCTGATAAAGTGGTCGTCAAGCAACTTCTACAAACTAAGGACAAGGTAGTGTAGCACTTCTAGTAACCAAGATTATCTAAGATTTATTCTATAATTCTCTGACTCGTAAATTTAACAATGGAAATGAAATGGAACAATGGAGTTGTGTCACATTACTGCTATCCACAACTTTTTACTGGCATGGAAAATATACATGATGCTGTTCGAATAAGTTTTTTTTTTATAACTGATTGCAATCGTTTGTGTAATACCACCTGTCTTGAACGACACAGCCGTTTTTAATGGCTGTAGGTGTGGTCGCTCATAGCAGGTTCAACTGTATAGTATTATTACATTATATAATTACATATATGTAGATTGCAATTTGCTGTATGAAATTTATTACTAAAATTATTTGATCAAAGTGGTTATATGTAGTACAAGTAGTACTGGATATCTAAATAGGGCTGCATATATTCAGCAACAAACATTAAAAAAATGTTTAATTTTTTTCTTGCAGGTTCTCAACAGTTTAATAAGGATAGAGGCTGTCTCGAGCTTTACAGATTTCGTCAAGTTTTTTAGTCAGTTTGGCAATGAGATGGTAGAGCTGGCTCACTTATCTGGTGAACGACAAAATGTAACTATTAGTTGTTATATATAGTTAAATTATCAGAACATTTGAAAGTGAATTTATCCCATGATGTATTTATAATTTGTAATGTCTTGATGTTATCATATGATATTAACCCTCTAACTAGCTGACAATCTAATTTCTTTCAGAGTGAATGAAAATTACCCAATTTACCCCTTATACCGATGAGCATGACTATTGTCATTTTTAGTGAATTTTATTAGCTGATTAAATGACTGTTCTTGAGAACGAAATGAGTGTTTAAACACCAAGATTTGAAAATGTTTGGTCTCAAATTAAAACAATATTTAGTAATTTTCACCCACTTAAAAGGGTTGTCTTTAGGCCTAAAAAAAAATATTGTTTGTTTCCGATTTCCGACCGACCCTATCAAAACATGTGCGACCCAAATTTATTTTATGGATTTTCTAAAAAATTTTTTTTTTTTTTTTTTTTTAGGAAATCCATAAGTTAAGGGATGAGTTACTGGCTGTAGTCAAAGTAACTAAAAAACGTTACGAAAAGGAGAGGAGGGGTCAAAAAACATACAAAAAACAAAAAATCGTTACATAATGTACAGATAAGACATGCAAGGAAGTGAATTTGGCGCCAAATAAAATAAAAAATAATTTTTACCTACCGATTGGTTGAAGTGACAAAAAATAAAATGAATAATAAAATAAAATAAATTTCCTACCTACCCACTGGTTAAAATGACAACAAATAGGAAACAAACATATATATTTTTTTGGCCTTAGCCCTCTCAGCTCGGGGACCAACCTTGGACTCAGGAATTTGATCTCTATAGGCGTCACAGTTTTAAAGTCGATCACTGCACTGAAAGACTCAAATATTTTCATAGGTATTTAACCCTTTAACTTCCACGCCGGGGTGCAGATATACTGGTGTAGGAGTTCTATTTTTCGTCATTTGAAGCTGGAATTGCTAACGCAATTTCCAGCTTCAAATGACGAAAAATACATAAATGTAGTATATATTTGACGAAAATTTGTGTCATTTTATGGTTACGTTCATTGACGAATGACGACGGAAATTTCCGTCATGTATGGTAGTGAAAAGGTTAAAAGAAGCAGAAAGAGCCAACTAAGACATTTATGACTTAAAATTGAAAATTTGAACAATCATATTGAACAATTATATTATTATAATGCATTTAAATTTATTGATTGCTTTTTAATAGGACTTGAAGAATGACAAAGCCAGAGCGCAGATTGGAGCAGCGAGAGCTGTATTAGAACGATCTACTATGATGCTACTCACCACATCAAAGGTAGGGATGACCATTTGGGTCAAGAGAAGCAATAATACTGTGTACGAGTATTTAATTCTAGGCTGCTCCACTTGACTTTACCAGCAAGAATTACAAAAGCTTATCATGTTTATCAACAAGTTTAACATATTTCATCAAATCGAAAATAGTCATTTTTACCCAATTGATAAACCTTCAAGTAGGTGACAAATTTATTAATCTCTTATCAATTTGTGTATTCGACTTTGGTATGTTATAAGTCTGAAATATCTATAAATGAATATTTAAACTCTTGTAGACTGCATTAAGGCATCCTGAATCGGTGGCGGCCAGACGGAATCGTGATGCTGTGTTCAACCAGATGCGCCGTGCTCTTGACATTGTTCATCAGGTGCTAACTGACGGTGCACAGGCTAATGGGGACACGTCACCCTCTACTACAGTCAACGGGGATTCTGGTATCAGTTTAGCTCAGCACCAGCCGACAGCTGTCAGGGCTATCAAAGAGTTTGAGGTACTGAAAACTACTCTAATAAATTATGGATGAATAATTATTGTATAAACCCATAAGGTGTTTAATCTTTTAAAAACCTTATTTTTGAAATCTGATTGTCAGTCATTTATCAGTAAGATTGAAAATACTTGGCACTTCATTCTAACAAGTCTTTGGTTAATGTAGAGTTCAGTAGGGGCCTGTCACCTTTGCATATACATGTACCACTATGAGCATATGCATGCCTAAATCATGTATTACATCATAGGTGTCAACATTCCACACCAGTTAATATCAAGGACTTTTAAGGAGGTTTTCATGTGGTAGGAGGCAAGGCTATGATATTTATCCGATTTGTGCAAATTCTTAATAATGAGTTTTTGCTTTCATAATTTTGACCATTTATTGGCATTTTTAACTTGAATGTTTAGACTTTCCTTGTGAAATTAATGATGTGAACCACTACCTGATATCAATAATCACAGAATTTCATCATGGTGGCCACGGTTATCACTTTATGCCTGCTGTTCAACATATAATGTGCAATAGGCAAAAAACTGTAAGAGGTTTACAATTATTCTGTTGTTTTTCTCTGCAGGATCTTGTTGAAATGACTCGAGTAACACTAGTCGGACCCAACATGGAAGGCAAACTACAGAGTGCCCTGGAGACAATGAGTGAGAGCACACAAGACTTTACTGATTCTGCTTATACTAGTCATGAAAACCGTGAACGTATACTGATGATGTGTGATAAGACAAGACAGGAGCTGAGAATGCTCCTACGATGTGGTGCTCGAATGGTTTGTGCAAAAATATATCACAAGATCTTAAATGGATATTTGCTACTACATGTAACAAGATTTGAGTGCTGACTTACTAAATATGTTTCTTAAATTATTACAAAATCAAATAAATATAAATTATTCAGTCAAGTTATATTTCATGTATAGTTTCTATTGATCAGAAACTCATTGGTGGGATTTTTATATTTATAAATAACCCTTTAAGCGCGGCCCGGATTGACTTTAGACGTCAGAATCTGACATATGTAGATATCACATTTGTTTTTAATCTATCCCCGGACTGTAAGAGTAAAAATATTTATAGTAGCCGTAGACCTATAACATAGATATTCAAATGAAATGGAAAGAGCTAACCAAGACATTTATGATGATTTCAAATTGAAAAAACCTTTGGTCTCCATGATTTAAGCGTTTTAAGGGATAATATTTTCCTGTTTTATTTGTCTGTGTTATATTTTCACACTCATTTTCATTGTAGGACCAAAAAGACACGTCGCCAAGTCAAGAGCTAGAAATGGCTGTTTTGAAAACAAGAGAAGCCTCTAGAAGTCTACGAAAACAGGTAAAATATTCAAGTCTTTCTTTCTGGCAATATTAATTCTGCTATTTTTGTGGTTCTCATGTCGTTACTTCATCCTGTGTACTTTTTTCACATCATTCCAATTTGGTAGTTCTCATCTTATGGTACTAAGCTCATATTTTCATAAGATGAAAAAATATAAAAAATCACTTTAAATATTTTTGTGTTTACAGCTACAGGACAGTGCTATGGACCAGGCATCTGAGGTGTTTAAAACAAATGAAGACCATGAGCTGTTGAGTTTTCTAAAAAATGCGGGTATGGCAGGCGAGAGAGGTCGTGTAGATGAATTCTCTGTCAAATTCAATGAGCATTCAGAGCAACTTCAGGAGGTACTTATCTCCTATCAACATTATATCATAGTTGTTATAATTAAGCAGTCCTCGCCGAGGCGGGCTGCTTACTGTATTCCACACGGTCCGCCGCCGCCTTCTCCGCAGTTATTTGTTTTCAAAATAGCTACTAATCTATCAACTTCTGCTTCCTCATACTTCACACAGCCATAACATACCACTGGATAATTTTTTTTGTGACATTTTGATTTCCATATCATCAACCCTTTTATTACTATGGCCACTATCAAAGAAATGGTCGTTAGCGCGTTTCAGGAAAAAGTTTCTATCAGATCTTCTTTGAATTTGCCAAATATGCTCAGCTATGTCAGCCAATGGCTCAATTAACTTTTGGGAGCGAACAATTTCAAAATGGAAGTTTAGCGGCCATTTTAAATTTGAGTAATTTTGTGATATTTACGTAACTCAAAAAAATGCAAAATATTTGGACCATGAATATAAAACAAAATGTAAGGTCTCACACAAAAATAACCCATGACAAATTTCGCACTAATGAAATCTAAAATTGCCGCAAGTCGGCCATTTTTAATTTTTTATTCTCATTATCTCCGAAATCTTGCATGATAGCTGATCTATCAACTTCTGCTTCAGATAGCCATCACATACCACCGGGGAATTTTTGATGACATTTTGATTCCATATAATCAATCCTTTGATTACTAGGGCCACTGACAAAGAAATACTCGTTAGCGCGTTTCAGGAAAAAGTTTCCAGCTGATCTTTTTATTTGGCAAATATGCACTGATTAACTTTTGGGAGCAAACGATTTTAAAATGGCCGTTTAGCGGCCATTTTGAATTTAAGTAATTTTGTGATATTTACGTAACTCAAAAACAAAGCAAAATATCTGCACCATGCATATAGAACAAAATGTAAGGACTCACACAAGACCACCATAAAAAAATTAACTGAAATAAAATTCAAAATGGCTGACTGGCGGTCATTTTTTATTAATTTTTTATCATTTTCTCAGAAATCTTGCATAATAGCTAAAGCGGTAATATAAAATAACCTTGAGAAAGTTTGCTGATCTATATCAAATTTAAAATGGCCAACTGGCGATAACGGAGGGCTGCTTTCGTGTTCGTTTCCGAACAACTCTTTCTAGCTAATACAGAACTTGTTGTGTTAATTTCACAGGTAGTATTTTCATTCATTTGAATGACTAAAAATGTTTCTATTTATCAAATGAAAAAAATGCATTTCTAAAATTGAATTATAGCTTTAACTGAACACTGGCCACCATTTTTGTGGAATTGTATTTGATTTAAATCTTAAATAAGAGTTAACATAGCGGTGTTGCCAACTTTGTGTAATATATAACAGCTAAATTTGCTGCATCACATTTAAAAAGATATCTTTAATTCCTTATAATTTGCCGATCATTATAGAGATCTTGATTTACCAATTTAGAAAAAATCTATAATGCAAACAGCATAAAATTTAACAATTCAGAGTAATTCTTTTTGATTAATTTGTGACAGGTTTGCAAACTTTTGAAGCATATTTCTGGTACAGAATCGTTGATAGTTTGGTCTGAGCACGCTGAACATATGACAAAATGCCTGTCACCAGAGGTGAGTTATTCTACACATTCAAATTATCACTTCTCTATCTAATCTAAATCTTGTTGTGAAGACTATAAAATTTTATTTTTAATTTTTGATGTGTTTATTAAGAGCTAAAGGACCAGGTATAAAGAATTGAAATTTAAACCTGTGAAATTTGTATTAAAGCACATATAAATTTACTCTCATTATTGTTCTCTAACTCTTTCACTATGTGGGGTTATTTGAAAAATAGATAAATAATGATGTTGTCTTATCGCCCGCTACAACTGTACCTATAAGTTTAAAAACTAATTATGTTATAATTGATCTTTTTTTAGATTTTCAAATAACAGTTTAGTTTATTATTTATGTTGTAAAAGGAGGGTTGGCTCTATTGTTTCATTTATTCACCATGAAAATTGGTATACAAACGAGCTTTCTATGTATTACACATGGACATTTTATCTTCACATTTGTATGAGGTGGGAATGCCACATTTCTCATCTCAAGGTGGATAAAAATGAGAACAACTCTATATTGATTATTACCCCTTTTCGTTTCACACAGATTGTTTTTGCCGCTCAGACGTTAGCACTGTACGCCACTAGTAAAATTGCCAAGGAGAATTTTGAAGTGTTTGCCGATGCATGGGCAGGCCAGATTAATGATCTATCCATTCTAGTCAAGGATGTCAACGACGTTTGTCAGGGACGGGTTGACAGACAAGTTTACTTATCACTTCCAAGGCCAGGGGTATGTTTAGATAGGCCACTACTTGTGAATGTAATCCTGATATTTTGTCTCATACTATTGATAAAAAAATTGGTATTTTCCATATGTGACATTATAATTCCAACGCTAATATTAGATTTTTTTAATTGGCAAGTTTTATTTGCCAGCTTAGATTTTTATATAAATGTCGAGTGTTAAACTTGTTGTTAAGAATATTATTTTTAATCATGTGAATGGTGTGTTTCCCTGAGCATCTCAAATATGCCAAAAGTACAAAACTTTGTATCTCAACATTTGTAAGATTTTTACTTTAGTTTAGTTTTATTTTTTTAACCCAATCACTAAAAAAACATTTTAAATTCCAGTTGAGGTATGCGCAAAAGATGTATCACTCGTTACGAAATAGAATTCACATTAAATCGTTGCTCACACTGGAATGAACAATCACGGTCATACAAATCACATTGATTATTGCAATGTTACGATACAAAGTTTTTGCACTTCCCCAGCGATATAGTTACTTCATTAGTTGTACACGTATTGATTTTGATGATGTTGAGAGGTTCTATTTTTAGTAGTTTTGCATGTTTGTGTTACATGCACGACGTTATAAATGATAGTGTTGGGTCTGATCTGTAATTATAGACTAAGCTTACTATCACAAGGTAACAGTAGTAATAGTTCAATTCAGTGGTGATTATATTTCCAGACAGATGTAGAGGTAGAATTTAAGCCTTGTGCTGCTGAATTATTTGTTTTTATTTTCCATTCATTTAAAGCTGGAATTTCAAAAAGAGAAAAATAGACATTTTTAAAATTGAATTATTTGCTTAGCTAAGCATCTACCACAAACTATTTTGTCAAGTTCAATGGCGTTATTTTTGCTCTGAAAAGTATATACATGTATACCATTCCAGCAAATGAAATGAATCGGGCTTTAGGCCACTTTTGTGCACATATAGGCTAAATTGGGCCAGAAGAACCTGAGGATGGTGAGATGAGTGAAATGACACTGTCCTCAAGACACAGGATTCGAAATTCGAGCCCTGGCGGTCTGAGGCCTAGTACGCTACCTCTCGGTCACGGGGGCTCCTCACAATATTGAATCTTTACGAGTGAACGGGGAAGAAACTTTTGTTTCTTTCAAACTGCCGAGACCGGGAAACGAGCCCCGAACTCTGGCGTGAAAGGCAGCGGTGCTACCCACTACCCTAGGGCCCCCTACCGTTCCAGCAGCACAATGGTTAACATAGAGGAAAGACATAGCAGAGTATTCATCCTCCTTCAGACATAGATTATGCCTAGGAAACTTTTTAACCCCCTCAACTGCTCATGACACATGCATATGTCATGGAGCATATTTGAGCCCTTGTACTGCTGGACCCGTGTACGTGTAGATATGTTTTCTAAGCAGTTTGAAACGTAATAAAATGGTACTGAAATTAATAAAATAAACTGTAGTAGATCCTCACCCAAGCAAATTACTCTGTTTGGTGATGTCTATTTTTTACGAATGGGAATATTTTTCATCATTTGAAGCTGGATATTGCGTTAGCAATTCCAGCTTCAAATGAATGAAAATAGAAGCAAACAATTCAACAACATAAGGGTTAAATATGTTTTATTTCACAATAAATGACACAACCCACCGAAAGGAGGAAGTTCTAAGCTTTCAGTTTATATATTACTCTAACTATTTTTTTAAGTTGGGTGATTTTCATTTACTGTGGGAATTGCTGTAGCATTACACATCTCACAGTGAATGAAGACATAGCAGGGAATTCTCTTATAATTAATGGTTTAAGAAAAGTCGAATAAAATAACTTAGCTAATTCACATATCTCTAATTTTGATCCACATCAAGTATAAGTCAGTGTAGTGAAACTAAGCTGACTTGATTCGTGTATTTATGTGGATGATTGCATAATATTTGCATAATTTTCAATTTATGAATTATAAAATGGAATAAATCCTCGGTGATGTTCAAACTTGATACCGCTGTTAGCAATTTCTACCTCAAAAAAATGCCCAACTATTATTTTTGTGTCAAAGTTTTAATCTGAACATAGGTGCATGAATTCATAAAGCTTTTTGAAGCATGATTGAATATAAAAACGGTAGAATTTATGATGTGTTTTGTTTGTTTTAGAATGATCAAGTAAGTTTAAGTTGATTTTAAAAACATTTATACTTTTCTTTTTATGTGGTCATGTCCTGCGCTACCCTGCTTACTACATGTAGTAGTTCTCCTATTAGAATCAGCTCAATAGACTTCTAGTGTCTCCATCATTCATGCAGCATTTGAAAGAATAATATTGCTTGCATGCTTCCTTATTCACAACAGGGAGGGTAAACATGGTAAATACATGTCTTTGCCAATTGTTATTAAAAAAAAGATGGGAATTTATATTGTGTATTTGGAAAACATTATTGTCCATTTGATAGTTGTCACCTCTCTATGCTAAATTATTCCATGATGAGGAAATGAGATTTATTTTATTGCTTCACACTTGCTTCACTTCCCTTAGAAACAACTGTTTTTACATAATCACACAGCAATTCACAGAATTTGAAATGCAATTTGAAATAATCCAGCACTGAGAGGTTTAAAAATGATAAAATTGGTTGTGGGCATTTTTTATGCAGATTGTTTAATTACAGTGTTGTTAATTGTTATGGTTTAAGTAAGCTATGACTCCATGGTGTTGGGAAAGCTAAAAATTTATTCTGTTACATTGATTGATGGTCCAATGATGGTTTACAAAATTGGTTATGTTGCAATTTGTGCAAACTGCCATTTTATAAATTGTCATGGTTGTCTCAGAGCCATAAAATATTAATAAAAATTTATTACTATCCGAGTTATATATTTTAATAAATGATAATTGAAAAAAAAATTGCATAGTTTACCATATCTATAAATGACAAGTTTATTTTGATTCCATAATCAAATTGTAAGTATTAGATAATTTCAATGTTTTTAATGCCAGATTCGCATATTATGCATAAATATTTAACTGTTGTAGCTACTAGTTTTGAGAATGACCTTTGTCAATCTGAAAATCTTTTCACAATTATTCTTTAGAAGCTGCATATTCCTAAATATCTGAAACAATTATTTATTTTGCCAAAAAACACAGTAAAAAAATACTCGTCACTGACTTGGAACGGACTGAAATTAAGACGAACCATTGACCCAAAGTTTTGCTGCTAAATTGTCATTATTAATTTCCTAATTACTGCTAGTTGAGCATCAATCATAACTGTAATACTCTTTATTAATCTTCATTATTAGCCTGTTAACCCTTTCAAGCCTGAGTTTACCATGGTCATCTTTATCCACTACAAGCCGCAAAATGCTGTCGCAATTCTCGACTTGTAGTGGATGAAGATGATTTGATGTGGTTTCAAAATTAAAGAAAATTGCCATGTATTGTTGAGCCACTTTCATAGAAATTTTCATTCTAAAGCCCTTAGATGTAGGGAAATTAAGTGTGTTTTCAGGAAAGTAATATGATGCTTTAATGCATCGTGAGGGCTTAAAGGGTTAAGTAAAAATTCATGGATTTGATATTTGTGTTTAATCAGCATTAATAGGAAATGTTTGGTCTAAAATTGAAAAAAAAAGGATTTTTTTCTCACAGGAAGTTGACAAAGATGTAATGATTCAAGTTAGCACTCAATGTGTTTAGTAATATAAAAATAAAATTTTAATGGAAAGTAGATGTTAATTTGTATAGTAATCCTGTTGTACTGAATATCTGGACTAATAAGTAATAAATAGGCATAAATATAAGTTTGATAGAGAACCTCACCTTACCTCGAATCAAATTATGATGTTTGTCAAGACGTTAAGATATTATGAATTAGAAAGCCTCAACCCGGTGTTATATTTCTTCATTATAATAATTATGTTTATACATGCCTATAGTAGGATGTTTTGTAGATTTGCACCTATTATTTCATCTGCTGCACATTAATTACTATTTAATTCCTCGTCTATATATTGTCATGAATTTTCCATTTTTGCAGAAATCTTCCTACAATTATTCATTGTGTCTGTTCTGTTCTGTCTGTTCTTTCTGTAGAAACATGGCACGACTGCTAAGGGTATGCGACCTGTTCGACTGAATGCAGAGGTAATAATAGATTCAGTGAAAATTTATACAGTTTTCTTGTCATTTCAATGCTCATTTCTCCTTCAAATGTTCTCATTTGAAGGTTAACCCTTGAAGCACTGAATTTTTTTATTAAAAGCTTGGAGACCAAGGGTTTTTTTTTATTTGAAATCATCATAAATGTCTTAGTTGTCTCTTTCCACTTCATTTGAAAACCTATGTTATGGGTATATAGCCATTAAAAATATGTTTACTCTTACAGTGCGGGGATCGACTTTAGACGTCACTACAGACGTCACGATTCTGACGACTGAAGTCGATCTCCGCACTGTAAGGGTTAATCTTGCTCAGCTGTGTAAGGGTTAAGCTATAAATGTTGGGCATTTTTATAAAATCTGAACTTTTTTATCCACCTAGAGGTGGGAATTAGCAATGCAGTAGCAATGCACACCATAGAGTGAATAAGAATTTAAAAAAATAACTCTGTTTCAAGAGGGTTTGGCAGACATTGCTGGAGGAACAAGCTGCTTGGTGTATTTCACACAGACAGCCACAAAATTTGTTTTTCCTAAATAGCAACATATCTTGTGAGATGGTTGTTTATCATCCATAATATAAAGATTACATAAAACCTTGAAATTTTGGTGAAATTTTCATTCCCATGTTTACTATATGGTGACACTACAGAAACATTTGTTGGCACTATTTGTAATTTAAGGTTTCCATTAGATCATTATTCAATTTATTTGATATGTTGAGTAATCATCTGATTAACTTTTGTGAGGAAGCAATGTTGAATTTCCCAGTAGATGGCTATTTTTATTTTGCATTATTTGACAATATGTCTATATCATGCAAAGTAGAGTAGACTATGATTAGAAAAAACTATCAAATCTAAAATAGGCATTTCTACTCAATTTTTTCTAGTTTGATCATTTTTTCAATCATATCACTAGAGTTTATCTTCCTATTTTGATAGCTTCTTCAATATCATTTATCACCAATGAAATGAAATTTGATCCAATTTTCCAGATGTTTTTCTTAAATTTATAATCACACTTCATCGCTGTCAATTTCAAATAGATATTTAATTGTAAGTGTTGTTAAATGAAAAAAATCATGTATAACATCCCTACTGCAGCACCTGAGACTCTGTCAACTTTCTATCCTTTACAGGAACAAGCCAAGATTGCAAAATTAGGATTAGAGATGAAATTAATCACATCCGAGATGGACGCAGAGACAGAAAAATGGGAGGAGCCTGATAATGAGATTGTACGGCGCGCCAAAAACATGTCCAGTATGGCGTTTTCTATGTACCTGTTCACACGTGGCGAAGGTCCCCTGAAGACAACTCAGGATTTGTTCACACAGGCCGAGTTCTTTTCAGAGGAAGGCACAAAACTGTTTAGAGCCGTCAAGGAGTTCTCACAGCATGTAAGATCATTTGGAATTTGTTTTTTATATTGTTAAGAAAATATGTTGTAAGTACTGCTGCTAGTACAGTTACATGTACACATTAAAAATCATGATGCGCCATTATACAAAAATGCAAAACATTCAACCTGATTCTATTCATAGTATTGTATTTGGACAAGTAATATCTTAAGTCAATTTTGATGAAGCAAGTAAATTATAATATTTTGGTTGCACACTGAGAATATTAACAGAAATATCGTACATTTTATAGAACATGTTTTCTTGTGGATTAGGTGTTCATTGATCTGCTATGTAATAGATCATCATTTAAGAATAGGTGAAAATTGTGTAGGTACATGTAGTAGGTACATCTACAATGATTAACTTGACCTGTATTGATTGGTGTGTTCAATTTCTGTTGATGTTCATGTAAGAGGTAGCATTATGATATATGAATGCAGGTGCCGCAAGGTTGTCATCGAGCTGAACTACTGGTTCTGATGGATAGATTGCCAGCGTCTTGTCAAGCACTCAACTTCACAATCAAATCTCCAACCATGGGAAAAGCTGCTACATTCACTAAGGTTAGTCACTCAACCCTTTAACCCTCACAGCGCGGGTTTCGACTTTAGTCGTCAAAATTTGACATCTGTAGATGTCAGATTCTGACGACTAAAGTCGCTCCCCGCACTGTAAGAGTAAAAATAGTTATACTGATTGTAAACCCATAACATAGCTATTCAAATGAATCGGAAAAAATTAACTAAGACGATTATGACATTTACGAATTGAAAAAACCTCTTTGATTTCCATGGTTTATAATTATTCAGATTTTGAAGGGTTAAAGCGGTAAGAACTTAAATTCTTCTCCACTTTAAGTTGTGTCTCGCTACCGCGACCTGCAACTTAAAGTGTGTAAAAAGTATGTGCATTTGTATATTTTGAATCAAAACATATGAAAATCTGGCAAATTTAATGTTAATTTCTCCTTCAAATTTTCTTGTTTGGAGGACAAATATAGAGGTTGAAACCAGCTATCATGAATTGGTGTCATGATGACACACTTGGTCACATTGTAGGAGGGGGCATTGATTACAGTATGTACCCGTCAATAGGAAGGGGGCAATGATTACAGCATGTACCCGTCGATAGGACGGGGGCATCGATTACAGCATGAACCCGTTGAGGGGGGGCATTGATTACAACATGAACCCGTCAATAGGAAGGGGGGGGGGGGGGCATTGATTACAACATGAACCAGTCAATAGGAAGGGGGCATTGATTACAGCATGAACCCGGCAATTTGAGGGGGGCAATGATTACAGCATGAATCCGGCAATATGAGGGGGGCATTGATCACAGCATGAACCCGTCAGTCGGAGGGGGCATTGATTACAGCATGGACCCGTCAATAGGAGGGGGGATTGATTACAGCATCAACCCGTCAATAGGAGGGGGGCATTGATTACAGCATGAACCCGTCAATAGGAGGGGGGCATTGATTACAGCATGAACCCGTCAATAGGACAGGTGCATTGATTACTGCATGGACCCGTCAATAGGAGGGGGGCATTGATTACAGCATGAACCCGTCAGTAGGAGGGGGCATTGATTACAGCATGAACCCGTCAATAGGAGGGGGGCATTGATTACAGCATAAACACATCAATATGAGGTGGGAATTGATTACAGCATGAACTCGTCAATAAGAGGGGGGCATTGATTACATTAAATGTTTACTTTTAGGTGATCACTTTTCTATATTCACTTTATGTATTATTTATTATATGTATATATATATACATTGCTTTCATTTTCGTTCTATAGTGAAAGTACATTTCTAGTTTCTTTTTTTGTCATCCCTGCCAGGTTGATAGTGTGATCCAGGAGACAAAGAATCTGATGAATGCTGTCGCCAAGGTGGTCACCACCTGTTTCATTTGTGCTACAAAAGTAAGTTGAACGCTTCATTCAACCCTTAAACACTAGACTCTGACCCAAGTTTGGAACATCGTCATAGACAGTTTGCCAACAATGTCTAACATTAGGTTAATGTTTTGCATTTACTAGGAAGTTACATCTTGTGCTTCAGTCCTTTTTATCTTAACTTTATCGAAGATTGTGTGTTGTGCATTGACTGAACTGTACTTTTTCAGCAGGCTCTTCAAAACTATCCCATGGGAGAAATTAAAATGGTAAAGTTCAGATTATTCCAAAAATATCCAAATGCTGAGAAATTTAATACGAAGCGTTATAAAAATGTAACATTTAAATTATGTTACATATGGATATTGGGGAAATTAAAATGTTAACCATTTAACCATCAAGTTAATTTATTTACCCATTTAAACTTTAAATTGTGATAATTGTTTAGATCTGTGAAATCAGATATTTGCAAATATTTTTAAATGTTTTTGCTTGAAAACAGTTTGCACCTTTAAAAGATGGTATTTGAAGTGTTAATAATAACCATTTTAACAGTTATATAAGTAGTTGACACTGGCACTGAAAAAGTTAGCCTTGGATATATTTATACTGTTAAAACTACAAATTATTGCACAACACATTTGGGATTGACTGAAAGCATGACATCACAGTATAAGCATTATCAAGGTGTTTTGTATTACTAAGGTACCAAAGCTACTATGGCCTGGGGAGGGGTTGAATGTAGCATGACAATATTTCAAAGGGGCATGGCAGCTTCTAAGTCTTTGGAAAGGCATTATGGTGCTCCAAAGACACACATGGCGCTGCGCCATGTTAGAAATAGCTAGATGAAACACTGCTAAGTCTATGTGAATATTGCAACTTCTATTTTATATAATGTAGTGTACAGGCATAGCATAAACATTGATATACAAATTTGTTAGCTTTAATCTTCTCTTCCCTTTTGGAATGGTAGTTCCTCATGCAACATATTCGTTACTTCGAAGTGAAATAATTGGAAAGTTGATTGAATAATCGTAAGTAATAGCAGAACCTGAAATCCCAAATGGAGACTGGATATTTCTATCGTTTCAGGTTTCAGTATTATATTTTTTCTGAGGAGAATTGTTCATGTGTGTGTAAGAAATTATTATAATTATCATGGTAGCTGGACTGTTTATTTCAGGGTTTTTTTCTGGAGGATATTAAGTCAAATTATCATTTCATATTTTTATAACGTCTCTGTATCTTCAGGGGCCGTGCTGAACGCTCACCAATGCGCCAACGGTTATTAAATGTAATTTCAGGGTCCGCGCTAACCACTCGCCAATGGCTATTAAACATAATTTCTGGGGCCGTACTCATCAATGCGTCAATGACGATTAAACATAATCTTGACTGTATTTACCCACATATTGAATAAGAATATATGTGACCGATCTGGCAAAATGAGTCGGAAGTCGCATTTTGGGGTATAGTGTATGGTCTTATGTAATTCCCTGGGAATCTCGTGCTAATTCTTGTCACCTACGTTTTTCTTGTTCAGAATTTTATGCTGATTCAAAAAAAATAGGGTGTCATTTTTTTAGGTCACCTTAAGGTCATTTTTCGACCCCTAGAGGTCATGACCCCTAGATCTCATTTTTTTTTTTTTAAACACATGTCTTACTAGTCGTGTAACACATCAAAATGACCGAAATTGTTCAGGAAATATCATCAAATTAAAAAAAAAATGAAATAACATTTTGAAACCCCTCGAAGGTCATTTTAAGGTCAACTATTGCAAAGTTTTCAAATATGCAAATAAGTCCATGGATCGGTCATCATACACCCCCCCCCCCCCCCCCAAACTTACTCACCCCCACCGAATTTTTTTAGGCTTTGATATTTCCAAAACATGAAATGAGATATTACCAGTAAAAAAAAGGTTGGAAACTTTATATTTTGACCGCTTTTATGGTGGTACCCCCAAACCTGTCTAAAATTAGGGGGTAAGGTTACGTATGCGTATGTTGTTGGTGTTCTTATTAACGAATCTGCACAAGCAATATACCATATAACAGATAATTAAATTCCTGTTCTAATAATACATCACCCGTTGCAGTAGAGTAAATAGTCGTCTCTCCACATACGCTCAAACATGTTTTTATTATAAAATAATCAGAATGAACAGCAAAACAAACTAGTCAACATGGTCATTAAAAACAACAGATTAAATGGTAGTTATTGGATATATCCATATCTGGCCTGTGTTTTCTGAACGCAGATATGTGTATGCTTTCAAATGTGTGTTATTTATATTTATAAATATCATACATATTTTTTTAATGAAAGAATATTGCAGCCTTTTATGAGAATAAATCTAGTTAGCCTGGGTTGAAATCTGAAACATGCAACTTAGCTCGGGATTTTAGTGTAGGCCTATACTTGTGTAGTCATTTGTTTTTACATAAATTGCGTGTGCTGAATGTGAATCTGCCAGATAACGTACTATATTTGGAGACCTTCACCTTTTATGGCATTCAGCACATAAAAACGGGCTTCAGTGGTGAAAGGGTTAAATTAGCAAAACACAAAATGGCCACCAAAATGTTAAGAAAACCCCATATTTTCTATAGTTTGTCGCAGATAAACGCACCATTTGTTGTTTCTGCAAGATTTTTAATTGGTAATTTTGTTCTTGTGTCTTTGGAAAGAAATGACCTTTATTTGACCTTTAGATCCAAGACATCCGCCGTTTTTTTTGTTTTTACTGTTACTATAAGTATACTGCTAAACATGTCGACAATAATATGATGTTTTTGTGGTAACATAGTGGATTGGGACTAAACGTTACTGACGAGTAAATTTGAAAAAAAAAAGCCAAAATGGCCACAAAATTTACCTTCATAAGAACAAGAAACAAAATGGCTATCAAAATGTAAATTTAACCTCTTTATTTGTGGCTCAGAATTGCCCAATTTATTGATTTTGTGTGACTTGGGGGCCGAAACAAGCATTTCTAGCGTTCATTGTTTATCGTCTGACCTATAGTTTTTCGTAAAATCCAAGATGGACCTCATTTTGCATATTTACTATTGAAATAATGATGTTATTCTTAATACTAAGCACATCAAGCATGTTAAAATATACTGTACTTAAACACAGTTTCGAATGCCTTGCAACCTAATCTACCGTAATATGGAGTCTACTTTTTAGATTTCCATTAAACAAATGTTGTTTATGATATTATAGTTCACGTGCATAAAAACACCTTTATTTCTTTGTTGGCGGTAACCATTTTAAATTTAAAGGTCAAATAGAGGTCAATTTGATCGAAAAACATGAAACATAAATTTATCAACTCAAAATCATGCAGAAACCAGAAATCGTGCAATAATTTGTAACAAAAATATAGAAAAGATGTGGTTTTGGCGGCCATTTTTTGTTTTGCTTATTAAAAGGTGAAAGACACCAAATATATAATTTTATCCAACAGATTCGAATTCAGCACACACCAATTATGTAAAAACAAGCCGAAAAAAAAAAGTCGTAATTGCAGAGCAAAGTTCAATGTTTTATATCTCAACCCAGGATAAATACACACATTTTTAAAAAAGTCTGCTTTATTCTTTCGTTCAAAAAATATATGCAATGTGCAATGTACAAATCTAAATACCACTCAGTTTTAAGGATATACACATCTGGGCTTAGAAAACATAGGTCAAATATATATATGGCCAATAATTATGTTTTATTAGGTCGTTTCCATTGACCATGTTTACTAGTTTGTTTTTTTGTTGTAGATTTTGATCATTTGTATTAAAAAAAATGTTTAAATGTATGCGTTTAAATCCACTGCATCATGCAATACATCAGTAGAACGGTATTTGGTTCTATCTTTTATATGGTGTGTTACATGTGTAGATTGGTCAGCTACAACTGCAACGACAGACGTTTGCGTAACACTAACTCCTAAGCGTTCAAAATATATATTTCGTCTTTATTTTTTTACTGGTAACATCTTATTTCATGTTTTGGACATATCAAAGCTTAACAAAAAGTTGGTGTGGGTGAGTAGTGGGGGGGGGGGGGGTCGCACAGTGACCAATTCTGGCCTATGGACTATATGTGTGTTTAGGGTTATGACCTTCAAGAGACTGGAAATAACTTTTAAAGCTTCAGAATATTTGTTAATTATGACTGTTGACTATTTCGTGCCAATTTCCTTCAATTTGCTATAAACGACTATATTACCTTGAAATACAAACGTTTTAAAAGTCCCCGTGTGTTTTTAGGGTCATGACCTTTAAGACCCCGGAAATGACCTTTAGAGCTTCAGAAGAAAATGACACCCTATTTTATTTTGTTCAGTATTAATTTTTTTTTAAATTAAACACAGGTGTCAAGAATTAACATGCAATTCCCACGGAACCACATTTACTGACATAAGACCCTACACTAGTATTGGAGTTATTATCAGATCCTGAATCTCCATAAAATTACCTTTAAATGGAGGTGTCACACAAGCCTGTAGGGTAAATAGCTCCAAAGATGTAACTTTGAGAAAATCGAAAAATATCAATTTAAAAATCATGTCATTTTGAGAAAACGGAGTTCAAAGATAGAGAAAGTTTTTGTTGTATTTTTTCTCCACCCTGATTCAATTTCACCCTCAAGATACATAATCCACAATACAATCAATTTATACACCTGCATGCAAATGGGGTACATATAGACATACACTATATAGGGGCCTATTACCACGCTCATGACGCTAGTGCTGGCGTCATAATTTTTTTTGTCCGTAAATTTGTTCATTTTTTGCAAATTGTAGTGTGTTCAAAACATCAATTTTATATAATTCATATTTATTTTTATACCTTGCAACTTTAGGAACCGAAAGTTAACATTTTAATCTTATAGTTTATCTCAAAATCTGAAATTGGTCAGATTATGACCATTTTGCCTTTTGGAGGCCCTAGCTCAATAGTCAAAACGCGACTTCTGTCTCATTTTGCCAGATCGGGTCACATATACACATATTACTTCAAAGTGGTGTGGTGCTTTGGCAGTTCATTTACATTACAGACGGTCCTTGATTTTTTACATAATTTCTTGTTGTATTTTTCTTTAAGGTGCAAGTTATCTATGCAATCCAGATTAAATGTCTTAATGTTTTTTTGATACTATTTATTTATTCTAAATGTGACGGTGAGTAAGAGGTGAATGGTACTTTACACGTAAATGCTTCTCAGTTCTAGATTTTTACACATTTGTTTGGATTTCATAAAGTGAATAAACTTCAGCCCCATAATTTGAGACGTTAAGCCTTGAATTAGTACAGTGCTCTGTCAACATTGATGTTGGTGTAACTGGGAGCGTATACCGCTACATCTTATTCTTAATTGTACAACTTCGCTGATTGTCATATGATACCCAAGCAACATGATGCAGGCATTCATTTTTTACTGCGATATATTAATATGAGCAGATATTTTGTCTGATTCTCTATGTTCTGTCAAACAAAACACAGTGTGGTTTGGTCCAATGCTACACAGAAATGTGGTCTATAAACAGTATAGAAAGAAATGTCAATTTTTTATTTTAGGATCGCTAGTGTATATTTCTACCAGTCTCAGAGAGGTATTCTTACAGAATATCTGTTATTGCTTATCAGGGCCTGTATTCTTGTATAAGTTACTAAATATCATAAGTTTAGGATTCGTCGAGATGGCCATTTTTACCAATCCGAAGCCTACGATACATCGTAAATTGTACGAGAATACCTTTTTTTAATACATCTATAAACCTATTCCATTGACCAATTGCAGCAAGGTTGGTCTCGGATAGTTTTGCTTATTACTGTTTTGAATAAACAATAAAGGAGAATAGAAAAAAAAACTTTATTTGTATCTATGTAGCCCAAATTTAGCAGATTTAATAAGTGTTTGATCACTTTATACAGTTTTAATGAAATTCTAGTGCTTGCAAAAACATTTCTATTGCAGTTTTCAATCAATGTCTGTAAACTGAACTTTTAACTGATATTTACAACTTCTATTTACAGTACAATATTGATTACCGCGGATCACCCCACCACAGCAAATGGCGCCACCAGTCTGGAGACGCGCAAACTAATGGCGGAAGTGATGGCAGTGACAGAGATTCTGTGAAAAGTGGGCGGTCGGATAGCTTTAAGCGTAGTGCCTCTCTGACCAGCAAACCAGTTGCCAGCATCAACACGTTTGACCGGCCGTGATGTGACATTTGACAGAACAGGATAATAGTATTCAACAGAGAGTGCAAACAATTAAAAGTAAAATTATGATTTTCTTCATTTCATCACCAGCATCATTATTTCTACAAGAACTTACTGAAATTATTTTTTTTGAAATCCGAATCAAGATATCAAATTAGATTTAAATTTAGTTTACAGTACTTTCCATGTTATTTCAGAAAGAAATATGATTTGTCAGGGATAATGTGATCCAAGCCATTATTCATTTCGGACACTTTTTTAGTAGATGCATAGATTTGGTTATTAGTTATAGTCACATCAGTATCGAGTGAATTCATTTTCCATTGCATCAGTGGTTGACTTTCTTGTTAATGTTATGCCAAAGAATGATTCTGTTTACTGTTTGCTTCAAGTGACTAGCTGTGGCATTACATTGTTGTTACACTCCAGTTTTCGAGCAATTCAATCCAGCAAACAAGCTGGCCCAACATTAGGTGAACGCCTTTTGTTAGCTTGGAGCAGATATGTCTTGTTGTGAGCTGTGACATTGTGAGATAATAAGTATGATTGAGAGAATCGGAGCAGATTTCTCAATGAGTTGTCAGTCTGCAAAGAAGAAGCTATGCCTTGTGGATTTACGAGAGGTTGTGGTACTAAGTGCCGGAGACGGGATAATGACGGTGCTCGTGCTTAAAACTATCATGATGTTGAGATGACGGCCAGTGATAAAGGACATGTTCTTACCTTGGGATCAAAGTGTCATTTTCTCCAAATATGTAAGATATGACGCTTTGCATCCAAGGAGACCAAGTGATAAAACAAGTGTTCATTTGTTAACCCTTAGAGCACTGAGCAAAGAAATTTAAATTTTAAGCCACTTGAAGTTGTGTCTCGCTACCACGATCCACAACGTCAAGTGACTGAAAATTTGTGTTATTTGTGAAATTTAAGTCCCAACATATATCAGTGTTTTAAAATTGAAAGCACATTTTACTTTTAACAGCTGGTTATTCAGGTGCCAATAAAAACGCAGAATGTCTACTGTAGTCGACACCAGTGTTCTAAGGGTTAATGATTACGTGTTCATTCAAACTTGAATTGATATACATTTTGATTACTACTGTGGCAAGTCAAACAGCAGTAACTGCTTATGTGACTAGTAAACATTCACTGCTGTTTGCCGTGTCATGGCTTATTATGTGGGAGAATGTGTTGTGAGTGTGTTAGATTATAGCCAATTTATAGTGGCCATCTTTCTATTGTTTTACGATTACTTAGTTTTGTGTTTTTGTGTCACAAACTCTAATGAACTTCACATAATATTTGAAGTTAGAGGTTGTTATTTGTCTGTATGACATGATTAATAAAATGAATAATTGTCCTTTTTATGTCTTTGTTGTCACCCTTTAAGTGCAACACCAGTCGTTTTTTTGAAAACTTTTAACTTTGTTTTTCAAAGATTGCATCAATGTCATTTAGCATGATTTATGTATTGGAATGTACTGCTGTGTAAAGCCAAAAGACAGTACCTGATGACTTTACAAGTAAGCAGATACTGCCTTTTGGCATTACAGAGCAGTTTAGATAGACCTAAGTAATTACCACTGAATGTAGTTGTGTTTCTTCATTCTGCTGTGATCTGGGATCAACTGTTTGCGTTTCAATCATTTACTGCTGTTTGGTTTTGCTGGAATGTAAAGTGAGATGTCATAAAAGACACATACACTGGTTCAAATTTTAAATCAACCAATTTCACACACTGTATGAAAAAACTTCTGATTTAGCACTTAAAGGGCTGGAATTGTATACACCTTCATTGTTTTGTGAACACATACTATAATGATGTGATCTGTCTATTTTACATAACATACTTCATAACAAGTGAATAATTGGAAAATCAAACTCATTTTTGTGTTGTGCAATATACAGTAATTGAGATATTACAAATAGGAATAGATTTATTTATGTTTACATTTATGTTTATGTATCAATCTTGGGAGAGAGTGAATTCAGCCCAGTTAACATGCGACATTGATCTGATGTTGGCCCACCGTCTATGCCACTGGTCCAACATTAGTGCAGCGTATCATGTTTGCTTGGATCCCAGTAAAGATGGAGAATTGGATGAATGCCGGGCCAGTGTCCCTGACATCAACCCAGCATTGATCCCATATTCAGGGATATGAATGATGGTTGTGCCTCTTGTAAAGTATTGTTTTTAGATGCTGTGATGTAGAATCACTAAATATAGAGAAGGAATTAGTCAGTGAATTGATTACTGTAGAACAAAAACAGATTTAGTTGAATGAATATAATCAAAAATATTTATGTTAGCATAAATCGAACCCGGTACATAATATGGAGAAGAAAGAAATATTTTAAATTAATTTGTTTGTATTTGTATTGTTGTAGTTTTGTTGGTGCTATTTTATGTAATCATGACAAGGGAAATGACGTGATGTCATCCTGGAGCTAAAGTGTCATATGAGCAATCCACAGATTCAAGTGACATTTTTGCAATTCATGAGATTTAAGTCACAACGATTGCTAATGAAAACACTAACATAATATCAGGGTTATTCCAGAAAGTTATACATGAGGGAGGGGTCCAGAGGTACTAGGTACTGCATGGCCACAACCTGCATGGCTTATTGCAAAGTGAGTGAGGGGTTTAAAATATAAGAATTCTGGGCCTGCATTAGGCCATATAGTCACCCCACGGTGGGGTGAATATATGCAACCCCAGAATTCACATATTTTAAACCTCTCAAGGATCAATTCAACCCAGTATTCATATTGATGGCACAATGCTACAATGGACAAAATTAAGGTGCAGTTAGCCCCAGGCAGATGTGGGGTTCCTCCACCCCCCTCTAGTGCTCTAAGGGTTAAATGGCTACAAGAGAAGAGTGTGCTATTTTGTTCATCAGACACAACTTTTGATCCGAAGCTGATTTAATGCTGGGCCACCTTTCACGTTGTTGACCCAACATTAGATTCATATTAATTCACATTAACCCTTTCAAGCCTGACTTTACATGTCATCTTCATCCACTACAAGCCACGAATTGCTGTCGCAATTCTCGACTTGTAGTGGATGAAGATGATTTGAAGTGGGTGACAAATTAAAGAAAACTGCCATGTATTGGTAAACAAGTTTCATGGAAATGTTCATTCTAAAATCCTTAGCTGTAGGAAAATAAGTCTGTTTTCAGTGATGTAAAATAATCCTTTAATGCATCGTGAGGGCTTAAAGGGTTGATGCTGGGCCACCTTCTACGTTGTTGACCCAACATTAGGTTCATATTAATTCACATTAAGCTCATGTGTCCTGTCTGTTGGCTAGTATTTGTCCAACCGACACTTTTCTGTTATATTTGATTTTACATTACATTTAATCTGTGACAAACCTAATATATATATATTTTTATCTATATAGGTGAACTATGTGGGTTCAAGTAACTGTCACATTTTTATACACGGCTCTCTATAACTAGACACTTCTGCCACAGTATATTCTATATTGATTCACTGTTGGTACACATCATTTTGTTTAAGTGATTCATCGTCACTGCCGTGTCTGCTGGTGTGTACTCTCGTATTCAGTGTTCACACATTTTGCTGAGTAAAATGTTGACAAGAGACATGTGCAATCGGGTCAATTTAAGTCTAAGTCACTAATTGTTATTTACCAGTTGTGTAATCCATTTTAATCAAACCTAGTATATTATGTATATTGCACAAATATTTTTTTGATTCTATCACATCATAGCATCTTGTACTATGTTTGTCATGTGTCTCAACATGCATAGCAACATTTTGTATTGTATACCTTGTTATAAAATTTTAATAAAGAGTAGTGCTGTAGAAATCCCAGCAAATATTACACATTGACTCTGTTTTAATTTTATGTTTGGCCAATTTTTGCAACATTGTCCAAACATTGAAGAAATACAGATTCAACATTGTATGTTTCCTCGGATGAGAGTTGTCCTTTTTATTTACACTTAAAAGTACTTTACTGCAAATATACTCCGATATAAATGACATTTATTGTGTATTTTTATTTCCATATTGCACCTAATGTGGCTAGATTGTTAACCGACCTAGCGCTGTAATAGAAAGTTAAATTTTAATCCACACGATATTGTATATCATGCTGGTGCATCCCACATCTTCAGTTGGATAACATTTCTCATGTACATGTACTTAGCTAATAGAATGAATTGGTATGTTATTTTTTCATTCTATCTTGTTCAATTTAACACATGAATCTAAATGAGAGAGTTGTACATGTTTTTGAGCAATGACTGTAACCATTTACTGGTGGGTAGTTAGGTTTGTTTGAGCGAAAAAAATATGTAAATCATGAATGCATATGATACTGACTAGTGCAGTGATGTGGTGAAATCATAACATTATGTCAAGTATCCATCATTTAATAAGAGTGTTTATATTAAATATTTAAATTCATAAGGCGTAAAGGAAAAACAATTAAGATAATTTTGTCAACATGTGTTTACAATATGATTAACTGCATCAGATATTACAGAATCAAGGATATTTTGCCCCTTGTCAACATTAAGAATAATAATTACCTGGTACTGTATTTTTTCCACATTCTCCAATACTTATTATTTTCTCTTAGGTTGCCACAGATTTTGTATATAGACTCGTGGCACAATATGATAACCTGGTATGTGGAAGGCTGTGACATAAATGTACATGTGTTGTTTGCACAGCGTAATGTTTCAGTGGAGCGCTAGCATACAAGATAAATGCTGTGATAGTTTTAAATGTTATGACTCATTTTTAACAAAAATCTTCATTCTACATTTACAAAGTTGACAGCTAAGTTACCCAGGTGTCACCTGTGTAAATTTTTTTTCCAAACATTGAAAGATTTTTCTTCCAAACATTCACAAAGCTGACACCTGAATCCTGTATGTGCCACCTTTGCGAACATTTGGAGAATTCTTGTTCTTAACATTTACTAAAGCGACACCTACATAATCATAGGTATTGCCATTACATGTAATAATGCTGCACATTAGTCTTCGCGTAAGAACAAAATGTTGAAATAGGTGAAATTTTCATTTTGGTAAATTTGGCAGTTAAGGTTTCAACTTGACAAGTGTCTGAAAACTACACAAAATTTACACCACATAAATATTTTTTACACTGCTGGTAATTTTGTTTTAAACAAATTAAATTTAAATATAAACTACAGTTTAAAAAATTGCCAGAGTCTCAAGCGAGAGTAAAGCAAAACGACATAAACCAAGCAACATTCATTTAATCCTGCTGACTAAACGAATATTTCACTACCATTTAAAGTGTCAAAAATATTTTACCAGATATATCTAGAATTATGCTAGCATTTTACAGATTATTGTCAAAATCTGGCTTGGTGTAAATCTAGATGGCTTAAAATATTCCAGATGATTGTGCACTGCTGACAAAAGTGCACAGTACTGCTTTCTTGAAAGTATGTTTGTATTTGCACAGTGTAATAACTCTACGTCATTCTGTGTGTTATTTTTGTGATCTGGATCACAATGACTCCACTTCCCAGCAAACACCATACATTCACCCAACGTTTGTTTAATGTTGGGCAAATGTAGCTGACTGCCGACCAACATTAACCCTGACACCGCTAAGCGTGACCACTTTTGTTTTGAATCTTTTTTATTAGAAGGTTAAATCACATATATTTTGAATAAAATTTGTGTTTGGTCTCATCAAAGAAATATTTTCACCCACTTGAATATGCGGGTCGTGTAGCGAGACACAACTTCAAGTGGCTGAAAATTTAAATTATTTAATTTAGCGCTTTAATGGTCAACTAGCATTGGGTGACCATGTGTTTGCTTGGGTGCTGTATTGGTAAATTGTAGCTCTATTATCTTCTCTGTGTGTTGTTCATGATGATTGTGATAATTATGCCACCTTGGCATTAAAATGACAATAATCCGACAATTCCAAGTGACGACAGATTATTTATGCCAGGATGGTGTAGACAGATTTTTAATTCACTGCAGTCATGTACAGTACTACATGTAGTAGATCTTCTAATACTATTTTTCACTTACTACTTTATGTTCATTATTGTTTTGTTTATAATGGTACATCAGTATCAAATCGTAGACGGTGCCATCCCCAGCTCACTAAAAAATTCTTAAGCTAAAATTCTATGTTTTATATAAATTTGGCATTTATTTATTCACTGTTCAATTATTAGGACGTATTGTTTACGTTATTTTCTCTAACATCAAACGTAACTAAACACTGGATCATCAACATTTTTATACAGCAGTGTTTTGAGTGGCGTTTGTGAGATACCATGACTCGCAAAACAGACTGATAATTGTTTATACTAGTCAAGTCAACCGTTGATATCCAGAATGTTTTCCTCTCTGCTGTATGTTTGCAAACTTAGCATAAAATCTTCCATGAGTACGGAGTTGAGTGTATTAGTACTGATGTGTTTTATTAGCATTTGTGAAAGGAATCCTAAGTTTATGACACTGACAATAGTTGTGAATAAAATTTCGCAAATCAATTAACTTTAGGTCACTTCCAAGTTGTGAATCTGGTAGTTTTGAATCTAGTAATGAGACACCAACTTCAATCTATTAGTTCCAGAGCTCAAGATGTTCTTGTAGCTACATTGTATTGGCTTCCACTCTCCTAGCTTAGAAATAATTGCTCATCCGAGTCATATGCAAAGTGCTTAGACATGAATTTCTCTTTTCAGTACATGATTGGTTGTAAAGGAGCACGCAGCGTCTGTGTCTGTGCAAAATTAAAGTTGATATACTGATTGCAACCTTAAATCGATGAGGCCGCCATTAACGTGATCGCCTAGTCACATTGAGAAGGGTTAAACAAGGATATTTCTCTGAAAACCCCACGCAGGATCAGCAGGTTTCGAACCTGGGACGCATGCATGACTGGCAAGGCAGTCAGGAGCTCTAGCAAACCGCCACATCCCCTTCTCTTGGTATTTTCTCACATTTTAAACTGCAATTGCTGGCTCCATTTCTAGCTTACAAATTAAAATATACTCGCTTCAACAAATTATACATTAATTATGTTCTTCTTGTGTCCATTTAAGAACAATTATCTTAATGCGGATTTGTTCGCTGACATTTTTTTGGGGAATTTAAGGAGCAAATCACAGCTTTTAGTGAAATACAGTTGGCAACACTGAAAAAGCTCATCGTTATCATTATGTCATTGTAGTACAACAGCCCCTTGTCATACATGGATTGTATGTACATGTATTGATTTACGCTCGTGTAAAGTCAAACAAAATTCAAAAGATTTTTCTCTCATTTCTTTCATTAGAGGTTAAGTGAGATCACGTGCCAGTCAATGTATACAAGTGTTTCTATGTGGTGATGTAACATTTACTGGTGTGGAATTGTTAATGTCAGTGAATACAAAATAAATATTAGGCACCTTTAAGGATTAATAGTAACGCTTTTTTGATTAAAAAATATTTCTTATTGATAGGACTAATAATCTTGAATGATGCCACATTCGACACTACATTTGTAAAGTTAAGCCTGGACCAAACTTCGTTGGTGTTCCGTTAGAGAAAGAAATGGTACTAATCAATGTTCAGGTACATTCCTGGTTCATATCACACGTTGTGTACTCAGCAAATAGAGACATTAACTCAAAAAGCTGTTTCAATGTTGAATCACTGTCTGCAACGGTTACGCTGCTCCAACATTGAAACTATATTGGTTGAACGTCTTGTGTTTGCTGGATCAGGTCATTAGATATAACAAATGGACATGCTGTGTTTATTTATATACTTTTTATATTGCAGTACCATGTCTGATAGCTAGGAAATTACATTTCATTACTGTCAATTAATCTTACCCATACTTCAAATGTGTGATGAATTCAATTAAAATTTTGTGTGGGAGTTTCCAATAAATAAGGTTAATTTCAAATGTATTGAGGTGCATAAAAACAACAATCTTATTTAATCTATGTTTGTATTCAATCAAAGTTTGTATTGCTGATGACACATATTTTGATTTTTTAATACTAGACCTACATAAATAATAACGAGGAAATGATCGTCACTAATTTTGAAGATTATTTTAAGCCTATCAAAATAAACTTATTTGCTACAACTGCATAACTGAGAAAATAGATAAAACATACACTTGTGCAATATATTTTCACAAAACATTTGTTCAGATATACTTAAATTTGTATCCCCACGTGATATTTTCAGATGATACCGAGTGAAACATACATGAACAACACTCTGGTACAAACACTCATACAGTTTGAAATAAATTGTTACTGTAAATGTATGCTAGTTCTAACTGAATTATTTGTATACAAATAAAATTATACAATAGTGATTCCCGATGATTGATCTTTCATGCGCGTTATCTCGTAGACACTCTACATGTGTGTAGGTCTAGTGCTGCCATTCTACCATTTACAGGGGTAGATCCAGCAACTGATGAAAGGGGCCAGTGTGTGCGGTAGGTTTGGGGTTTATTACTGCATCTATTTGCTGTAGTCAAATGGAAATGTAGATGCGGATAGCAAAAATGATACGTTTTTATGCCAAAAGTCATGTGATACAAAGGACTAATTTATACTTCTTATCAAAACCTGCATAATTCTGACTCTGACTACTTACTTTATGTTGCTCCTAGAATTGGGCCAACATAAGGCCAATGCTGACCTGATACATTGTGGCTACGATTACATTTTGATGCTACAGTAGTTTTTGCTTTGTTGTCTTATATTTGCTGACATGAAGGTTTTTACCGTTATCCACCCCGACTACTCACCAATGTAAAATGGCGTAATTCAATAGTTTAGGATGTGTTATGAACCATACAGTTTGGCATTTGATGCCTCATTTTTAGCTTTGGGCTGTTTTTTCTATTCTAGATTACTGTAATTCAAATCACATCATTTCTCAACTCTGAACAACATAGTATATATTTTTACCAATATGTGTGCTGTGGAGATGAATTAAAATTACAGAGGTTAAAACCAGAATAAATTACAGCACATAGAAGAGTTTCCTACAAAGACTTGCCACAATATGTAACATGTAGGAAATACCACTACAATTAAACAGATACAATACAAGTGGGAATAAGTGTTGTAAGTGATTTATTTTTTACTTCAGCGAAGAGAAAACATATTGTGTAGTGTATCTGATATGACATCGTGCGATATTGAATGTTACTTTGTTTAAATGCTGATGGAAAAAGATGACTGTTAACTTTGTAACTGACACAGTTGATCTGAAGCTGTATATACTGTACAGATACTTGGATGTAGTCTCTCTGTAAAATCTTAGCATTATTTATAATAAAAATATATGTCATTCTTGTTATAATGTTTTTTCTCTTACCCTTTAACCCCTAGAGCTCTGAGTTAGTCAAGTTAAATTTTCGTCCACTTAACCCTTTAACCGCCGGTCCCGAATATATTCTTTTTTTTATTATTTTTTATTAGCACATTAAATACTAGCTTCTGAACATGTTGAAGATTAAACGTGACATCAATCAAGCCAGATTTTAAAATTGTTTACCTCAATCTGTCAAATCTGAATAATTTTCAACCGCTTGAAGTTGTGGAACGCGCCAGCGAGACACAACTTCAAGTGGTTGAAAATTCCTATTAGATAACATGGCGGTTCAAGGGTTAGCCCTAACATAGGTAATCACGACTATAGTTTTTTTTACGCCCCAGCCCAATTTTGCCGATGCCTATTGTCATCATGCCCCGCTTCTGCCCGTCCATCCGTCACTTTTAGCACTACATCGTTTTTAGGCCTCAGCCAAATTTTGGCGGATGCCTATTGTCGTCATGCTGGGTGTCCGTCCGTCCGTCCATCCGCAGTTTTAGTACTACAACTTGTTTCGCGTTACTGGAATGCACATTCAACTTAACATACAGGGTAATTTAATTATGACTAAACCTTGATTGAGTTCACATTTGACCTTTCTGTGACTTTCTGGCAGATCATCGGCAATTATTTTTTTAATAGGCAAAATATTTGGAAAACCATGCCAGATAGTTGGACCATCAGACCTACTATAGAATAAAAAGTGCAGTTCCAGAGGGGGATAAGTATGCCATGAAAAATTCAACTTGATTGAATTCAAAATGGCTAAATTGCGGCCATTATTGACTTTAATATGGAAAACTGTGCCAGATAGCTAGACCATTACTATTGAACAAAATGAGTTGTTTCAGGTAGGGATATGCCTTGAAAAATTTCAACTCTATCAAATTCAAAATGGGCGACTTGTCTTTATTATGTCTCCCCTCTGTACTCTGGCTTGATTTACTTTTGTCCGCTCAGTGTTTCTGTCGGGTTCTGTGAGTCTGTGTGTCCCATTCATTTCTGTCTAGCGCTTTCTATGGTGCAGGCGGTCAAACAAGAGATGTTGACCCAATGCTGGGCTAATGTTGGCCCACCGTCTACGATGCTGAGCTAACATTAGCCCAGTATTGGGTTACTATGTCGTGTTTGGCGCCACGCTGAATGTGGGCCAGCGTCACAGATTGCGGGCCAACATTACCCAGCTTTGGTTCAAAGCATTGTGTAGGTACCGCCAGCATGCCGGTACCGTCAGCACGAAGTAGGCCTACTGACTAGGGCTGAATGGATACTGGCCAGCACCGGCGACGCTTTCCCAACATTTAACAGACCTTGGGTCGGTGTCGGCTTGTACTCGCCGCCAGCAGCAAGCACTACCAAGGAGGTTTGATGCTGGGCCAGTGTCGCAGACGGTGGGCCAGCATCGAACCTGTATTGGTTCAACGTCTTGTGTTTGCTGGGAGTGTTGACAAGCCACATTATGTTTCGCACATCAGCGTGGTTCCGAAACGGAATAATAAATTCCGCTTAATACATAGTCTCTACTGTCCACAGGAGCCATTTAATAACTTATTCAAGACGGCACTCTCGGAACCTACATGTTTCTGTGGACGGGACATTTTGAAAAATGTACTTTTTATGACGTCACATAACACGAGTTATCTCGGGCTCCGTCTTGTATCGTCAAAGTAGCTTGCCCGAGATATCTCGGGCTCAGTCTGGAATGAGTTAACATTAATTACAGAAGCCATTGACACTACATCTATTAGCTATCAACCTTTATGGTTATGCTGCTGGAGGGGAGATATCTCCGGTTTTTTGTTTACAAAAATCTAGACCCTTCTAGTTATGTCTCCCCTCTGTACACAGAGGTGAGGACATGATGGTTTACCTCTGTCCGCTCAGTGTTTCTGTGCGTCCCATTCATTTCTGTCCAGCTCTTTCTATGGTGCAGGCGGTCAAACATGAGACGTTGACCCAATGTTGGGCGAATGTTTAGCCCAGTATTGATTTACCGAGTCGGTTTTGGCGCCACGCTAAATGTGGGCCAGCGTCACAGACAGCGGGTTAACAGTAACCCAGCTTTGGGTCAAAGCATCGTGCCAGTACCCCCAGCATGAAGAACTGTCTAGGGCTGAATGGATACTGGCCCAACATTTAACAGACATTGGGTCGGTGTCGACTTGTACTCACCGCCAGCAGTAAGCACTACCAGCAGACCAGCTCTATTGAACGCAGCCCAGCAAACACGAGGCGTTGAACCAGTGCTGGTTTGAAGCTGGGCCAGAGTCACAGATGGTGGGCCAGCATTAGGTCAATGTCTCGTGTTTGCTGGGAATGTTGACAAGCCACATTGTGTTTCGCACATCGACGTGGTTCCAAAACGGAATAATAAATTCCGCTAAATACATAGTCTCTAGGCTACTGTCCACAGGAGCCATTTAATAACATTAATTGACACTACATTTATGAACTAAGCTATGAACCTTTATGGTTATGCTGCTGGAGGGAGCCATCTCCAGTTTTTTGTTTACAAAAAACTAGAACCTTCTAGTTGACTTTAATATGCTCAATATCTGAAAAACCGTGCCATAAAGATGGACCATTACTATAAAACAGAATGTGCTGTTTCAGGGAGGAATATGCTCTAAAAAATTCACCCAACTCTCAAATTCTCAAAATGAACATTATTGACTCTAATAAAATTTTGTGTTTTGTCTCAAATTCAACAAATACGGGTAATTTTCACCCACTTGAAGAAGGGAGACACCGCTGGTAAGGCTTTGCCTTGACTATGCTGTTAATTTCTATTGTGAATAGATTTGGTAACAAAATGCTTTCTGGTGGGACACTTTCCTCCTGCGAATTTAGTGAGATGTAAGTCTTATCTCATCTGACGTTAAATTGTCTCCCCTTTGAAAATCTATTAACAAATAGAAGTAGTGTACCCCTTAGAACTATGTCATGAAAGTCTTTCATGATCCTACACATCCAGGTAGTGTCATAGGCCTTGGTCCAAAAATATTCCCACTATGTGTTGATCTTTTACAAAACCTCGACAGGTATACGCCTCCAACCTAACCAAAAGTGTATTGCTTTAACATTGTCGAAACATGCACTGGTATTTAGTAAGGAATTCTACTGTGGCCACATCAATCAATTTTGCTTCCATCAATGATAGTCTCCATTATGCCGTTGGGCAGAACAGCCAAGGTGTGCCAAAGAAAATGGTCGGACTCGGGGAAGTTGCAGCTTCTCTTGAATGGTTGTTGTAGACTAGTTGATTATGTACCATACCATGCAACAGACGCACCGGTAACAACTCCTCATAGTATAAGATGCCAAGGTGGTCAAAGAGCTTACCACTAACAACCATTTCAGGAACCCCAGTGGTGGGCTTGAAGAAAGTCGTTTTTCATTCATCAATGGGAAAAAACTTATTTGTTTTTTTGTAATTTGGAAGATTTCTTCCTGCTCGACTTGTTTTCACTTGCATAATTTATGTTGCGTCCACATTGACTTCTTCTCGTCTATTATTTATACTACACGAACGAGACCACCTTGTCATTGATGAATCAACTTCATATTTTGTGCAAGCATATGCGTTGATCCAAAGGGTAGCTAAAGAGCACATACATTTTAATTAAAGAGACAAAATCAGGCTAAAATCATCAAAAAGTCAGTATTTTTATTTTGTCTCCTAAATATGACCATATGATGTGAACATGTCCATAGACTAGCATTGCGAGTTTTTTTAAATTCTTGTGCTGCGCATTTACCAGTTAAGCGAGATATAGAGACAAAATCGCCGTATTTCTTATTTTGGACCTGCATGCGGGTTCAGCAAACATGATACGGGGAATGTCCGATGCCTCTGATGGGTCACCACATTGGGAGCAACAGGTTATCTACATTTAATAAACAAAATATTATTGGTATTGCATATCCAAGTTTTGAAACTCTAACAAACAATTGTATTCATATTTTCATTCTATCCACTCTCCATGTTTGAATTTGATCCATATCCATTTTGGATTTGAAAGATCCTGAAGACTCCCAATTGTACTTTCATGCCCACACATAGATTCAGTCACCAATTGCGTCTAAAATGACGCTACTTTTATCAGATAACCTAGAATGACATTATTGATACCAGAAATGGATTATATGCACCAAAGCTCCCAAGAAACGACAAATTACATGGTGCTATTGCAAAAATTGTATTTTCCCTGTGACAACTACTGGTCATTTGTTACTTTGATATGGTGTTTGAAGATCACGGATGATATTTGATGCCATAGCAGGAATGGATATTGCGTGGAATGTCAGTTAGTAACGACATATCACATGTAAGTAGGCACATTCAAACAGTCATTATGATGGGTTTTTTCGTGATTTTTTTCAGGATTTAAGTGAATTTGTGATACACTGCAATAAAAGACGTATTTTTCTGTTTGTTCTTTTTGCTCACTATTCCTGGTAGAAACGAAGGCATCATTGTAGAATTAAAAAAATAATTTGCTTTGAATGGCACTTTTATCACCTTTTCCGGGGGTTCCCATCATTAGATTTCTCGTAATTATGAAAAATGGTGCCAGCTCTCGCCTTTAATTCCATAATTGTTGCAACAAGTGCTTGAAGAGGTAAGTGTAACAGGCATGCTGTGGCCCCTTCTGATAATCTTTTTTACGCAGGTGCCATTTTTTAATTTTTGTAAAAAATGCAAAAAAACCTGGGTGAAGTTTTGTTTGCCTACCCTGCACTTCCTCATGGAGCGCACCGAGGGTAAAAATGGAAGTTTCATGGCTATAAGGATGAAAATCCAGCAAATTTGTTCTTCTTCTATGACCCCTTCGTGGAAAAGTGGGGCCGGAGGCTATGCCCAAATTTCTGATTGTTATGCGATTTATTTGCTTTGTTACAGTATTGCGGGGCACTCATTGGGTGCCCTGATGTATCTTAAAACCTGATATATACGGATAGCACATCTCAGTAGTTTTATTCAGCTGCTTCAAAAAGTTCAAGTGTCTGGGTGATGTTTTGGCTTCTGTATCCCTGCCGGAATTTGCAAAATTAAGGTCACAGCTTTTGGATGTTTTTATCATTAGGTCAGATTTTTATCTGGCACAGCATTTTTCTTGCTCAGTGAAAACTGTGGAATGTGGTCAAATATTTATTCTAGCATGTCGGCAGTTACGAAAAAAGGCTCAGCATAATTTCATTGGACAATTTTAAAATTTATTGAACCTACCTAATGTAAGTATTGGATTATTTGTGAAGAAGTTGTATTTTACCTATGTCGGCTGGTACTCATCTCTGCCTTTCATAGGGATGTTGAATATTGTTGAGGTCGCTGATGCCTAGAATGACATTATGTATACCAGAAATAGATTCTGTGCCACACAGTTAACCAGAAGGGACATATCACATGTGACTATTGGACCAACAATAAAAACATATTCCACTTTCCTGGTGATCATGCTTTGACATTCAGGTGGTGCGTGAAGGTCACAGAAGCTTATAATTGCAATTTGAAGCACAGAAATGGGTTCCACGATCCAAAATTAGTCAAAAATGACATATAATACTTGATTATGGGATTATTAGTTGAAAAGTTAAAAATGCCATCTTGTATTTTTGCTGTTTTCGGCAAAATGCCTTTTTTAATGTATTAACTGGTTGACCTCCATAAATCCATTTTCTATCTAACTGCATTAAAAAAATGAGGTCCACTGAGAAACCAGTGAATGAAATAAGTGAATACCTACTTGCTTTCCACTGCGATCAAAGGAGGCTATTTTGGATTTTGCGCTCTAGAAAATTCAGTCCTAACTTTTATAGAGAGGTGTAGGAGATATATTTTGAGAATACATGTACCTAAACTACCTAAACAATTGTCAAACCTCACTTGCCGAAAAATTGTCATGAAATCATGAATTTGGAAAATTCCCAGTACCACCAGAGAATAGTTGAAAACGGAAGTGGTGACATTAATTATTATAGAACAACCCTCATCCTCAAGTTTGTCTGGGGTATTTTGAAGGGCAAGGTGCGATCTGTGGTAAAAAAGTTCTAGAAATCGGTTCAATATTATTAAGTGTTATGATAGCATGCTTACAAAATGGACTTGATTATTATGGAGCACTTTTTTACAGCCCTCATCTTAAAACTTGTCCAAGCTGTGGGAAATACTTTTTCAAATTAGGTAAATATTGACGAGTGCTTACCCAGAGAGGTCCCTCGTCTATCTCTGAAAGAACGAAAACAATAATTTTTCTGATCTACAGAAGAGATATAAGCTATCATTTGATTCTGTGATGTGCGAAATAAAATCAAACGATAGTCATTGTGTTTAGTATTTTTATCCTCCACAATTATTACACATGATGTGCTGGAATGTTTTCAAATCAAGTGAGTAACTCATGTACACTACATTAGACATTTTCAAGCATTAAACGCCTCTTCAGCTGTGAACACCATTAACAACCTCAGGTGATGAAATAACTCATGTTGGCTACATTTAGTAAATCTTGACTACAACAATGGTCAGTATTGTTTGTTAAGTACATATTTCACCTATATCAAATACTAATAAAAATAAGTACATCATATTTTGTATGAAAAGCAGTGTGCTTATGGTGCATAGGAGATCTATAGCTACATATATGTTGGTAATATTATCCTGCTGCATGTTTATCTAATACAGCGAGGCAGAATTGTAATACGATTTAACCCCATTGAGCAAATACCAAACTTGCAACATGTACTATAAGTACTAGCCAATGTGAAGATAGGTTCTGGATGTAGTCATTATAATCAAATAGCATCACACATTAAAGAATCATATCTGACACTTTAAAAAGTGTGGAAGATACGACCCTTTCATACCAAGGTGACAATATACACTAAATTACTTCTAATCACAACCCTGTATCTACATTGAAGCTAACAAAAATGTTGGCCAAATGCCTCCTAAATAACGGACAGCGGTTTTCAGCCCAATATTGATGTAGCATCTGACAAGCATCTAGTGCTAGCAGGGAATACAGCCGTTAACATATCATATATCACATTGCCAAATTATACTTAGTGATATCACAGTTCATGTTTTATCATTAATATCAGCTGATAATGGTGTAATATTATTTATAACTTTCCTGAAATTTATAAACGGGGCTTGCGTGCCAGTTCTGCGAGATCGTCAGCAGTCAGGTTAAGCCACGGCTTCCAAGCCAAGTCGTTGTTGATTGGCCAGCCGGCAGGATCATCTTTCTTATTGCGAGGTGGCACAGCCGTCTTGTTATAAAACGCCAAGCGGTCAGACAGTGACTGCACCAGGCTGGGGTAGCGATCTGCTAAATTAAAATATTCACATGGATCACTTGTGACGTTGAACAGACAAGGGGCCTTATCAGATTTACAAGCTTTACTGGCGTTGCTGGGTTTAGGGCCACACTTGATGGACACAGGATCACCTTCATGTGGTCGCCTTCCCAATTCTTGTAAAACGGCTGACAAATCTGTGTGGAAAAGATGCGAAGTGTGAGTAATGTTAACTTCCTGGTCCTCAGTGATTTGTTCAGGAGGGTACCATCCTGTGCCCTCAGTCTCACCCGTTATAATTTTCATATCATGTACACGTAGACCTTGTAGTTTTCCATCTATGTTGTGGAGAATCTCAGTTCTTACAGGTTCTGTGTTATCAGACAGTACCCCCCACTGATCAACTCCATCTAGATCTCTGGGTAGCTTGCTGACTTCATATCCGGCGGCGTGTAGAAGTGTGGGTAACCAATCTATCACCTGCATCATGTGATTTGATACGTAGCCTGACTTGTGAAGACGGGGACTCCAGAGAAAACCGTTACCACGAACTCCTCCCTCCCAGAGTGTGTGTTTCATCCCTCTGTAACAGTAGGCAAGAGATACGTTATCACTATATTAATCACTAGCAAACAAAGTGTACACTTAACCATTACATCGCTGATATATTTTTATATAAACCATGGAGACCAAAGGTTTTATTTAATTTGAAATCATCATAAATGTCTTACTTAGCTCTTTCCGATTCATTTGAATACCTATGTTATTTAATTCTTTCAGTGCGGGGATCGACTTTAGACATCAGATTCTGGCGTCGAAAGACGATCCCCATGCTGAAAGGGTTAAGCAGTGACACCAAGCAAACATCGACTCAATTTTTGGACAATGTTGGGCCAGCGTGGTAGACGGTGGAACAACATTGGACCAACATGGGGTCAACATCTTTGCTGGGAAACAGCCTGCATGTACTGCTATCATCAGACACTAGTGGAGATGACCAGCCCATACCAGGTCGATGGGATCTGACATGTCAACTCATGAAGCCGCTACTCCAGAATGGTGAGACAGCGGTTTCACAAGTTGATGGGTTTAACTAGGTTAACTCTTCCAAGGCTGAATTTTTTTGTGGAGACTAAAGGGTTTTTTTCAACTTGAAATCATCATAAATGTCTTGGTTAGTTCTTTCCGATTCATTTGAATATCTATGTTATGGGTCTACAACCATTTTAAATATGTAAATTCTTTCAGATCGGGGATTGTCTCTATATGTCAGAATCTGACATATAAAGACGGTCCCCGCGCTGAATGAGTTACTGAGGAATCCCCTTCCACCAAAATTGCAGCAGTCTTTTTCTAGATATTTGTGCTCATGATATATATTGGCATTGATTGGCCTGCCTCACATTACATGTACAGGTGAGAGCAGGTGTTGCACGTCACCAAAAAATAGGAAAAAAGAACAGTGTCTACACAAACTACTTTGAAACCACATAAAAGTTGCTTTCAAAACATACTGTAGATCTGATAATTTTCGCTTCTTCAGATTTTCACAAATTTCTGACATGGGGATTTTTCAGGAAGTTCAGAATTCACGAATTTGAATGTTTCTCTGGTAGCGCTATTATAATAATAAATTTTAAGCAATTTTTGAATTCGCGTATTTCTCCTACTTGCGGAAATTAAAACCTCACGAATATCACCAGAGCTACTATTCAGGGACAGATGTAAAGTAGATCTGAAATTTTAATTACTGAACCTTCAGCTGTAAATATTTCAAGCTGTTATATATCAATACATGTATAGCAAGAAATTTTATAGAATTAATAAATTGCACAGCCATAAATATATGATACCTCAGAGGCCAGTTACTGGCATAGTTTAAGTCAAATCCATGCGCTGGTCCGCCATTATCAGTAGAGAAGGCTATGATTGTGTTATTCAGCATACCTCGAGCGTGGAGAGCCTTAGTCACATTACCAACTGAATCATCCAAAGCCGATACCATAGCTGTGAAATAACCAATAGCGATATACATCTATACATTTATTATCAAGAGACAATATTCTGAAAATGTGTGCTGACCAATTCATTATCGAGGAGGAAAATTTGCAAACAACAGTTGTTAAATTTGTGAAACAAGCTTCTGGAACAAGCTTCTAAGTCACCGTCAAAGGGAGAATTACAATCTTGGAAATTCATTTGCACTTTCTTCTTCAATCACTAGAATGAGAATAACAAAAGCAAAGACGGACTCTTCTAGCAGAAAACTGCTGGTCTTCCTCCATGTGATTTGTCATGGTCCACCAGATGCTCTAAAAGTAACAAAAATGTGCAGCGGCATAGAGTCGGTGGAAATACCATGTAACCATGGGTGAATATGCACATTTGGTTTACCCTCTTGAAGTAAAGATGTCATTATTATTATTATTATTAACAGAATATCCACTTGTACTAGCATTCTACATAGAGGCGGATTTTCAGGAATTGACAGACGTAGGGGGGGGGGGGGCTTTTGCCGATTTTTTTCTATAATTTTATTTTTTAATATAAATTATACACAACACGGCTGGCACAGCTCTGAGTGGTCGGGGGCATGCTCAAAAGCATTTTATCACTCTTTTATTGTTAACCAAAAAAATAATATGTGTGAAGGTGTATCATGGAATTACCTGCAAATAATCTTCTATGTTTGTCTTTGATGTGTGAAAATTTCTCAATGTACTTCCATGGAGCTTCTAATGGTGTGATAGGATTAGCACTATGAACAGCTTGATGAGCCATATACATGTACATAGGCTGCAAATAGAAATATGTACATGTACTATGAATATTCACTATGAAAGGAAATTCAGTCATAAAACAACATCCTAACATCACTGTTTAGAAATGTGTCTCCATACTTTAATTCAAAACTTATTAAGCAAAGTGCTGTATTTCTTAATTTATTTTCCACCATCTCCAACTTGTTTCTGGTTGTTTAGTTGTGCGACTTCTAGTGAGTGAAAATAGGTGTTTATAGTTGTAATATTGGGGAGGAAACAGATTGATTCATGCTGCTTTCAAATAAGAAATGTATTTAAACATTTACTGGTTCATCATTTCACTTATCCCAAGTATTCCTACATCAACATAAGGAGATCTCCCACAGGAAATAAAATGTGCTAATAGTAATTCAAAAGGCACAATTTCTTAGCATGAGAGCCAGTGGTCAATAAATAACACCAAAAGTATGAAAACCTTTCTTAATTTCATACAAACAATAAATGTTAATTTAGAATTATTTTTAACTTGCTTGAATCATGATTTTCTATGATGTTCACAGCTTCCTCTGTAAAGAGTTCAGTTGAATAGCGACCAAAATCTGTTTTCACCAGCTCCATGTTCTTGTGAAAATCTAAGCCCCACTGGCTCGCCTATCAATAATAAAAAGATAAACTTCAGGTGACTGCTACCAATTATTTTAATAATTTTTTTCAGCCTTAACCCTTGTGGTGCTGGGGTTTTATACATACATTTAGACCAATTGAAATATCACTAAATTTGATAAAACAGTTTCTGGTAGATGGTTAGTTATTCAAATACATGTAACTAAATTTCTGAGATGTTCATTTTTCATAAATAATTTTTGTCATTTGAAGCTGGGATTTGCGTTAGTAATTCCAGCTCCAAATAAATGAAAAATAATAGCAAATAATTCAGCAGCACAAGGGTTAACTATAAGCCAGGGAAGAAAACACAAATATGGTGATGATTACTACAAGGTTCCAGCAGGTCTACTCTTCTTAAAAATAATGACTTTTTCACTTAAAATTTAATGACTTTTAACTGACGAAAATAAACAAATTAATACTTATGTATATCGTTTGTCGTATTTGAAATGCAACAGTTACACCAGGAAGCACACTGCCTGCACCTTTCAACAATAAGGATAGGTGTCACTGCCTTCAACACTAGCAGAAACCCAGTAGTATTTGTTAGGATAGGCTGGCTGATGGAGTCCATATATTCGCTGATTTCCTCATTTTTAATGACTTATAAAGACTAGCAATCAAATTGAATGACTTTTTAATGACTTTAGGTACTATTTTTCAACATAATGACTATTAATGACTTTTATTGACCCGCGGGAACCTTGTACTAAAGACATCTTGTTTTTTAAACCCCCCCCCCCCAGAAAGTAAATAATTATTTTATTGCCTACCAATATCTTCATTTACTGGCGACTAAAAGTTGAATTACATTACAACATAGCATGCATGAATAAAAATGATATTTTGAATAAAGTATTTGATTAAAAAGGGTTAGTACAATCTCGAAAAGACGAGGATTACATATGCTATTAATAATTTAAACATTTTAATTAGTGTTGGGGGTTAAGTACAACTTTGTTCTTAATTATAAAAAATTGCAAGTTGTGTGTTGAATAAGTGAGCACAAAATTGAATTATCTAGTTTAGAATGTTAACCCTTTACCATTCACATTTCTTAAATAATACTATTTCAAGAGAAATTGTTACAATATGTACCCATTAAAATAAGTACATTTGAAGCTTTGCTTTGAATAATTAAATTTGGATATTATTATAAAATTAGATAATTTTTCTTCACTGGCAGGTGAGAATTGGGGTAGTAATGGATAAAAATTTGTTCAACTTTCCGGGTAGGTAGAAGGTTAACATCACAGCGTAGCATACATAATGTATATATAAAAGAATTAATAAGAAGTCTCCACCAAAAAATTCAGGTATTAATAGGTGGTAACCCAGGGTTCCCCACAGTGCCGGCACAGCCGGTTACCCTACCGGATGAATTTTATACTGACAAGCATGTAATAGGTCTCATCCGGCTGCCATCCAGCTCTGTGATTATATGTTTAAGGGCTATGTGATTTTACATATATAGTAAATGAGACTATTAAATAAATAAACACTGTCAATGATGAATGATGCTCAATTGTATTCAATACACACTGCCAATAATACATTATATAGTAATACTTTGTTGTGTCTTAATGAAAAAAAATCTTTGATTTTTTATCGCGTGTGCAACAGTAAAGAATTTATTATGCTGCTCGGGTGCGCTAATTTAAGATTTTTGAGAGAACCAGATGATTTTTTTTCTGTAGGGAACCCTGGTAACCAAGGGACAGGAATGGTTATCATTACAGAATACACAGTGAACCAGAGAAAGGCTGATACATCTAATCATCTAATCAGAGCTGAACAGTGCTATCTGTCACACCTAGGCACTATATATATCAGACACTTATTAAAAATTACAGCTTAATTTAGCCAAGGGTGGCTGTATGTAAACAAATCTACACCCAAATAAAAAATGTTAGTAGTCATCTCAAAACATACCGTATAATCAGTTATTTTGCTATGATCAATAGGTCATGTACTTCAATATTTCAGATATACATGTATAGAATTGTTTTATAAGTTTATTTGATAATTAAGATAGAAACCCAGTTGATTTAAGAAAATAAAAATATCCTCCAAATCCTACCAGACCACTGGTCCCATAAGTGTGGTCCCAGTATCCATTTCTGCCAAGGAAGTAGCCAAAATGAGAGTCAAATTGACGGAATGTTGGGGTGTACTCTTTTGCAAAAAAACCTAGATGCCACTGTGAATAACAAACATTTATTGGAGTAAATGTAATTATTATTATTTTTGCTTTATCTTTGCTCAACCTAAACAGAAAGAAGAAGTCTCAACTTCCATCACAAAATTTGTTCATATTTCTTTTAGTCCAATGGAAATCACGTTATCGCAGATATCCTGTTGCGTGGAATGTTAATCCTAAACCAGTCTTTCAACCTTTTCCTTATCAGATTTTTTTTATTATATTTTTATCCACTGTGAGTTTGGGATAAAAATGACTGAATATATAACCTAAAAGAGCATTTAAAGCTTTCTTACATAAAAAAGCCAGGTGTAATATGTCAAATTGAGGCTACAAGCATGTTGATTCAAATGGGTTGTGATATTAGCAGGTAAAGGGTTAATTGGAATGGGAGTACTACTCTGCCACCATGAATTAGCGACCTACACAAGATTGTAGATACATGTATACAGCAGATGCACTAGCAGTTAAATCGTAGTTTACATATAAGTGGAAAAAATAATACTAGGGTAGGATGTAAAGTTAGGAATCTACTATGGTATGATGTTAAGTTGGTTAGTATTGAGAAAAATATCAGGTATATGTGGATTCTTCAATATCTTTAAAAACTAACTAATGTATATAATTTATATAACAAATTCATAAAATAAAAGGCAATTTTGTTTCCATACTTCCATATTGTGAAATGATACCCAAAAATTTCTAATTGTAGCCGCATCTCCAATAGAAGCCGCCCCCCAAACTTTCATAAAATTAAAATTTTTTACAAAAAGTTTCCTACTTTGAAAACCTCCAATTGAAGCCGCATGGCGACTTTTGAGATTTGTCAAGAACCAAAACTATTTTCATATCTTATTAAAAGGACAATGACCAGGTGTTTATCAAGACGCCGGCCGCTAGCTACGCTAACCGCGCTAATAGAGCACACGCTATATAAGCCCAGATAGCTTCTAACCCTTTACAGACATGAGGTGTTATATTCACATACAACATGTACAATGTGTGACGATAGCGCAGGTAATGTAACCCTACAAGAGCTATAGGCCTAGTCACAGTTGCCATGTTAAGCCTACTTACTCATATATATATGTAATAAATGTCCTTCATAAAATACAAGTGGCAATTACATATACCGGTATACAATACAATGGTTATTTGTGGTCTTCACCGTTAAGCCAGCATCACCGTGTGTGGACCAGCCATGTCGGTCTACACAAACAGTGTATGGCTAAAGTTGATATTTTCCCACGCAGTTCATCAACATTAGGAGAGGGAGGTGGGCGCGTGGCCGCACGCTCATTTGGGCAACGCCAACTGCTGGTTCACTGTAGACATCATTTGTCAACATTTAGCCGACTCTGCATCGCCATCTCGTGCAAGCTGTACAGTCAGCAACTGGTCAAGTGAAGACGCGCTCGCCTCTCCCATGACTGACAGCTCACGTCTGGAGAGGGGTGTTGTTGCCGACTGACAGGCTGTGTTGTAACACAATTATCAGATTATGACGGTGTCTACCACTGTCTACACGGCGCCGCGATGTCTAGAACGCAACATGCCGAATACCACACGCTGACATTCAGTACGCTATAGACATGATATACATTATTATTTATATAATTATGCATGGCTTATCTTTTTAATAGATTCTCTGAACGATTTGCAATGTAAAACATGTTTAATTAGCGCTATGTAAAATAAACTTCCCGACTAATTTTAGCATCAAATCGATTTATATGGCATATGTCTTTATATGAGCATTGGACATGAAGGGTTGAGTGATCGCTACCAGGAATTGCTATTGATAGCCGCAAAACCTCCAATAGAAGCTGCAAGTGGACTTTTGGCATTGGGCACTGGAAAATTATTTTTTACATTCTAATTAAAGCCTCGGGTACAATTGGAAATTTTAGGGACATACATTCTACTATATATATATGTATGTACTATATATATGTAAATGAACAATGTACATATATATGTAAATTTACCATGTATCCAGTACAAATATTATCCCACATACCATCCATATAATGGCTTATTTCTATAGACATGAACAAATTTGTCACAGTGGAATTTACGACTTCATTAATCATCATCATCTAACCTCATTATTGCCACATGTATGGTCCCAGTAGTCTCCCTTGCCCATGTAGTAACCAAAGTGACTATCAAAGCCGCGGAACGTAGGTGTGTATTCATTGGCACAAAGTCCAAGATGCCACTGCGAACAATTTATATAAAACACAAATGTATTCAGATCATACAAACATATTTTTGTTTATTTAAATAATGTCCAACCCAGCTGAAATCCATTGGACAATATGTTAACTTCTATCTTTGAACATCACAGTGCTGTAGCCTGCATAATATTTATGTACAGTGATAAGGTACTAAGATAAGACACTAAGACACGTATAGTACACGTATATTATTGTGTTGTCTGGGGTGCGCCATTTTGTTTATATACAGTCATGGATGTAACGATCCTGATCATTTGTTAGTGTATAATATTAGGGACGAGTTGTGGTAAAGAATCTCCAAAAGCCTAGATGTCGGCATAAATAACAAAGCACTAATAGAAGGAAGAGATTTTCAAACATGCATTCCCAGGATCTTGCTGAACTTTGACATAAGTTCTGTCGTGCAAAAGCAAACAGCAGTACCAGCTACTGTTACATACTACTGTTTGCATAGGAGTACATATTGTGATTTGAATCTGGGCGATGACTTTGGTTGAGACTTCTTATTGCACAGATATATCGGGAGTTAAGTGTTGTAAGTGCCTTTTTTCAAAGTGGTACTTATAACCATTGTCCCAAATTATTATGCAGTAATTGTAACGAGCCAAGACAAAAGATCTGACTTGAGAACGGAGGTCTGGCAGCCCTCCACAGAATTTTTTTAAAACCAATAAGTGTTTCCTGGTGATATTTCCTTTAAAACAGACAGGTACCGAATTGCTAGAAATCCTAGTTTATGCAACAAATGTTAAATCCACCAAAAGTCGAAAAATCTGACTCGTTACAAACACTGGTTATGATTTACATACTCCATCGTAGTTATGGTCCCAGTATCCACCACACCCTTGATAATAGCCTTTGTGGGAATCGAATCCACGCAAGGTGGGGGTGGACTCTCGATTAAAAAACCCAAGATGCCACTGTAATTGAAGATATCACACATTAGTGAGGTGTTTTCCCTCAGCCCTAGTCTGATTTGTAATAAAATTTGTTTCTGCCATATCAGCTCAGGTCAGATCAACCAGATTGATATTAGAGCCTGCATGAAAAAAAACGTGACACAAGTTAAAAAAAAACATAGTAAAAATTTGTCCCTACTTGGACAAAAAGACACTGCACCAATGTTTGTTTAATGCTGGTCCAGCGTCTGTGATGCTGGCCCAGTATTAAACAAGAGTTGGATCAATGTCTTGTGTTTCCTAGGACAGATATGATGGCCTCTGATTATCACATCCTGCAAAAAAGTTATCAGAAGTTGACATATTATTATGGATTCAGCTGGATTGTTTCATTGATATAAAATTGTACAAATTGTTTATAATTGTTTACAGATCAATATTATTAACTCTTCCAGTGCAAATAGATGAAGATATACCTCATTCCAGAAGGAATAAAATACAACCATTATATATGCATTCCTTAAAATCGTATTAGCATTTCCCATTTTAAATGAAACTATATGCCACAAAACTATGCAGCACTAAAAAAGTTAAATCAGTGTAAGCTATATATATATATATATATATATATATATATATATATATATATATATATATATATATATATATATATATATAATATGCACACATTATTCTAATGTACTTCCATCGAAAACAATTTTGATTGAAAATTGCTTTTTAATCAAAGAAATAATATTCTAATAATAAATAAATATTTAATTACCCTCCATATACATAAAGTCATTAATTGATTAAATATTTCAGTTACAGTATCATATAATTGTCACTTTAAAAAAAACCATGACCAGAATAATAATTCATCACATGTTTTCTGAATACGATTTCTGAAAATTAATTTAAAAAAAAATTAACTTGAAAGACATTTGAGACGAAGTGTCGTCTAGTATATAGAATATGGTGTGACTTTATTTGACACTCCTCGGGATAATGAACTGGAACTTCAACTTTCTAAGACAACAGAATGATTCCAAAAATGATATGATCCACCTGGACCATGTCTACCTTGCCGATGATATGAGTGGAATAGCCCATTGTCTTTAGATACTCCGGCATGATTGTTTCATCAAGTCCAAGGCCATAAGGTGACGAGCCTGTGATCACACCATGCTGTAGGCCTGAAGTAGAAACAAAACAAGAGGACAACACCAATATCTACAAGCTACATTATACAGTCTGCTGATGTGTCATCTTCGTGGCCTTCATGATAGAGACCCATGGAAGTCTCATGATCATGTTAAAATTCAAATATGTGATGTCTATCTGTAGCTGCTTTTTGAATCAAATAAATGAGTCTGAGTCAACATTTCTCAAGGTTTGAAAGCATGTGTACCTGTCTGTATAACATGCACCTGTTTTAAAATGTATATACATATAGAATGAAATGCAATACAACACATATTAGGTAGATGAATGATCTGCTAATTAATCAGGCAATATCAGCTTTTAAATTTGTGTATGTAATCCTAGTTTCATGATTTGCACATAATATTGAATATCACAATGATATGAGAAAAAAATAAACAACACTTTATCAATAAGCATGCTAGGTATTGACTAAAGTGCATCAGTACAGCTTTCTTTTCAAGTAGGCAATTACTGCCCTTTAATTTTGCATGGCAGAAAAATAAACACTACACTGAAAGACTAATAAATTAAGAACATGTCCTGGTAAAGATTCAGTCACCAACCATTTCTTTACATGTATGTGTATGCCCTTCAAACTATTCCAAGTGACAAATATAAATGACAATATAATGTAATATAAAGTGAAAATATCAACAATTTCAAGCACAATATATGAAAAAGAAAATTGAGTGTATAATTCTTCACATTGTGATACTGTACATGTACTTCATCTTGTGTTGAAAAAAAAGAATTTTGGTAGATTCCGAATAAATCTGATGTAATTTGAGCATATAGAATGTAAAATATCAGTGTCGGGTCCAGACAGATATCTATAAATGTGCAATGCAGGTGCAAAAATTATGTAACATTTTCAATCTGTTGAGCAGCTCTAAAAAAAGTATATTACACAAGGAATACATTTTCCCATCTAATTAATGTGGTTCAAAAAAAGAAATGTATCAAACTATTCTCTCACTTTTAACAAGTTTAAACAAAACATCACTCCCTAAAATATCAGTGTAGTTCATTTTATATGTATATTAATGAATCAAGTTTTCAAATACGAATAGATGTCTTTGTAAAAAGTCAAATACAAATTTGTGTCCAATTTTAAATTCCTCTAGATAGAAAAACATATTTGCCCATGGGGACAATTTTAATGAGTCACAAATTTGCTTGGCAGCTGCCTAGAACCAGTAGTGAAAGGGTTAAAAATATAAATGTATCTGTAGGAAGGAGTATCTTGTACTGTGGCTAACACAAAAAAATAACAACAATGGAAACACTGATGTGCAAAAAACAACTAGATGTGTATACCTTGCCCACAATATGTGTTGAATAGCCCAAACTTTTGAGATACTCTGGCATAATAGTTTGATCCAAACCTAACCCATATGGTTGTGCAGCTGCTATAACCTCATGTTGCAACCCTAGAACACACAGTAAATGTCCCTGCAAGCCACCGGTACATATTTAGATACTAATTAAACTGAACATGTGAGAAAATATAGACAACAAGTTATTTTACATTATAAATAACTATTGTTATTTTTTGTATCTGCAGTCATAATTTTTTGCTCTTTATTTTCTAATCCAATGCAATAAAAGCATAGATCTTTATAACAAGCACAGAAATGTGTTTGTGTGTCTGATCATTTTGTAACAATATTAGATCCTAAATTCTTGTTGGGCTCAATTTAGGTGTTTTGTTCAATGGTATGGTATCAGAAATGTATAATATTCTGCAGTTCTGGTGATACATAACTTTTTATTTTTTTATTATTTTTGCATTGCATAGGTGGCTACAATTTTTCTATTTATTTGTGAAAGGCAATGGCTGAGTGAAATTTTTTTCAGGAATAGTTTCTCTTGCCATACACTAAACTAGAGTGCACAGGGAAATATTTGTTTGAGAATAACTGATCAGCAATTTTCAACTTCAAATTGTAACTTACTAGGCATAACTATTTTCCTAATCAATTACAAATTTGATTAAGCAAATTGGCCGAATTGCATAGCATTTTGCTATGCGATACCGAACAAATCTTTCCCTGGTGGGACAAATTGATCTGATATAAGATCAATTCGAGGTAGGCTTCTATAGATACCTATGTGGATAGGATGACGTCCAGTCATGAGAGCCCCTCTGGTAGGTGTACATATAGGCTGCACATAATAATTGTTGAGAATGATTCCGTCATATGCCAGAGCGTCCAAGTTTGGTGTGGGGATTTCTTGTGATCCATGGAAACTGACATCATTCCAACCCTGAAACAAGCAAATGATGCTGATAATAAAAGCACGAGCCCTCCAAGCTGACTATTAAATATAAGAAAGTTATTTATTAGATAATAATATGCTATATTGCATTACACAAATGGACGTTATGAGTTTGAATTTGGGATATTATACTTCAGCACACATAAAATTAGATCATTTTAACCCTTTCAAGCCTGATTCTACCATTGTCGCAATTCACTTGTAGTGGACGAAGATGATTTATGTTGGTGAAAAAATGAATAAAATTGCCATTTGGTATTGGTAAACCAGTTTCATAGAAATTTCTATTTCAAAACCCTTGGTTGTAGGAAAATTAGGGATGTAAAATGATGCTTTAATGCATCGTGAGGGCTCAAAGGGATTCACCTTGAAGTGAGAATTGCAGGGATCAACACTAACTGATCTCAGGTAGTAGCCCAAAGGGCCAGAGAGTTCATATAATTACTGGCCCTGAGCCTAGTCTTTCTAGTCCTTAGTGCACACTGTATCAATGGAAAGTGGAATGTTTTCATTGACCCCCAGGGATCAGTATCTCAGGTGATTCACTGGCCCTTAGTGATGAGCTCAGTGGTAGTGTCGATCCCTGGAATTGTCGTACCAATGAAAACGAAAAGAAAAATATGTGTGTTGGGAGGGTTGAAAATAAGTGGAATTGTATAGTCTTCAAGCTCTTATGCTGACACCTGTTAACATAACTTGTAAGCAGCGGGTATCCAAATTTTTCATTTTTGTTCATTTTAGTATTTGCTCAAATTTACCAAATCGTTGACCAAACCTGTCAATTAAATACATTTATATCATATTCCACATGTCTTCAACATGTTTGAAAGAACAGTACTCATTTCAAGTATTGGGATAAATGTACCCCAGATGCATACAAAAACAGTTATAAACTAAATGGAAACAAAGTGTTTTCAATTCATGTTGCATTGATGAAAGCTTGAACTTCACCAGGATTCGAAATTGATTTTTTAACAACCGTCGAAAATGCATTGCGTAACAGTACACAATAAACTGTTGACTACTCAATCAACATTTGATTACTAGATACAATGTACATACAGTACACAAAATTATCTCCAGCCTTATTTTCAAGTGTTTCTGTAAAGTTATGAATTTAAAACTTCCTTATTCTGAATAGGCGCTATATGCAATATTTTATAAACCATAATATTTTTAACTGGTATGCATTTTCTGCTGTGTATATTAACATGATTAAGTGCCAATTCAATCCTAATGGTTAAGTAACATAAATTACAATTTACTCAACATTTTCAATTATTTTTAAAAATATGACATTAAAAGCTTAAATCTGTAGCACTCATTTCGTTGTTCTTTGGACTTAATGATCTAAATCATGAGTTTCATATTTATATCAGACCTGGATGAGGTTCCTGTACCCTGCTCCTTATTTCCTTATGTCACTAATAAATGATGCACTGATTTGAAATGTTAACATGGTTGACCTGTTCTAATTGCAACAAAATAAACTAAAAATGTAGTAATGGTAGTAAACAAAATCACAAATGAATAAATTTTATGTTCAAATTATTAGATCAAAGAAAAAATTAAGGAATATGACTGTATGAAAACAAAATACTTATAGTCATACCAAATCATCTGCCAGTATGAATAAAATGTTTGGTCTGTCACTTCCAAGTGCTGTAGACAATATATTCAAAAGTAGATAAATTGTCAGCCAATGTAGCCACTGGTTTTTGTGATGAACCATGATTTATCAAAGGTGAAGGAAACACAAATGAATTGTTCTATCTGAAACAAATATACAATAACGGTAACTAATTGTCTGCACATCAAATATTAACCCTTACAACGCTGAAATAATTTGTATTAATCCTTGTCATGCTACGCCCGGATTTATACGGTCTCTAGCAGATTTTAAGCCAAATAACATGACACTGAAAATGAATAATATGGTTTGTGGTAGATGCTCAATTAGTCAAATAACTCAATTTACAAGATGTTTATTGTCAAAAAATATAAATATTTTTCGTCATTTGAAGATGGAAATTGCGTTAGCAATTCCAGCTTTAGAGGAGCGTCATAAATAGACATTTACTACATGTCAAATGTTCAAACTTTCAAACTATACAACTTCTTTTTACAAATTTTTCAGAATCGATGCCAAATGACTAGAAAATAGGCTAGCCTAAGGCCGTAAAGTTTTTTAACCTTCAGGCTTTACCGGCGGTGAAGCCTAACGTAGGTATGTCCGAAGACTTTCATTTTGGTGTTTTTTTCAGGATTTATGTGAATTTGTGATACGCTGCAATAAAAGATATATTTTTCTTTGTTTGTTTGTTCTTTTTGCTCACTATTACTGGTACAAATGTTTTGAATGGCCCTTTTATCACCTGTTCGGGGGGTTCCCATCATTACATTTCTCGCAATTACAAAAAATGATGCCACCCTTCGTCTGTACTTTCATGATAGCTGCAACAAATGCTTGAAGAGGTGAGTGGAACAGACATGCTGTGGCCCCTTCTGATAATTTTTTACACATGTGCCATTTTTTTAATTTTGTAAGAAAATGCAAAAAAATAAAACTTGACTATGTCCACTGCCCTATGAGGAAGTTCTGGAGGACATTATTAAGATAGTTTGGACAGAACAATATGGGTACCTCGAAGAATTGAGATATTTGGGGAAGGCTAGCTGCACTAGTTTGCCTAGGGTAAAACCTGGGTGAAGTTTTGTTTGCCTGCCCTACGCTTCCTCATGGGGTGCAACGAGTGTGAAAATGCAAGTTTCATAGCCATAAGGATGAGAATCCATCAAAATTGTTCTTCTTCCATGACCCCGTCGTGGACAAAAAAAAAACGGAGGCTGGAGGCTATGCCCAAATTTCTGATTCTTATGTGATTCGTTGGGTACCCTGATGTTTCTGAAAATACTGTGCAAGCACTCAAATACACCTCGGCTGATGCATTGACTCTATAAATGCCAGGTTTCAAGGCAATTAATTGAAAATAAGAACGATTTATTAAAATTGATAAAAACAAAATGGCAGCCGCAGCTTCGTTTTCAGTCTCACATGGAAACGGACAATACTAATAGACTCGCAGACCCCGAAAACATATATATACCAGGTTTCGAGCCATTTTGGTTATCGGTGGCAAGCTGAAATTCTAATCAGGTCATCTCCATAGTCATGGGTAGCTTCACATAAAAAATTGGAGAGATGCAATAATTATTTTTCAAGTTATCGCGTTAACAAAAAATTATTAAATTAAAAAAATCAAGATGGCTGCCATAGCCTTGTTTTCAGTCGCACACTAAAACTGACAATGCCAATAGACTCGCAGACCCTGAAAACCTATACATACCAGGTTTCGAGGGAAATCTTGAAAAAATCACAAAAAAAAAAAAATTGCCAGGTGGCGGCCTTATTGATTATCGGTTGAAAGCTGAAAATCTAGTCAGGTCATCTCCATACACATGGGCAACATCACATAACGAATTGGAGAGATCCAATAATTATTTTTCAAGTTATCGCGTTAACAAGGAATTTTGTAATTAAAAAATAAAGATGGCCGCCATAGCCTCGTTTTCGGTTGCACGCGAAAACGGACAATGCCAACAGACTCGCAGACCCTGAAAACCTATATATACCAGGTTTCAAAAGAATTATGAAAAAAAAAATTAAGTCGAAAAAAAAAATTTAGTCGCCAGTTGGCGGCCATTTTGATTATCGGTGTAAAGCTGAAAATCTAATCAGGTGATCTCCATACTCATGGGTAACTTCACGTAAAAAATTAGAGAGATCCAATAATTATTTTTCAAGTTATCGCGTTAACAAGAATTTTTTTAAATCTTTGACCTCGTCCTTTGACCTTGACCATGGAGGGGTTGAATGTTTGTATGAATTATGAATTTTATCTGTTGCACCACGTTGGTGTAGTAGCCAAAAGAGTGCGTGCGGCGGCTGGGGGGGGGGGGGCACGAAGGGGTCGACAATACCCATTCGGGCCCAACGGGGTGAAAACTAGAACTCTTAACAGCGACAACACCTCAGTAGTCTAGTTTTCTGCAGCTGCTACGAAAAGTTCAAGTGTCTGGGTGATGTTTAGGATTCTGTTACCCCCCATAATAGTATGCAACATTGAGCCTTGAGGTGCCATCTTTTGGTAGTTTTTATAACTTAGCTCAGATTTTGATCTAGCACAGCATTTTTCTTGCTCAGTGAGAACTGTGGAATGTGGTCAAATATTTTTTTTAGTTACTATATAACCTGGTTAAAGGTTGGACTAGACTCTAGACAGGCTACAGCCTAAATTATAATATAATTCTAGAATGTTAATACATGCCAAGGTCTAACTTTTGAAATATTTAATATAATTTTGCGAATTTTTTACCGCTGTTAGTCTAGGATTTTGAATTTAATAAAATTTGACCTTTGCAAAATGTCAAGGAAATCGGTGCAAAATTGACAGAGAAATCGCCGAAAATCATGCGATCGACCTGGTTGATTATATTTTAATTGGCAGTGGCTAATCACGTGATTCTTTATAATGTAACTCTATGGGCAGCCTCGTTTACGGATCCTAACGGGCTCCCATTGACTCCCATTAGATTAGGCCCTATAATTTCAACGTATGAATAGCCACCAGTAAAGGATTTAAAGCCGACCCACTGACCCGAGACTGGTAATTTGTATCTAGGGTCGGTAATTGACACCCTAGCAACGGTCCAGCCAGACGGTGATCGTTCAAAACCGAAAAGAAGCCTAAATGTGTATTTCTCTAATTTCAGTCTAAAAGTGCCTCAGAATGCACTCAGACAACACCATTTTTGTTTTTTTAAATTTTGGGTCAGTGATTTTGTCTTGGGGTCGGTGAATCATAAATTTCAGTGACTCGGATGGCCAGAGAACATTTGGCCTTAAATCCTTCACTGCCCACTCCCTTTTTAATTTGACGGCGAGTTTAGTCTACTTTCATAGAGTTATACACGCCGTCAGATTAACTTGTATCGCATGTTTTTCGCCGATTTCTCAGTCAATTCTCAAGAAACTTTGCAAGGACTTTTTTCGAGTCACGCGGCACCTAAGTACTGTGAAATTTCCATCGGAAAATATTGTATACGTAAAAAGTTAGACCATCTGGCATGTAATACAATTCAGGGCTAAAAACAAACTTTAATTTATCCAGTTTAATAGGTTTATAGAAGGACGTCTTAATTACAAATTTATTACATGTCAAATGGTCTAACTATTGAACTACCGTATTATCCCTAATAAACGCACCCCCCCTAATAAACGCGCCCCCCTCTTTTTTCTTGTACCCTGTATTACCAGAAAGTCAGCTGGCTTGAAAAAATCTACCAGACACCAGCCTGCTGCGTGTAGCGGTGTCAACATGGTTGAGCCAAGGTCAGCGTGCATTGTGAGCGTGGGTGTAAACGCGGTATGCTACTGTTACATGTAGCCTAGTTGTTGTACATGTTGTTTTAACACTGGGCCAACGTCGTATAGGTGGACGGACCAGCATTGATGAACACCTGTGTGTGTTGTGTAATTAATCGTTAAGTTGTGTCAGAATGACAACAGCGTGTCAGTTTTGCTCACAACAAAAGTAAGGACTGTTCATTGCACAAGCTCAGTGATCATTGATTTACAGATTTACATTACAAGCGCCCTGTTAAAATTCCCGGCGTATAATGCGACGCCGATGTATAGATTTGAAGCCTCTGTTTATGGTGCTAGCTCATGTTTTGGCCGTTAGCAGTTGGCGTCCACTGGTCATCCAAATATGTGAGGTATGGATCGTGTTCTACTATAGTAGCGCAGAGACACAGGGCTTGACACGTGCTTAACCCCAGACGAGCTGTTGCAGCATTGAACCAATGTTTAATAGCGAGCATGACTGTATACACGATGTCCCTGCAGAGATTCTATACCGCCATTTGATCAATGGCGGGCTAAGTTCGGCAAGAGTAGATGACGTCATCGGGACGGTCTGCATCTATAGGCAGACATTCTGAGGCCTACACACTGTGTAAAATTAAACATAAATTTAATCAGTTAGGCCTACGTCCTTTTAAAGCATTCATACAGTATGTCGCCGACGCATTTCTTTTATTCTAATGTATCGAAAAACAAATACCATATTTAGATATCGTCGTGCCCAAATAAGAACATTCCAAGATGAAATGTAATGGTAACCGTGTCGTCTGGGCCTATATAGCGGGCCGTGGCTGCATAAGGTGTCTGCCTATATTAACACACTAGTTACACCTGCTGCCGGCGCTCACGAGTGGCGGCGTTAGAGTGGATGGGGGCTTGCACGTGCAGTGAGCTGGTGAGCTCGCCCCACTGTGGCGTGGCTTAATGACGGCGCCGCAGCCGGCCGAGTGCGTCCGTGAAATACAGATTAACATTTTTGTGCACATAATAAACGCGCCCCCAGCTTCGTCTCCGCGCCCGGCGCGTTTATTAGGGATAATACGGTATATAATAATTTTTTATGAAAATTTCACTGCATTCGCTGCGTGACTCGAAAATAGTCCTTGCAAAATTTCAGAATTGAGAATTGACTGAGAAATCGGTGAAAAACATGCGATACAAGTTACAGAATAGAAAATACAAAAAGTTTATTGGATCAACACATGACAAGCTGTATATATCCACAGAAACAAAACATATGTAATACGAAAATTAGACAATAATATTCAAACTTTCCAAATAGCATGGCCTACTACACAAATCATACATCTGACAACATACTATACAGCAACTCTAGTCCACTTAAATACCAGACTTCAACCATACAATGCAATTCATGGACCTGACCCTCACAGTTAGAATGTGTGACCTCAACATTGGAAAAATATAAATAGTCTATAGTATAGACATAATCCAAATTTTACAAAATACCTTTATCATTATTGAGACATAAAAATCAATAAGCATAAATTTTCATCCATCTGAAGCATCATTTGCATGTGACCTCGTATTTGGATGAAACTTAGCAATAGCAATATAGCATCTTTTATGTAATCTGACCGATTTTTCAACAACGTCTTTTGAGGTAAATAACTTTACAAAATGTTCAGTACTTTCCAAAAAAGATACAATAATATACTTTTCGCGTAATGCTACATACAATGGACTTTCTACAATGAAATTAATTTCATTATCAACTTGATCCTTACATGTAAAACATGTTCTTTGTTCAGGTGGTAAGGAAGGTTTTTGATGTCTGCCTGTTTCCAGTGTTTCATCTAGCTCTTTCTGACATGGCGCTGTTGCCTTTTGTGAGCGCCATGTTGCCCTTCATGAGCACCATGTTGCCCTCCATGAGTTTCATGTTGACCTTCATGTGCGCCATGTTGCCTTTCTAATATTCAGACAGAGAAATGCCTCTTTGAACTGCTGTTACGTCATATTCAACCCACCCAGGCTATTGTGACAGTAAAAAACACCACTGTCACTGATGTCACGCGTTCACACCTATGACGCAATACCTGATAACATCCTGGGTACATAGTAGTAATAACTGGCGATGTTTACATACCCAACTGATCCTATTTATACCTTTAATTGGGGAGGGTGGGTGTTGCATGATAAGGTGCCCCTGATGATCGGTGGCGCCATGCCCCTTCTGAATCCTAGATGAAACACTGGTTTCCTTTCTTAACTTATGATCATTTAATCTAATTTTAGCAAGAACTTTTTTTTGCGACCATGACATGTTGTAAATTAAATAATCTTCTATTACAATAGAATTCTTTATTTTTGCAAAAGTTCTAAGCTCATTACTAGTACCTTTAACAGTGATATCACTTCTGATATTGCTTAAAGCCAGTTCTTTACATTTCTCTTCAAGTTTAATCACAATTCTCTTAATATCATCCTTAGTAAGAATCATTGTACAATTCTCATCAACCATTTTTATTAATTTCAGAACACCAGTAAACCAAGAGGGTATACCATCATAACATAATTTCTTCTCTGACAATAAACATTGAAACAACAGTTTGCTTTGATTTGAATTCTCTATTTTAATCCAATATCTAAGAATACATTTCATAATATAAAAGCATACTGGTATCCTCCCTAACCCTGCACGAGCTGCCAAATTTGAAATAAATTTACCATCTCCTAATAATTGTTTACATATCTTACTTTGCAATTTTCCAAATTCAATTGATTCAATGTTTTTCAAATTATTCTGTAAATGTGTATAAAACTGCTGACCCCACACCTCAGCTCCATATAATAATATTGGTTTAATCATACAATCATACAATTTAAGTACAAGTTTGGGATTGTTTAACAAATAAATGTCAATACCACTTCGCAAAGAAAACAATGCCTTCCTACCTTTTTGTACCAGTTCATTAATACCCTATAAATAGGAGCCTGAGCTAGATATTGTTATACCAAGATATTTATATGAGTCAATGACTTCTAAATTTTGATTTCCAAGCATAAATCGTGCATCATGTTTCTTACCATTCGCTCTGAAAATAATCACTTTTGTTTTTTTCAGGTTTACAGTTAATGTCCATTTCTCACAATATATCTTCAACTTATTAATACACATTTGAAGACCTGTTTTTGTTTCAGACAACAACAACAAATCACAGTGTTTCATCTAGGTTGCAAACGGGGCATGGCGCCACCTATCATTAGGGTCACCTTATCATGCACGCCTGGCACCTAGTTAATAGTCGTTTCCAAGACCCACCCTCTCCAATTAAGGGTTTAAACAGAATCAACTAACTATGTAAACATCGCCAATTATTACTGCTATGTACACAGGCTGTTATCAGGCTGTTATCAGGTATTGCGACATCAGTGACTGGGGTGTTTTTCACAGTCAGAATGGCCTGGGTGGGTTGAATACATGTATTACATAACAACAGTTCAAAGAGGCATTTCACCGTCTGAATATTAGAAGGACAACACGGCGCACATGAAGGGCAACATGGCGCTCAAGAAGGGCAACATGCCGCTCATGAAGGGCAACATGGCGCTCGCAAGAGGCAACATGGCGCTGCGCCATGTTAGAAAGAGCTATAGTCGCCGTCAAATTAAAAATGATCAACCAGGATCGCATGATTTTCGGCGATTTCTCCGTCATTTTTGAACCGATTTCCTCAAAATTTTGCAGAGGCCATTTTCTCTTAAAATCCTAACAGGGGTAAAAATTTCGCAAAATAATATTTAATATTTCAAAAGTTAGACTATTTGGCTGTAATAAAATTCTAAAATTAGTTTAATGGGGTTAAAAAGGAACGTCGTAATTTTAATTTATTACATGTCAAATGGTCTAACTTTTGAAATGCGCTATATGATTTCACGAAATTTTCAGGGCTGTTAGGATTTGAATAGAAAATGGCCTTCGCAAAATTTGAAGAAAATCGGTTAAGAATTGACAGGGAAATCGCCGAAAATCATGCGATCCTGGTTAATTTGACGGCGTGTTTAGATGAAAAACTATCACTGAATCATCTGCATTTATAAACTCATAAAGCAAGTGTGACAGTTTACAAGTAACGATTCCACATGGTGCAGAACTATCATCAAAAATATTAGCAATATTATCAATATACAAAAGAGTAATGTCGTATACCCAAATTAGTTTTAATACTGTTAAGCAATACACAATACAAAGATTTCCTAACGTTAAGTGATTTGACATACTGAATCACGGAACGGAACGCCGAGAATCACGGAACGGAACGAAATATCAGAATCATGGAACGGAATGATTCTACCCAAATATGAGCAAGGATATTGATATAAGCTGATGACAGTATATTAGAAAAAAATATATACATTAAAGCTGCATAACTATTTTGTTTATTTTAATCAAAAAATTAATCCATGGAGAATGGTGTTTTATTTTTTTATTTTACTGCTCCGGTTAATGAGTTATTAAGGATTTAAGTTTGTTGTTTTTTAACATTGTTGCCCCACCAAAACAAAGACCTGATCACAGCGGAGTAAGACACATTGTCTGTATAACCAGGACATTAAAAGTACCGAGTAGCAGATAACGGTCACCATTGAAAAAAGAGTGGAAGACTTTTAAAATTATTCTTATTTTTTAAGTGATCATAGATACATTTCACAGTACAAAGTGTATTGTCTCATGTCAGTTAGACATATCTAATAGAATAGAACCCTGTTTTAAAATGGTGCTTTTAACATGTTTAAGTGTGGTTCAGCATCTAAGCCTTTGGCCTGTCATTAAGCACTCTTCCCCGACCGTGGGAAATTGCAGTCCGAATTACACCAAATTCAGTTATGTAAATCATCTTTTTTTCGCAGTCTTTTATTTGATACCTCACGGGCATTTCAAAATATAGTGACAATGCTATGAGTGAATTCAAAGTGAATTTTGAATGACAAGAGAAACACGATCTATAGTGACAATGCTATTCTAAAATATCAGACTATTTTATTTCATCGTTAGTCATCACATACAGTTATATGAATAGCGAAATGAGGTAAAATAAAATAATTGTAAAAAAAAGCAGCCTTTACAGTACCGGTAGCTGAGTTCCCAGCAAACAAGACCCATTCAACCATTGATGGGTCAATGTTGCACCAGCGCCGTAGAAGCTGGACCAACATTGAATCATCAATGGGTCAGTGACTCGTGCCTACTCAGTTGTCATAGGGGCTGACCTAGTCTTAGGACACCAACCTGTGGTTTGTGTGAGCTTGGCATCGTAGCCAACACGAGGCATTGTCAAACTAATTCGGGGCCATCGTCTACGGCTCTGGCTCAGCGTTAGACCAATGCGGCTCAACGTCTCGTGTTTGTTATTAAGAGGTTTGATGTTGGTCTAATGTAACATTATATTGGCCCACAATTAACCACTATTAGTATTACGTACATATTGTACACAGACAGACCGATTTACCACACCATATAACTTGATGGTGTACCGCGTTGTGATCTGATCCAGCTACATTTACATCGATTTTGTCCATTTATAAAGCCTTTAAAAATATATGAATGATTGTGTTGAACATTTGAGGTTATTTCAGTCTAAATAAACAAAACAGTTATCCAGTTTTAATGTTATTGTTGTAAACTATTTCTACACTTTTGAAATTAAAATAATAGGCCTACTGTATAAATAATATGACAGCCTATACCGAGAGCACTCAGCTAAATGAAATGACAGTCACACTCACAGCAATAACAAATACGATACTAACTTCTAAACCCCCTACATAGGCTAGTCTGTTTTATTTCTTGTAATATTTAATCGCAAGGGCTTATAATAAGCACATATTAACCGATTAGCATGATTAGTGTATATTATTTAATTGTATTTTTTGTATCCAAAGTAATATACTAAGTATTGAGCAAACAAGCAGAATCACGGGACGGAATGATTCTATATCCAGATATGAGCATGGACATATTAAGCTGACGACTAATTTATTTAAAAAAATATATATTTATTTATGTTATTGTTGTACATTATAATATTAAAAATAAATAAATGAAACTGTACATATATATAGGCTTAAAATATGAAAGCCTACAGAGAATCACGGAACGGAACAAAACATCAGAAGCACAGAACAGCAATGTAATGTTATTTTCACGATGGTTTAAAAAAAATCACATTAAAACTTCTAAATTCCCAAATAAACGTGTGTTCAGTGCTTAGAATGTTGTCACATTCAGGCGGGAGCAGATCAGGTATCAGATCAGGTGATATTATAACTGTGTTAACTGTTAAAGCGTACGTGTTAGTGGCAGGGTATGCGTGGAGTACATCATACAAGCAGGATTAACACATCAGGTGCGGCTGTTTGTTTGGTCTAACTGTCTAAGTGAATAGATGAATACAGACAAAGTAGTTTCATACCATTGTCTACAGTCCATTTTTTTCTATGTATGTTAGGCCCTACATATTATAAAGATTGTCAATTAGTGTTAAATAAAACAATAATAAGCTATTAACCCTTAGTGCGCTGTACGTGGTAGTAGGTAATTAGTAACAAATCACATGCAAATCACATATAACCTACATGGTTGTTCTAATGGTAGGCATATACAGCATAAATATAATAATATATTAATTGAATATAATAGAGATGTTATAATATAAATATAATAGTGGGCCTACTTTAAACTTAACAGCAAGATATTAATATAATTTTTTAGAACACCATCATGAATGTTGACATTAATTTGATGTAATGACAGATGGGTTATAAAAGGAGTTGACCCTTTTTTTGCTAAGTAATCTGTTTTAAATTTTCAATCATCCAACTAATTGAAATTAGTGGTGTTTCCGAGACACGCAAATTCTAGTGGGCTGTAATTAATCACAATTGTTTAATTTAACATCAAACATGAACAAATCTTCCTGGTTAAATACCTGTCTCATTCACAATTTAAAGCATTGAATTAATCGGTAAGTAAAGGTAATATTAAAAACGACGATAGTCAATAATGTCAGAAATGGTTTCACGGGTTATGTGTAGGGGCCGAAATGTCAATGGATATGTCATGGAAATGTACAATTTGTAAATAATAAAATAACTTAGCAAATCAATTAAATTTTAGTTCCGGTACATAAAATATTATCATACATTCATATTACATTTATATTAGTTGGTGGTTTCTGTAGGCCTATCATTCCGTTCCGTGATTCTGATATTTTTGTCCATGATTCTCTGCAACTATTAAATTAGACTACTCGGGTGCTAATAAAGTGATTTTAGCACTATAAATAAACATATATTTAATTAATTCATTATATCGTTCATTATTGTGTATTTTATATAATACTTTGGATTTGTTTCTTGGCGGTTTCAAAGTAATTGCTGTAGGCCTATCATTCCATTCCGTGATTCTGATATTTCGTTCCGTTAGGTGATTCTCTGCATTCCGTTCCGTTCCGTGATTCAGTATACGCCCATATTCATTTACAATACTCAATACATGCAATAGGGCGTGTTAGTATCGTAGATTTGTAGCGGGATTTGGCGAGATACCCTACTTCCGGGTCCACCTGTTTTTCCCACTGTAATCATGTTACAACTTTTGAAGTGTACATGTTTGCGTTCCTTATTAGAGCACGATAAATAATATATTTATACCTGGCAGATTTTTTTTTGGAAATAATGTTAATTATAGATCAAAATAATAGCGGGTGTAGTATAACAGCTCAATAGATATGTATTTATTTAGTCTGTGAAGTTGGTCCCTGAACCGGGTGACTGGCGTTGTTTACACTCCCCGACGACGGGACACCCTTACATTCCCTGACTTCAACAGCCTGTCATGACTTCAGGCCACGCCCATTTTTGTCATGTTATGGCTTGATCTACAGCACAACATTTTCTACTCACTTAGATAGTTGTCGTTAGTTTAACAATTTGACATAACTTGCAATTCTGGAAGGACCAATTTGTACCTAATAATCAGACCAGAAAAGTTAAATTCAGTGTAGGCCTAGTCTATGCCTCTAGTGTTATAGGGCTTAGTCAGTGTCTGTCATATCTGTAGGCCTACTGACATGACACTGCATGACTGATTGTAGACTTAAAATATGCAGTGACGTCATAATGAGATAAAAAATAACTGGACTAATTCCAAGACTACAGTTATGACAGTACAGTAGATCATAGGGTTAAAACTATAGTCTAGACTATAGTTCTCAGGCGCGGATCCAAAGGGGGGAGGGGGCGCACGCCCACCCCTTTTTGCGCCAAATTCGTTAAAAATCCCCCTGAATTGGCAAAAATAAAAAATTTCAAATCCTGGATCCGCCCCTGGTTCTATAGTCTATAGTTCTATCATAGATTATAAATGAGAGTTTTAATCCGGACCATGGATTTAGGACTACTCATTTCAATGGCTATATTTTGTAAGGACTTCAAATAGCCTAGAGTTTGATAAAAACGGTTAAAATAAATATTCAGGGATATATATATATATAGACTATATGGGGCTGTTCGACAATTACGTAACGCTTGGAGAGAGGGGTTATAAGGGATGCGTTACGGAGCGTGGTCAAAGTATCGATAAAAATACCTACAAAGACGTGGGGGATAAATCTCAAAATAAGCATGTGGCCTAGTGTTAAATTGTTGAAACGACCCCCCCCCCTCAATGCTTATCCACTAGACGGAGCATGTGGGTAGCCTAGGCCTAAATAATGCTATTTATTATATAGATTAATATATAGACAAGTTTTGTATTATCATGATTATCTTGTATTATCTTGCTATTCAGGCCTAGATCTACAATTATATTAGTAGGCTACCTGTACATAGTCAATTTAATATTGTATTACCTAGCCTCCTAAGGGTGTCTTTACAATTTTAAGTCCTGTAGGCTTAATTATTAATAGGCCCACATGACTTAAAAACTACGTCAACATAGGCTACAAAGCAAAAAATTAAATGTAAGACTGCTAAAAAAAAATGGAAAATGTCGGGTTCGATGACATTCTAGGGTAGACCCAACGCATATATAGGCCTATCTCACAATAAAAAAAAATTAGTTAACATATATGGTTAGATGTCTGCCAAATTATTGGGAAATAATCTTTAGTCTACAACATTTCATGAAAAACGCTACATAATTGACTGAGTATATTCATGATAATCAACGAAAAGCTGATTTACACCAGTGGTCATCATGGTCATAGTCTATACAGACAGAGTATAATACAGCAAAATAAAACATTTTAATTTTAAACATATTAGACTACTGACGGAAAGTGTGCGAGGGGGTTTAACCCCTTCACACCAGAATTTTTTTTAAATATGAGACTTCACAAGAATCAGATAATCTAGCTAGACTATATCTAGATTGATATTGACAGTTTTACAGTACAAATAATAATTTCACTCTTAAATATTTTGGTGGAATATTGTCCCGAAAAATGTATAGCCTACATGGAAAATATTGGCAATGTTCATTATTACGATTTTTTCAGGGCCCAGAGCGCATACAGGTTCTGAAGAAAGGGTTGGCTGTTTTTTGTGCTTTTTCGGGCTAATTTGATAATTAGACTCTAGCTTGAGCCTTGAATGTGTTGTGACCAGTGCCAGGCAGTCCCAGGTGATGACTGCTGACAGTACTGTCACCATAGAACATTAGGGACGCACCATTTGATATCTGGGGGGGGGGGCCTAGAGTTTTTGTTAATTGCAAATTTTTTTTACCTCCGGTGGAAAACAACCTTTTTTTTGGCGATCAACATCCGACAATTTTTTTTTTTATGTTTCGTTGAAGAATTTTTTTGTGATATGCTTTCCCTATTATGTACGTTACCATTTGCTGTTTTTTCTGGTCAACATATTTTTCATAAATTTCTACAACAAACTTCTTTTTTTTTCCCAGATTTTTAACAAACTTTTTTTTTCTGACTTTTGTGGCGACAAACTATTTTTTTCAATTTTAATCTAGCCCCCCCCCCCCCAGATATCAAATGGTGCGTCCCTTGTCATACATGATACATTTCTATGACTATCACACTCACTATGTAGCCCATGCCCATGCCATGGTAGGCTATATGTAACATGCTCAGTGCGTGCATGCATGATCACATATATATCATGCATTGTGACGTCACAGTACAGTCATAGCTTTGTTGTTGTGGTTACTGACTGGTCTCGCTCTCTAATAACAAAAGCAACATTCCATATTGTGTTCCTGTATGATTTAGGGCGAGATCACTGTAAATGTTGCAGTGAAAGTCATCGACCTCGCTTGGAATTATGACTGCTCCAATCCGTGGACCAAAGAGGTGGCAAATTAACCCTACCATGTCTACATGGTCTATATCTTTACGAATATGGTGAACAAATTGCATCAGGACGGAAGAGAATTGTGCGAGGAATTGAAATTGGGAGGTGTCATATTTAACAGATCTCTGATATCCCGTCATTGAGGGTTAGACTGCAGGTACCCAATAACCGAAAAAACCGTGTCGAGACGGGGTACCGGCATTTTACAAACTTCGAATTCAAATTAGTTTTACAAGATGAAACAACACTCTCCTGAGACTATAGACTTGGTACTTCTCTCAAACATACCATGTTCTTTGATGGGACTAGTCAGCAACAATAAAAATTGTCAGGATAGTGACAAAATTAAACTTGAACAACGGCACCACAGAACACTGCGAAACTGAATTTTGTGCATGTGGCTCAGAAATTTCGTGGTTGGGCGACGCTGGACCCGGAAGTGGATGCCATGTCAAACGAGACTAACACGCCCTATAGTAGGTACATCCAATCAGTCAATTTGTTAGGGTTTTTCGTGTTTTTTTCAGGATTTATGTGAATTTGTGATACACTGCAATAAAAAACATATTTTTCTCTGTTTGTTTGTTCTTCTTGCTCACTATTACTGGTAGAAATGAAGCCATTATTGTAGAATTAAAAAAGTAATTTTCTTTGAATGACACTTTTATCACCTTTTCCGAGGGTTCCCATCATTAGATTTCTCGCAATTATGAAAAATGGTCCCAGCTCTCGCCTTTAATTCCATAATTGTTGCAACAAGTGCTTGAAGAGGTAAGTGGAACAGGCATGCCGTTTTTCCTTTCTGCTAATTTTTTTTACGCAGGTGCCATTTTAAAATTTTTGTAAAAAAATGCAAAAAATGAAAATAGACTATGTCCACTGCCCTATGAGGAAGTTCTGGAGGACATCATTAAGACCGTTTGGACAGAACAATGTGGGTATCTCGAAGAATTGAGATGCCTGGGGAAGGCTGCACTAGTTTGCCCACGGTAAAACCTGGGTGAAGTTTTGTTTGCCTACCCTGCACTTCCTCATGGGGCGCACCGAGGGTAAAAATGGAAGTTTCATGGCTATAAGGATAAGAATCCATCAAAATTTTTCTTTTCCATGACCCCCTAGTGGACTAATTAGCTCAGATTTTGATCTGGCACAGCATTTTTCTTGCTCAGTGAAAACTGTGTTATGTGGTCAATTATTTATTCTAGCATGTGGGCAGTTACGAAAAAAGGCTCAGCATTATTTTATCGGAAAATTTTAAAATTTATAGAAAGTACCTACCTAATAGTATTAGTAATACCTAGGCTATACTGACTTATACTCGCCGTCAAATTAACCAGGATCGCATGATTTTCGGCGATTTCTCCATCAATTCTGAACCGATTTTCTTGAAATTTTGCAAAGGCCATTTTCTATTCAAATCCTAACAGCGGTTAAAATTTCGCAAAATTATATCCAATATTTCAAAAGTTAGACCATTTGACATGTAATAAAATTCTAGAATTAGTTTAATGGGTTTATAGAGGGACGTCGCAATTTCAATTTATTACATGTCAAATGGTCTAACTTTTGAAATACGATACATAGTTTTACGAAATTTCCAGGAATATTAGGATTCTGTTGAAATATAATTGTTACAAAATTTCATGAAAATCGGTTGACAATTGACCGAGAAATCTGCGAAAAACATGCGATCCTGGTTGATCACTTTTAAATTTAATGTGACTTTGCGGTTGTCTTTAGACTTTGCCTTGGCTTTGGCCCGGGTATAGTGTCTAGAGTCTACTTAAGTTTTGTTAATCTGACGGCGGGTATAGACTCGATGTCTACGCATTTTATGTCCACCTGTAAAAAAACACAAATCATGCGTAAATTAAATAACCTATTTTATGTGGACTCTTATCATTGCTTATTTTGTTGACGATTAAAACACTTTTTTTTAGAAATCTAGCGACTTCATCATTCTACCATGCATGTCATGTGACTCTTAAAAATTAGTCTGTTTGTTGGTCTGTTTGTTCGGGATAGCTAGCCCTCAAGTGGGGCTGCCCGGGCCTTCCGACTTTGTTGATCGCTCTCTAACTCCCGGCAAGGATCAATGTATCTCTTAGAACCCATGAGTGCCGAGCCGACTTCCTCACGTTACGAATCTGTCGACCAGCCACTCCCCTCATCCTCTGCTTCTCCTCAGTGCATCTCCAGACTCAACTTCGAAGAGTCTCTGATCGCTGTGGTGATGATGATGATGCCGGGAAGCAGTGATCTAACCAAGACGAGTGACCGCGTCTTCTCGCACTCAACAAGCCCGCATTGATCCGCTGCCAAGCAGAGCAGCCCAATAGAATCATATCGGCGACGGACTGTCTGTCTGTTGCCAGACTCGGCGACGGCGGAACCGACTTTTGTTGATCTGTCATCACATCATTGATTGCGACAAAGGAGGTGAGTATCCGCGTCCATGGTTTGCGACTGCCTCAGACTTGCTATGGTATGCTGCATGTTATGAACACCCATACTCATCGCCCTATCCACAGTGTGACAGCGGTTTTGTCTGTTGCCAGACGGTCTGTTTGACTGTTGCCAGACCCTCAGTCGTAGAGTCTGCTCTGAGAAAAAGGCTGATGACAGAGCCACCCTTTATTTGTCTGTTTCCAGACCGACTGCTTGTCTGTTGCCAGACGCTTGGTGTCTGCTGCCAGACTCGGCGATGGAGGAGCCAACCCTTTGTTTGTCTGTTGCTACTGATCAATAATCTGGAGGTCGCACAAGATCACGTGAATACGAACTAAAAATTGGCGTCTATAAATTTTATTTAGTAGGCCTATTATTTTATTACCATAAAGTGGGATGACTTTGGCCCTGGGGGTGACTTTGGCCCAAATGAAAAAAAAGGTATTTTATGACGTCATGATCTATGGCAGTTGTATTGTTTTGTTACTGTTGGTCTATAAGTATAGGTTTGTGTGTGCACCATGCCCTTTTCTTTTTGGCTACGTGTAGCGTACAGAGGTAGGCATCGCCAATAAGGTCACCAGGTCAAAACACGTGTTTTATAGACTTGCAAAAATTACACTGGTTCGTGTAGTTCTGCAGACACAATGATCTACGTATTATTCTATAATGAAATCTCATGTCCTCAGCTGTCTTGCTCACAATCTTTCCAAGTCAACAACTATTTCAGTAAATTTATTAACACAAAATTTAAAAAAAATTCTGTATAATTTTTGGGGTGACTTTGGCCCAATAAGATCTAAAAAAAAAATTGGATAGCTTTGGCTTGAAATGCTTAAGAACATTTAAGTTCCCTGAGATTAACGTATTTAAATTTCAAAATCTTTACGTCAGATGGTTTTAAGTTCATTTTCAGCATTATATCTCTGTTTAAAATCACTGTGTAATATTTTGGGTCAAAGTCACCCCAAGTAAATTATTTTTTGGGCCAAAGTCACCCCCAGCTTGGGATCACAAACTCCCCAGATTTTAAATTTCATTACTTCAGTTGGCTCAGAACATTTAAATTTCCCGAAATTACATTATTCAAAAGTACAAAACAATTACGTCAAAATGTTAAGGGTTTTATTAGCATTATATCAATGTTTAAAATTACTTTTTAAAGTTACCGAAGTTGTAACTTATTTTCTTGGGACAAAGTCACCCCAAGGGGGTGTGACTTTGGCCCAGCCCTAAAAAGTGAAAACAAAGTGTGAAAGAATCGTCACCTCAAATTATAATCTATTTTTTATAATTAGTCTTCTTTATCTATATGGCTACATTCACTAGAAACATGAATTAATATAATTATAAGCACTCTAGATTTAAAACAATAAAAAAGTGGGCCAAAGTCACCCTAGTTCACGGTAATCTGACAGATTTTTCAACATATTTATGTCTTTTGAGATAAATAACTTTACAAAATTTTGAGACGTGACACATATCGTTTTTTTTTATCGGGCGAAATAGACTTGTTCAGGGCTAGATCGCTTGTGAAGAACATTAAATTTACTAAGTCTTACACCTAGAACATAGCCAAACCTGAATAATAATATGCATTTCTGGTATTATATAAGACTACTACTTTTATTTCCATTCATATGTGTCACGTCTCAAAAAAAAACCCAATAAGGTCTCACCACCCTAAATGCCAGTCTCATTGAAATACATGTAAAATGCCGCAATTCCACGGGCCGATTTTAAGTATTTTTTGCCCTCCCCCTATCTAAAGCCGCATATCATGATGAAGCCTGGGCTGTGCATTTTCAAAAACAGCTCCGATAAGGGGTTGCTAACCAGACTGATTTTGAGCTAGGCTCCCTAGTGTGCAAAAAGGTCACCATAGTTAAAATTAAGCTTAAATTCATACCCTCTTTCACAGACCAGACACACACTGTATCCAGGTCAAGTTAGAACAGTTATATATGATATCCGGGATGAAGGAGACATCGTGTACTTATTAAATATCCACAGGAATATAACTTCTTTGTATTTGTTTTTAACTCAACAGAGGTTGAAACAGTCACATTGAAATTTTTTTGTGTGATGATTCCATCATTAGTATACACCTGCCGTGATTTCGGCTTATTTAGGGTGGTGAGACCATAAATATCCTTGACAAAAATGTATCAATTTGACCATTGTTATCTGTATCTGTATATTACGTGGCAGTACGCACTATTGTGCTATCGCGCCACGGGAGTAACTTAGCAAGGCCTGTTATCATTCATGGCCTTATATATGTGCCAAGTACACCATGTTGTGGATTTTTGGGGGGATTCGCCGGATGGAAACTGCGCCTACGTCCATTGAGGTTTTTTTACGTCCAACTCAAAGTCAGTCAGACGAGCCATCTGAGTTACGTGGTTCTCTGAGCCCCACGAGTGTATACAGCACCTGGCAGTCCCAGGCGGTCACCCATCTAATTATGAACCGGGCGCGACGTTGCTTAACTTCAGTGATCGAGCACAAACTGTTGAGCGAACGCCGTATCCCGTATATGTTAGTGTCACGTAACCCTTTTGTGATACTATCTCTCTGGGCCTGGCTATAGGCTTTAACTTAAAGCTATGCCTATATACCCGTAATTTTTTGGGATTCAATTATATTACACCTGAAGCTATAGTGGGGCCTATCATAATGTCGGGAGCTAGAGCGGTTGTAGCCTTGAATACAAGGCTATTCTGCCTCAGCTGCATATGGGGCGAAATAAACTTGTTCAGGGCTAGATCGGTCGTGAAGAACAATAAATTTACAAAGTCTTACACCTAAAACATAGCCATAATAATTTGAATAGGCTACATTCCTTTCACGAATTAGTTGTATCTGCTAGGCCTAATCTAGCTGACTTTTTAAATGCTATGATTGATCTTAATTTTGATCTCAATTTCTCTTATTTTTATTATATATACTCCAAAACGGCATCAACCACAATGAAATTTCAAATGTTTTTAGTAGGCCCTATAGGCCTACCAGGTATTCTAGATCAGCACAATTTCAGAGATAGGCAAGTGGTCGCCATAGGCTATTTAGAGACAGAACCAAAATCTCTGTAATGTAAATATTTAAAATTGACCATTCAGTGCATCTACTAGTAGCTATTTGTGGCGACTAGACTCATATCACCTGCCCACCCTGAATTTACAATAAATGAATCTCCCCTGAGTAGGGCTTATATAGGCCTGTATAACCATAAAAAATCACTAGCTAATAGACGATAATAGGTCAAAAATTACAACAAAAAATACAACATGGTATGTAGCAGGGGTGTTATATAATTTTATGCAAGCATAAAGCTTTAACCTTACCGTGTTGTAAGTAACTATGCAGTTCATTTGTTAGTTATTTTGTCTGACATTTTGTCTGATGGGGTTTGCACGCATCACTTATCTCACGCGCTTAAACCTATTAATTATTATCGTCTGTGACGTGCTCTTTAGAATAGCATGTGTATTCTTTAGCGCCCTTTTCTGTGGTTTTAATTTGGCAGCCTCATTTTGGCAGATCCAGAGGAGCAGAGGTGCCCCCCGTAGTCCCCACTGAAAGCTATTAAGAGACAAGTTTTATTTGGTGGGGAATCTTCGCTGACCCCCAGCTCTGACCCTCTAGAAGTGGGCCTGCTCTGGATCCTTGGGAGACCACACTATAAAATATCCCCGCACATCAAAAACAGTAGAGCCTAGACAGGATTTACTTGAAGCTGGCAGAAATGCAGAAACAGCAATGCATATTCAGCCAGTAAAGGATCTGTATAAGTACCTATAAGTGAACATTGTGGGAGCACAATGTAGGTTTCAGTTATTTTGTCAAGACATGTAGGCCTACAATCATAACATAGAAAAATAAAGATGACAAGGAGACCCTCGTAAGGACAACGAATATAAAAATATAGACACACAATGCAATGGCAATCATGCACAGCATGGTCGATCAACATACACAGGAGTTGGGTCTACCGCAATGTACTTATTGTTATTCAGTGAGAGATAACGACACAGCTGTTTAATTGAGGAAATCGTGTCTAATTAAATCCACATGTTTAATAACCTATCCAGATTTGCAAGTTTCTTTTAAGTTCCAACTTAGGATATGGGCGGGATGTGAGTGATAAATCGTGAATTTATCAGCACTGACAGAGACCGAGTAAGTGATACTGACAGCTGTGAAAATCAATTAGAGTCTGCAGCTGTCTTTTCCCATTACACTTTAAAAACCTATCTGGATAGGAAATGCCTCTGAAGCTGCTTCTGTTTTGGCATCCAGAGGCCCGGTCCAAAGGCTCCTCATGAAGCCAGTATGTAACACAGGTGTTCCAGGCTATATTGCAGCGACGTCACATTTCTGAAGGTAGGATCGAAATGCCTCGGCGGCTATAATTATTATCTTGTAAACAGAGGCTCTGTTATACCTAAAGATTCCTCAGCGTTTGAAACTGATAAAGACATGTAAATTTGAGTGTCATTTGTGCATTAGTATTTCATTGAAAATGATGGTGTTTTTTAGTTGTACATTTATTTATATATGTATATATATCAGAACCGATCTCTTTGATCCTTACTTTGGTGTCTGAGATGTAGTTCCCCATGACTTTTCATACAGTACAACAACTAGAAAGATCACTAGAGTGATTAGGCTTAGAATTCCACAATAGGCCATGACACTAGTTTTACCTTATTTTGTAAAATAGGTGACAAGACAATTATTTATAACGTAATAAAATACTAATAAAATGCTGCACTAGGCATATGCAGGATTTTTGCAAGGATGCCCTCGAAATAAATCCCCAAAATAAAGATTAGCTACTGTAGACCACAATATTTTATTAAACTAGTGGGCTAAACAAAGTCATAGGTGTGCCTTAATCAACTCTGTCCGTTTTGAATATTGTTTGCAGACATCTGTGAAAATTATTATTATTTTGAAACATAATGGGTTTCTTTTAAGCAATATATGATTCCAAAAATGACGTTATTGCACACCCCATAATAATTTGGCGGGCGATTTAAAATCGGTATATCAAATGAAGTGCTTTTGTTGGGATTGTTGAATACTAATTTGAATTGTGCTAATTAAAATAGTATACCTACGTAAAAATAACACATACCAATTAAGTGTGACGACTGAGCGGTAGCCAACACCGCAAGAAAACGAGGACTCCCAACATAACCGCTAAATTAGTATAATATTTTTATTTAATTTCAATAATCCTTAAAGCTATGCATTTGCACAAAATGTATGGATTTAATATTACACCTGAAGCTATAATATCATAATGCTGGGAGCTAGATAAAATCACTTTCACCTGTAATTTATACAAAAGAAAAATGTTTTGATATAATATTACGCCTGTAGCTAAAGTGAATAGTGGATAGAAGCAATATCATAATATTGGGAGCTATATGGGTTGTGAAGAATATTACAAAGTTTTACACCTAAACAATAGATAAACATGAATAATAATTTGAATACATTCCATTCAGGAATAATTCTTCTCTGATAGGGACTTATTTTATTTTTGACTTATTTTTCATTTTGTATTTAATTTCTGTTATTTGTAATATATATACTCCAATATTGCATCATTAACCAAGCAATTTTAAAAGTATTTATTTTAGTATATTCTAGATCAGCACCACTTACAATAAATAAATCTGTCCTGTGCAGAGGCCTGTAAATCCACCAAGAAGATTGTTAAAAGATGGGTGATAATAGATGACTATAAAAAAAATCAGTCAGCTAGAAATATCAAAACGTCAGACGTCATTCTCATGTGAAAGATGTTTTCATGCCCACACAGCCACTAGTTTCAGGTGAATTATGACGTCAATTTTTACAAACATTTTTATTCACAATCTTCTGCTGTTCACAATGCTTTTAGATGGCTAGTAGCAGCTTAAAAGTATATTATTGCGTAAAATGTTTGACTTCAATAATACACCTGAAGCTATAGTGGGACCTATCATAATGTTGGGAGCTAGATGAATTGCGAAGAACATTTAATTTAGAAAGTTGTACACCTAAAGAATAGATAAACATGAATAATAATTTGAATACATGATATTCAAAAATAAGTTCTATCAGATAGTCTAGCTGACTGTATTTTTGTGGACTTACATTTCATTTTGTATTTAATTTCTGTTAAAATATATACTCTAATATAGCATAATTCACCATAAAATTTTAAAAAGTATTTTTTTAGTATATTCTAGATCAGCACCACTTAGAATAAATAAATCTGTCCTGCGCATAGGCCTGTAAATCCATAAATAAGATTGGTATAAGTTGGACGATAATTGGTCATTTTAACGACTATTACGACTATCAGTCAGCTATAAATATCCCAGGAATAAAACTAGTCAGGGAAAGTTAGCAAAAAAACTTTTAAAAATTCCTTACCAAAATATTTTTGTACCGCAGTCTTGTATAAGGTCTGGACTAGCCACACAAAACTCTGGATATTCATAGGAGGATTTTTATGAGGGTAAAATCCAAAATGGCCGACTATCTCACAGAAATAACATAGGGAGTGATAATTAATCATCAATTTGTTTACAAATGTGCTGATTAAAGGGTTGGAAGATGTTTTACAATACATAAGCGACATAAAAAAAATGGCCGCCAAATGTTTCATTGATGGGACATTTTTTGCGCCTGTCTGTAGTCTCTAAGTGTCAAATTAAATTTCATTTCACTTTCTATTTTGTGTTTTTTTAATTTTTTATGTTTCACATTACTTTTGCTATTATTTGCAATTATTCCTATAACCTTTGGATGTGGCTTTGATAAGCTTATCAATCTAGCCGAAAAGTAGGGTTCCAGTGCACCCTCGTAAATATACTTCTAATTGGTGTATCTAGCTTGTGAAAAACTCGTAGAAAACGATTAGCTTTTTTTAGAAGCCGAAAAAATGTCCCACGTGCCATTTTTATGCAAATTTGTGCCGCCATTACCGAAAAATTTATATTGAGTTAGAGCTCGGTCAATATCACAGATAATTTACTGATCATTTAAGAAGTGATCACATCCTCCTTAATAATTATTATCTCAGACACTACAAAGGTGATCTTGGCCACTAACAAATTGATGTTAGCCACTGAAGCCACTTTAAAAGTGATCTCAGCCACTTTAAAAATGATCTTGGCCACCAAAGAAGACACAGCCACTTTAAAAGTTATCGTAGCAACTACAAAAATGATTTTGACCACTGAAAAAGTGATCACAGCCACTTTAAACGTTGTCTCATCCACTGTAAAAGTGATCTTGGCGACTAAAGAAGTGACCACAACCACTTTCAAAGTTATCTTAGCCACTACATAAGTGATCTTAGCCACTGAAGAAGTGATCACATGCTCCCTAATAATTACCTCAGCCACTACAAAGGCGATCTTGGCTAAAAACAAACTGATGTCAGCCACTGAAGCTACTTTAAAAGTTATCTCATCCACTACAAAAGTGATCTAGGCCAGGAAAGAAGTGACCACAGCCACTTTAAAAATTATCTCAGCCACTATATAAGTGATCTTAGGTACATAAGAAGTGATCACATCCTCCTTAAAAATTATCTCAGCCACTACCAAGGTGATCTTGGTCACTAACGAACTGATGTCAGCCACTGAAGCCACTTTAAGGTGACCTTGGCCACAAACGAACTTATCCTAGACACTGAAGAAGTCATCACAGTCACTTTAAATCTCACCCACAGCATAAATGATCTTCGCCACTGAAGTAGTAATCACAGCCTCTCTAAAAATCATCTCGGTCACTACAAAAATGATATTTACCACTTAAGAAGTGATCACAGCCACTTTAAAAGTTGTCTCAACCACTATAAGTGATCTTAGCCACTGCATAAGTAATCACATCCTTCGTGAAAATTAGCTCAACCACTACAAAGGTGATCTTGGCCACTAACACACTGATGTCAGCCACTTAAAAAGTGATCTCGGTCACTACAAAAGTGATCTTAACTATTGCAGACGTGATCACAGACACTTTAAAAGTGATCTCAGCCACTGGAATGTGATTTTGTACACCGAGGAATCATCACGGCCACTTAAAAGCAATATCAGCCACCACAAAGGTGATATTGGCCACAAAAAACTGATCTTGGCCACTGAGGAAGTTATAACAGCCATTTTAAAAGTTATCTCAGCCACTACAAAAGCTATTGACTCACCAGTGTTGTTATTAGAAGCTAATTCAAAATATGTATTGAACATAATTATCATTGGGATTGGTGGCGCTTAGACCTTCATGACAATTTGTTCTATGTATATTTTTTGTTTTCGATCTACAATAAGACCAGAACCGTTCAGGGTTTTCCCTAAGTGTGTCAGGCAAATCAGCAATGAACTAGTTGTGCTTGAACTTCAATACTATATGTAATTAATTTCTTACTTTTCTAAATATATACCAATGATGAGCTCTATTAAACCTCTTAACGTTTGTCCAAGCTTGCTTCTTTTTTAGACGTCTCACTTCAGAGTCAAACCAAGATGGTAAATTCCCGAGGTACATTTGATCTTCATACGGTAATTTTCGGTACACATGTTTTAACAGCATCATCATAGCACTACAGCTAACATTCCCAGTCCAGATCAACATTTTTAGTACATTCGACTGTCTGGAGAATTTTACCACTCAATCAAGCTCCCAACTTATTCTAATCTACGTTTTACATGCACTACACATACACTATATTTATTACACATACATCTAATAGAGACAAAGAAAAATGTTGTTCCTAATTACTAAAAGCAGACCTGTTCACATTTAACATGTAATATTGGTAACATAAGATTGGCATGTTGCACTTCTCAAACCAAAAAGTCATGCGGAAACATCTACTGATCACTATCTTGTTTTGCTGTTTTGGCGGCCATGTTGGTTTTTTCCCTGTTGATATTATTTACGTTTATAAATAATACTACATTTAACGTAACTGTCTACCCACTGCTGTTAAAATGTAGGGTAAATTAGCATGCCAGGACAAAATATGTCTGGTTTCCATTTTTTCATTACCGATTTCGGCCATCTTACATTTTTCTCTGTAAAAAACCCTCCTATGACAGTTGAGCGTCAACAAATTGTCAGAAGTTAGCTAAGACCTTATACTATGCAATGGTAAAAAAGAATTTGGTAAGGAATTTGTTTGAGGTTTTGTTAAAAAATCGCTTAACTTTCCCTGACTAAACGTGAGATGTCATTTTATTATTAAAGTTGCTTAACATACCTTTTTAAATCATATTGTATAAATTACAGATTTGGAGAGTGTTTTATCTAGCTACCAATATTATGACATTAAATCTTCAGGTGTGATATTGAATCCAATTTTTTATAGGTTTAAATAGGTAACATTTCGACCATATTGAATTATACAAGGTGTAATGAGCTAAGTAATGTTATTTATATTTTTTTATACAACCCAGTCAGAGTGCATCCATGATTTAGTAGAGCTTATGGTAATAGCAAGAGTCATGTGACAACTAAGTCATGTGACACTTAAACAATGAAAATAACAACAGTAGCTAACAGTCCATATGCATGATTTTCCTGGATTGGAATTTTTTTATCAGTGCCGATTTTTCTGTCCCTAAGGCTGTAGACTCGACTCATGTACGTTTAACAGATAACCATTTAAGCTCTGCAGTTTTATACTTATTTGATGATATAAGTGAAGATGACGAAAAATTATTCAGAAAATATTGAAATAAACGACAGGGCTTTTGGGTCAGCAGAAAAAACTAACATAACAATAAACAGGTGCCCATGCATGTTCAAAATAGTGTGGTGTGTGACAGATCTCCTTGGCGTAAAGATGTTTATCTGGGGTACATAGGCCTACACATAATTTAATAATCAACGCATGTATGTTGGATATGTAATTTTCAAGTTACACATTTATTTTTGGTATTATAAAATTACATTGTACATTTCCATTATAGGTTTTCAAATTTGATGGGTTTTTTTTATGAAATATATAATAAATAAGAATAAATATGAATAATCGTTGCCATCTAACAACAGTTATTGATTTTTATTGGCGACCATTTGTATAATATGCTTCGTCGGACATATTGCAAATGCATAAATGTGTTTATCAAATTATACTAGAATGCTTTGACATCATGTAGCATAGATATATACAAAATACTGAAGATTTTGTATTGTTGCCATGGAAACCGTTTCTAGGGAGTAAGGGAACGTTTTCAAGGGGCATGGTGACAACTTTATATTGACCCCCGAAGTGTGACCCATGTGCGTAAAATAGTTCATGTGTACTGAAGTAAAACTGTGAAAGATATCATGTGTACTGCGTTAGCATTTTTGTTTTTTTAAATAGTATAGAAAACGTGGGCGTGAAAGGGATAACACACCTTTTTAAAACATAATATATAAATATCAGGTGATGAGAGTGTTTTATCTAGCTCCCAATATTATGACATTGTTTCTCCAGGTATAATATTAAATCCACAATTGTATGTATATATGTATAGGTTTAAACATCCTGCATAATAAAATGGAATGTCCCATTGTAAGATGGCGATATTTCTAGCTGACAGATTTGACTATTTTTCACCTATTATCATCCACCAGCTAGTGATGTTTTTATGGATGTACAGGCCTATGCACAGGACAGATTTCTTTATTTTAAATGATGCTGATCTAGACTACAGCAAAGTAATGTTTTAAAATTTCATGGTGAATGATGCTGTATTGGAGTATATATTTTAAAAAAGCATAAATTAAATAATAAATCATGGGAATTAAAAAGTCAGCTCGACTATCAGATAAAACTAATTCGTGAAAGGAATGTATTCAAATTATTATTCATGTTTGGCTTTTTTTTAGGTGTAAAACTTTGTAAATAAAATGTTCTTCACAACCCATCCAGCTCACAACATTATGATCCATAAATTAAAATTACAAGTATTTAGAAACTGAATCCTATGGAATATGATCATCCACGATAACCGTAGCTAGCCTAAACTACCACTCATTTCAGGTTTCCATAAACAAAACAAAAAGAGATGGACTGAATAATTTGAGACAGAAGAATATGAATTACAGTGAATAAATTACATTACACCAAACGTTTCAGCCTTCGTTGTAGTGTGAACATGGTCATGAATGGGATTATGTGGTTCAATGTTGCCAAAGCCAGATTTAAAGAAAATAATTTTGTAGGTACAAACAATTCAACTGAAACATTTATCGATTAAGAAATATTTCAGTATAATTTTAATAACCAAATAAATGTATGACATGTCTTAAATAGATTGAAGTTTTGTTGTAAAATTGAATTTCAAAACATAAATGTGATGCTTATTATATTTTTATATACCTTCTGTATGGCCATGCATTTAGCGCTGATCGTTTGTTTCAGCATTAAAAGGCTTCAGAGATATTGTATGCTTTGTACACGGCTTGATGTTTGACAATGGTGAAACTATATCAGCAGATTCTGATCATTTGTTTATCTAAAAAGTAGGCTCTCGAAGGAGGCGCTTTGTGACATTAGATATCGACACTTTCCTTTAGCAATGGTCGCGTCAGTGGGTAGATTATATGTATGGGTCATTGTATATGTAAAGCTATATAGCGTTGTAATACTTTGATTTTCATGGTCAAATTTTATTTCTGTTTTATTTCTGCACACACGCATTTAATTACCTTTCTGATATAAAACATAAGAAGAATAACGGGTACATATTTATTTACAAAACATTATATATAAATATATGTGGTGTTAGAAACCAATAAATATACATTAACATCACAAGCTAGCACAGATCATTGTCATAAGCAGAACCAAAATAAATTATGTTCGGTTTAAAATTTGTACATGCATTTTTTTGTAAAATGACTTGTGTCTGCACCTTTCTGTTGTATAGATGAGTAGAATCGATATCTGAAACAAAATTATTAACTATTTTTGGATGATTGTTAATATCACAGAGCTTTTTTTCAAAAATCTAAACACTATTACTTCTCAACAATAAACCAGCATATTATCACTCCATTTCCATCGCAAGATCATCTTTTGCTTCTTCTAAAACCTGACGAGGATTTGCAAGTTCAACCTAAAAAAAACAACAACATAGTTTTGTTCTGATAATGAAGATTTTAAAATTAGAAAAGTAACAAGAAAATTAGCATGTATTAAAGAATAGCTTTAGTAAACATGTTAAAGAACACTTCTAAATTGCTGATAAATTGTAAGTGATCGCTGTACCAATGGTGCAATAATCAGATACTAGATCATGTATAGTAGACATATTACACATAATTGCTCCACATCCTTTTGGGGATAATGCAGAATAACATTTAGATGCACTCACCTCTGGAAGAGGAAATTGTGTGGCATCTGGAGCATTTTCCCGGCCAAAATCAAACATCTCGCCACACTTAGCTACACCGTCTTTCCATGTTCCTTCATAAACCTGTCCTTTATCCAAGTAAAAGAATTTCCCTGGTCCGTTTTTCTTATCATCTTTCCACGTACCTTCATATCTGTTTTCATCAGCTGGAAAACAATCATAAATAAATAATAACATATGTTAGGGACTAATAATTATCATAAATTATTTAAATTTAGTGTTTATAAGAACTAAAATATTTGCCGGTAAAATGGCAGAATTCACCCATTGGTATTTTTTTCTGTAGCATTATGCTCAGCAGTGGCGGATCCAGGATCTGGAAAAGGTGGGCGCCCAGGGTTTTGGGGGCTTTTTTTGTAAATTTTAGCCATTTTAGGGTTTTTTTAAAAGTATTTGTCGAAAATAGTGGGGGCGTCTGCTGTGCCCCCCACCCCCCTGGATCCGCCAATGTGCTGCCTTTCCATTGACGTGATTAAAATGACGCATTCAAAAGCACAAGAACGCACAGCTGTGGTGACCTTGGTCGGGACTGTCCTTGGTACTTGTAGAATTATATTACATGCCAATTGTTCTAACTTCTGTGATCACCAAGTCGCGTGCACAGCTGTCGCAACGCATTGCATCACTTAACCAAATCGCCTCAATGGAAAGGCAGGTCCAGAGTAATACCAAAGTGTTCCAACCTCACCTATGCCCTTAGGTCCAAAAATATGATTTATTATGATTTAGTGGGAAACATGTAGCTGCCTTGAAGGTCTAAAATGAAATTTGAGCCATATCTATCAAAATATGGATTACTGCTTATGGTCATTTACTCTCTAAAGTGCTCTTGCAGTTCTCCAGCCTAGGCCTACTTCGACTGAAAATGTTGGTATGAGAGAAAAATACAATGCCATGGCTAAATGGCTATAAATTTATAGTTGGTGAAAAAGTAAACAAACTCTTTCATGAGATTTAATTTAATTAGATAGTGAATAACTATTGTAAATACTAGTATTACCTTGCCGTAACATTCCTTGTCCATTGCGCTGGTTATCAAACCATTCTCCTTCATAGATAGATCTGTCACTGTAATACATCCTTCCCCAACCACTGCGTTTATCTCCATACCATTCCCCTTCATAGTAATCTGTATCAGTATAAAAATGGGTTCCATAGCCCTGAAATAAATGAAAATAATAAATGAAACGCTACTTTGCTTTCAAAATTGAAAGGTGCATTTACTGGCTAATGAACCCCTAGCCATATTGATAATAAATCATGTAAATAATGTAGAAAATAATAACTATATCTGGGCTGTTTTTCTAAAGATGAGTAAAAAAAAGACTGCAGCTATCTTGTGTTAGTATATATAAATCAATGTTGTTTATAGTTCGTAAATTAACGACTATACTAGGGATGTTCTTTGAGAAAAAAATTAAACAGACACATATTAAAGTATGTCAAAAACAAAAACGTACTAAAAACAAAATTTTAGAAACAAAAACAAAATAAAGCTATATCTAGTCTGCCATTCCAGATAAAGAGTGCTACATTACATCAAAATAACCACACTGGTAAATGTTCGATGAGCAAGCGACTGACTTACGTGTCGTTTGTCAAATTTCCAACCACCAGAATATTGTTTTTTGTAGCCTCCTTCTTCCGCGGGAATGCTATAAGTACCAAAACCACATCGTTTGTCACATTTCCAATCCCCGTCATACAACGCTCCAGTTTCTCTCCATTTATACGTACCTTTTCCTGAAAGAATAAAATGACAACAATTTTGACCTATTGCATAATATTAATGGAAGATCCATGATACCCTAGCTGCTCCTTAACATTGTGTTTCTGTGCAAAATCACACCTGATGAGAGAGGTTCAGTGCGAGATATTGCGCAAGGAAGACGAAAGAAGTCCTGGTAAAACACTAAACAAGTTATAGTCAGTATATATTTACAAATTAAACATATACTAAATCAGTTAAGTTATTTGATTTATATATGTTAATGGTGTAGGTTAAAGCTATACAAGTCCAGGAATTACTGATTTCTGAAAAGTGGGCCTGATATCAAACATAAGTTCCGAAATTTTGTAATTTAATAATATTGTTTGTCTATTTCATAAAAGTTGGTCGCAAAATATAGAATTATCCACAATTCCTACAAGTGTTATTTTTGTTATCAATCCGTTTTGTTAGTGATAATTATGAATCAAACAGGACAAATATTACATTAGGGTTTTGGGTTAAAGCGACACAATGGGGCTAAAATCATCAAAAAATTGGTAATTTTATTTTGGCTTTTTAATATGACCATATGATTTTTTTAATTTTTGAGTTGCGCATTTACCAGTTAAGCGAGTTAAGAGACGAAATTCCTGTAATTCTTATGTTGGACTTGCATGTTCGAAATAAGAAATCGCGAATTTCGTCTTTATATCTCGCTTAACTGGTAAAAGCGCAGCACAAAAAATTAAAAACTTTTGCAGTTCTAGTCTATGAACATGTTTACATCATATGGTCATATTAGGAAGCAAAAATAAATAAAGATTTATTTATGATTTTAGCCTCATTGTGTCGCTTTAAACACCATGCTTACAATAATTTAAATATAAACATGCCATTTATAAAAGAAGATATCCTTCCACAAGTTATTATTTGAAACTGGTTAACCCACCATCCTTTTTGTTATCCAACCAGTCTCCTGTATATTCATTAGAGTTTACAGAATACACGGTATGACGAATTCCTTTCTTCTGTGCTTTGTAGTCCCATTCTTTCCATAAAGGTGGATTCTTCTTTTGATCCTTCAAATGTGGCATATTTTATCACCCAATCAGAATATACCTAAATTTTTTAACACAATGAAATCTTTTTATGTCGGTACCAGAATACATAAATCCATATTTAGGCCTACCAATTTTAGTGTAACATAGGCCTACTGCTCTAGAAATACATTATCACTGATACATGACGCGCGTTGTTGGAACAGAGAAAGCATCTATATAAAGCAGCACATATTAGTTTTATAATTATATTGAGTTCACAACTCGATTGAGTTGTCCCAACTCGATATATTGAGTTTGTTTTCACGATATATTGAGCTGCCAACTCGATATATTGAGTTGACAACTCAATATATTCAGTTCACAACTCAATACATCAAGCTGTTAAGTAAGTATATCGAGTTATTAACTCAATGTATCAAGAAAATAATAATACTAATTAGAAAGTCGCTTCTGGGGGCTCGTAGTTTATTCATACTTTTATATTCTAAAAAATGCTTCCTCCCTCTGCCCCTCCATTCTCCATACATTTATGGGTTTTTGTTGTGCTTTTTATGGGCTTTTTTTGTTGCCCTTCAGTCTTTAGATTAATGCTGCATAACTGTTTTGTTTATTTCGACATAAATAACCCAAAATGTACAAAATAATCATTCAAAATTATTTTTATAAAGGCTTTATAAATGCGTTAAAACCCCGGGAATAAAACTATGTTAATATAGCGAAATTAGTTGTGATGCACTATCAAGTAATGTGAAGTAGTAAATCAGTCAGTCTGTGTACAATTTCTAGGTAATAGTGGCTGAATTAGCCAAGTGTTAGCCGAGATACGAAACGACACAAACGTGAAACTATAGGACAGCCAACCCCGGTAAGCCTACAGTAAAGGGTGAATTTTTCAAATTATTTTTTACCGCATTTTGCGATTTATATGACTGCATGTGATGACTAATTACGACGAAATAAAGTAAAGTCTGATATTGTCTAATAGTATTTTGAAATGCTCATGAGGTATCGAATAAAAAACTGCAAATGTTTTTCAGGAAAATTAATGTTAAGTAAGTATATCGAGTTATTAACTCAATGTATCAAGAAAATAATAATACTAATTAGAAAATCGCTTCTGGGGGCTCGTAGTTTATTCATACTTTTATATTCTAAAAAATGCTTCCTCCCTCTGCCCCTCCATTCTCCATACATTTATGGGTTTTTGTTGTGCTTTTTATGGGCTTTTTTTGTTGCCCTTCAGTCTTTAGATTAATGCTGCATAACTGTTTTGTTTATTTCGACATAAATAACCCAAAATGTACAAAATAATCATTCAAAATTATTTTTATAAAGGCTTTATAAATGCGTTAAAACCCCGGGAATAAAACTATGTTAATATAGCGAAATTAGTTGTGATACACTATCAAGTAATGTGAAGTAGTAAATCAGTCAGTCTGTGTACAATTTCTAGGTAATAGTGGCTGAATTAGCCAAGTGTTAGCCGAGATACGAAACGACACAAACGTGAAACTATAGGACAGCCAACCCCGGTAAGCCTACAGTAAAGGGTGAATTTTTCAAATTATTTTTTACCGCATTTTGCGATTTATATGACTGCATGTGATGACTAATTACGACGAAATAAAGTAAAGTCTGATATTGTCTAATAGTATTTTGAAATGCTCATGAGGTATCGAATAAAAAACTGCAAATGTTTTTCAAGAAAATCAAGAAAGTCAGAAGAGTGATCATGGTTTACAGGACTGTTTTTGGTGGCAATTTTCACACCGTCAGAATAGACCATCTAAGTTGGGGGCCAAGGTTCAGATGTTGGCTCACACTTAAAAGCATCATACAAACAGGAAAGTTCTATTTTCAAGTCAGTGACATTTTCAAGTCAGTGACTCCACACAGGGTCCGAAATTAAACATTACATATTTCACCCATATCCAGTAGCGGATCCAGAATGTGCAAGAGGAGGGGGCTTAAGCCGCATTTGGGGTGTTAGTACCACTTTATTTAAAAAAATGCATGCAATTTCTATATTTTCACCAATAACGGGGGGGGGGGCGTACGCCGGGTATGCCCTATGCTGGATCCGCCACTGCATATCGCACAAAGTAATAATTCATAAATATGCCTAAATGACATGTCAAAATAAACCGTCCACTGTGAAATATTTCTTCTATCATCACTTCAAAAAAAAGAATATTTTGAACCTGTTCCATTTATTTTGTAATGATGATCGTTATCTGTCACTTGGTACTTTTAATGTCCTGATTAAATAGACAAGTGTGGATTATTCCGCTGTGATCAGTTTGTTTTGGTGGGCAGCAATGTTTAAAAATTGTCAAACTTAAATACTTAATAACTCAGCAAACCGGAAGAGTAAAATAAAAAAATAAAATACCATTTTCTATGACTCAATCTTTTGAATAAAATAAGCTAACAGTTATGCAGCTTTAAGTATATATACGGATATAATGTTATATATAGATGTTAAGAAACATCATGATCCTCTCATAAACTACCCACTCTAGGCTATTCATGTGTATTCAGTATTCATGACAAATTATGAATACAAGTATTCGTATTGTATTCAAATACTTTTTAAAAAGACCTGTATTCATGAATACTTTTTTAAAATATTTCGAATACATGTCATACTTCAACAATCTGAGTAAACATTTCCCGAATGGTTTTTCTTTGTTTTTTTTCTCTGTTATTTGTTATTTTACTGGTATCATACAAGGGTGGTGCGATATCTCATATTTTGTAAGGGCAGTGGGAGTGGGCACGAGGTTCTATAATCATATCCTTTTCAAATCTATTATATTAAAATATTGGGCAATAATTTTCAAGTTTAACTTTTCCAGGAGAAATAAATGTGCAGTAACGTTACTTCAGAGTACAAATAAATACTCCAAGAAAACATAACTATAGCCAGGCTTTAAAAGCTGTATCAATGACGGACGACGTCGTGATATGTTCGCTTGACATTAGTACGGCATAGCATTAATCACCTTACTACAGCAAGTACAGAGTGAGTAGGCCTACAGCAGTTGCAGGCCAACGTTGCGTAACTTCTTGTCGCACAATGGGATAACTGATATGCTTCAGCGAGATCTCGAAAATTTCACGCCACTAGACAGTTTAAGTGCCAATGTTAATTAAAAAGTTTTTAACTAGTGTAAATATAAAACGTGTTACATAGACACAACTAATTTATTTTTTCCTCCTTGCTATGATCTTAGTAACACACGCATAACCAGATAACATTCATTAGACGGATAAGCAGGGGCGTGCGCAGCTTTCCGATATAGCGGGTACTGGGGGGGGGGGGGAGGTGTCAAGAGGTAACATTTTGAAAAATAAAGGGTTGCGGTGGCTCGTCCCAGGAAATCCCCAGAAATGTTTGATAATCTGCAGCTCAAGAGGGGGGGGGGGGACAGGACCCCTCTGATCATGGTAAGTTGTGTGTCATGACTGTGCGCGTTATGACATAACACTATTGTTGTGTCCATGCGCAGCCTTCCCCATGAGCTAGGCCTAGTTGACGCTAAAAGGAGCAGAACAAAACAAATCACTGCATGGTCACGGCTGATTTCACACATCTGACTGGACAATGAAGTCAATAAACTACTCCCTCAACCTTAGCGTGTTAACAGTGCCCCTCTCCTGTCATCAATATAAAAAAAAAACGACCACCTTCATTGTTGGTGACAACATCGAAATAATTTGTCGAACTATTGGTTACAAATCGAAAACTCTTGAGATTTATACAGAAAATCAACGACATTGACCGTCCCCTGTCACCGATATTAGATAAATCAGTTCATATTTGGTGTCAATATCTCATTATTATTTTTACAAACCACATGCGTCATCCCCACTTCTACCTTGCCCAGTCGGCCAAAGAATAAAGAAACACCTCTACCACTGGTGCTTAGACAATAGGCCGAATCCACACCGATGGACTACATGCAATATTAACCCTCTGACTCAGTGCTAGAATCCGCAATCGTCTCATTAAAATGTCTATGGAACCACATTTAATTGTCTAGAATTATAATGCACTTGTAAAAGAAATAACCCTATTCAGCATTCACCTCAAACATTCCAGACAATACTAGTAATCCAATGTTGTACTAATGAAACCCACCATTTCTACAAAAAAAACATATTTTACCGTTGCTAGTTAGTTATTCTCAAATAATCTATGCGCTTATTTGTTATGTAATTAGGCCTACTATAACACATCAGTATATTATAATAAACTACAAGTATTTTAAACGTTCTATATAATAAAACGTAATATGTAACGTTAATCACATTAGATGCTTTTAAATGTTTAAGAGAGTCATGATTTATTATAATTAAAGATTTAATTGAAGTCATTTAATTTTAGTGATGTTATGCAGAGACTGATGATAATACTATGTTACTATATACTATGTAGTCTGTCCGACGGTGGAGGATGGTCCAAAATGAAAGTTAGCTTTTCGGTATCCAGGCAGTCAATTCTCAAGCGATTTTTATGAAATTTTGGGAAAACTATTTTCTGGTCATTTGGCATCGATCCTGAAAAAGGCGTGAAAAAATATTGGATAGTTCAAAAGTTAGAACATTTGACTTGTAGTAAATGTCTATTTATGACGCTCCTCTATAACATACATAAACCCATTAACTTCATTCTGGTTTATTCTCAGAATTGCATCACATGTCAAATGGTCTAACTTTTGAAATACTAAATGGAATTTCGCGAAATTTTTAGGGTTGTTCCCAAATGATCAGATAATAATGGTTGCAAAATTTCCAAAAAGCTAACTTTCATTTTGGACCATCCTCCACCGTCGGACAGACTATAGGGCTTGCATAAATATATATTTAGTCTAGTCTACTATAGTGACATTTCACAGTTACCAAGCCTATTGAATTTTTTTTATAATTATAGGCCTATAAAAGGGAAAGATCTATGTCATGATGAGTAGCCTAGGCCTGCGACTATCACAATTTTTTTTATTAATAGGCTCAAAATAAAGGCTATTTTGCTATTTCAAATAGGGTCTAAATTCATTTTTTTACTCATGATGTCGAATACATTTGGAAAGTAGGCCTATTGTACGGTAGATCTATTCGTATTCATATACATTTTAAAAATGGAGTATTGATTCATATTTGTATCTATGTCTTTACAAAGTATTCGTATTCGATTACATAATAATATATATATTCGACCCCATGTCTGGTAAAGACATTGCCGTGTCGTCTGAAACTTGTTTCAGCCACAGGACAGGGTCTACTTTACGCTGACGGACGTCATGGACGTAGGCCTACTCGTTGTCGCTGACCGAAATTCCCCCAACAACCAACCCTCCTGTTCATTTTAACCAATAATATATATTTTCGATGTAGGTCTAGACTAGGCTTAGTGGGTTTCCGCTTTCTATTATCTTTTCTGTTGTCTGTCAGTCTATCTATAAATATTTTTATATCAGTATCACAATGATCATTCACTGATGATGATGATGATGAGGTGCCGTCCTGGTGTCCAACCGCTGGCCTGGAAAATAACAAACAACCAGCCAGCGGCAGCGGGTGCGAAACGTATCAATCGGACGAAATTAAACTGGGCTTTCTAGAGACTGCTATTATACTAGTTTATATATCTATCTTAAATAAACAATGCCCAAATTACGAAGAAAAATATAATTAGACCTACTATAAGTTCACTGTTTTTTCGGTGTAAGTGTTCGTGTGATTCCAGGATTCTGTCGAAACAAGGCTAGTCCATACCAATAATGGACGAAAGACTGTACGTTACCAGGACAATTGACAAACAAATAATGTAACACATTCCGAAAGGCAGCGCTACGTCTTATCATAATAACTCGGACTTCCTGCGATTTCGTTCAAACGAAAAACCTGTTTATCAACTGGAATAATAATTATAATAAAACTTAAATTGTTTATATCATCTGATTGACAGATAAAAAATGATTTTATTTAAAGAATAAAAGGCTTTCACAGTGGTGGAGTTAGGGGGGGGGGGGGAGGGGGCGACCCGCGGCCCCGACAAAATTTAGGGAAATGCTTACTCACTTGTTATAATTCAACTGTTCCCAAGACTTTGCATTCGTCTTTTCGTGTCATTTTTCATTGATTTACAGTAGACAGCCTTTGAAATTTCAAAATTTTGCGCGGGAGCTAGATAGGCCTATACTCTAGGCCTACATAGCCTCCCTAAACACGAGCGAGGCATTGAGACGATATCCACAATTCGACCTAATTAGGCATATTTACACCTAAAAAACAAACGTTTAAATGACACTTCTATATCTACGTTGTGACTTGGTTTGAGAGTGCTCCATTTTTCTAAAATTGATGGCATTATTTTTGAGATGATCATAAAAGTTAAACTGATAGCTAAGTCCATCTTAACCTGCAAATTAAATAAATGAATTAATAGCTTAGGTCATAACATACATTTTAAGATTATCTCAGAACACTTCACTGGTGTAACAGTTTCAGATTACCCCCCAGTTCAGGTTAGCCCCGGGGGTAATCTGAAACCAGTTTCAAGTTACCCCCTCCAGTTTAAAATCACCCCCTCAATTTTACCCGTTAATCTTCAATGATAACAATAAATTATGTTTTATTTTTTGATCACATGGCATTGGGACATTTTTTAGAGACACTTTAATCTCCTTAATTATAACCCTTTGAGGTAACTAACGAAAACAAATATGTTAACGAGAGGTTTAAAATAACTTTAATCTTCATATAACCCTTTAATCCCCATATCAACTAACGAGAAAGCATCTTAGCGGGAGGTATCAAAACACTTAAAACTCCATATAACCCTTTGATCCCTATGGAAACTAACGTAGAAAAGCTGTTTGCGCGAAGTCTTTAAACACTTAAATATCCATGTAACAATATGATAAATATGCCACATTCTGCCAGATTTTGTTTGCGTTTTTGAACAAAGAAATTTGACCAAACTATTTTTAATTTACAGCAGTTTGGTGGTTTCTGTTTCACTGTTCACCATGTTGCACATGTGGGTGGGCCGACCATGTAGCGAATCATCTACTTTAATCTAAGTGTGACCATGGTAACAGTACTTAAAAAGTCAGCAAAAATTAATTTGGTGTGTAGGCCCTAGAAATGGGGTGGGGGGGGATAAAAGTTGAACCTAGTATGCTGAACCTAGTTTCAACGTACCCCCGGTAAGCTAAAAATAGTTTCAACGTACCCCCCGGTATGCTGAAAGGGGGGTACGCTGAGAAGGCTACACCGAGTGACATGCAAATACATAATTAATTATTCCCTGTTGTTCAGGGTTGGTGTAATAAAAACAGCACAAACGAAACATAGGCATGCAATTTGACGATTTAAAAAAAAATGGACTGACTTTTCACATCTCTATTTGCACTGTTCTGGAAGTTAGTAGATTTGCTAAATTATCAAATAAAGAAATTGTTAAAGTGATACTTACTTTTTGAGTGCTAAAATATATATAACAAAATAAACTACTACATACTCATGATTCCTGTGGGATTCATTTGTAATCATTCAAGTTATTGCTTGTGGCAGAATATTAGCATATGTATGTACAACCTCTCACGAAAATCACCAGTTATTAAAGGTCGATGCACAATCAACATGTTGTTAAAATATGATGTATAGCATATTTGTTACATTACATCTTTGTTTATTAGTGGAAATATATCAATGTTTTCTCATAAACATAACATTAACATATAATTAGCTGACATTTACAGATAATACTATATACAGAAGAATATATGAGAGCATATTGACAGCAATAAAATACAAATCACATGCATCAAGCTCTCTAAAATTAATATCCGTTATCATCAATGCATTGATGTACCAGTTCCTTTAGATTTGGATTTTCCATTGCAGCAGCTATCCTTTCCTTATCATTAATCTGTTTATTCACTTCGTCTCTGGATGTATGAGTCCCTTCTTTGATAAATATATCTAACTTGTGTTTCTCTGGAAAACATTCTTCCAATTTAACACGAATACACAATCCAATAAGTGTAGCAAGTGAACAATGTGGTACAGTAGGAGTAAATGTGACTGTGATAAGATGTGTGCTAGAACATAGTGTCTCAACGGATACTCCCTCCTCATATACTACATCCAACTCTTCTAATGTTTCTGGTTTCTCTGGATCTCTGATATCTTTAATAATATCATAAATAGTAGCTGACAATTCATCCATCACAAAACACGCATATTTGTCTTCTCATGCATTTAAATTCTGAAAAAAAAGCAGATTTGATTTAGGTAGACGTAGCAGAAGACATCATCATGAACAGAAAAAAACGTAAATGCAAACATAACGCCAGACAGCGTCTGTTTCACAGCTCGGATCAATCCCGAGAGGTCAACCGGAAAAAAGGTATATTTATATATAAATGAAACAAGTTGTAAGCATTGACCCAGTGTTGGCCAAACGTCTTGTTCCTAATGCGAACTAATAGCGTTGACCCGGCACTGAGCCAGCGCTGTGGTCCTATTGCAGGACAAGGGCGGTGATTGATTGTTTGGAGATGGGTTAAAGTCCAGGTAGCATAATAGCTGGAAGGGTGGTCTTCCGCACAATCGTTGGTGTGACGCTGGGCCAACATCTGGAGATGGTGGACCAGCGTTGTACCAACACGGGACACCAAAGCATTGATGTGGGCTGCATTCAATAATTGGGCCAACACTGTGTCTTGCTACTTGTAGTTGGCCTAGCATCCTGAGGTGGTGGACCGGCATCATGCAAATGCCTAACTCAAATGGTAATGTGACATTTACTGATGTTGAGAGGTGAAATAGGGTATAAAGCCACTAGGTTTGGGCGTGATACTTCTCTTTCACTTTTCACTTTTCACAGTGATTATGATTTGGCTTAAGAGCTGTAACTGGTTACTGAGTCGTGGCTAGTTACCGCTTTTTGCCTGATGATAGTGAAGACTCTGTCGGAGCGTTTCTGGCTTTGTAGGTGACCATGTGAGTGGACGCAGGGCATTGATTCGCTCAGGCGATAATCAACAAATGCATTCAGCTTATAGTAGGAGCTGAGGGGTTTTGAGTCACTGCTAAAGTCAAACCCTAGCTGAGAGGGTCGTTTTCATTTTCTTGTACATATTGTAAAGCAGCTGCCTGTCTTCTGTGTCTTAATAAAATTGTATTCAGCTTTATGTGTTATAGACTCTTGACTTGCGTCTCTGCCAAACTCCGAAAGTCATCATGACTCCCCATGACTTTTAACAATAATAGTTACTTGTAGTTAGACATTAAAAAAGACGACTCGCCGCTGGTTCAATATATCATAACAGGATTTAGCTAAAAATTTTACACATTCATTGCTAGTAAACATACAAATCATTTTATCAGACATGCTCAATAAATTAAAATTAACATTATGTTTATTCATTTTTTGAAATAAAATATATCTAGTAGGTGTATATAATGTACATTCAAATAATACGTGTTTTTCACCTTGCACCACATGCATATCACATACTTGACTTAATCGCTCTTCAATATTTAATCCTTCGTATCTACTGTCTCCAACCTGCCGCAACACTCCTAAATTTAGCCAAGGCACTTCTATGACCTTTATTAAATCTGTGTGTCGCATATAATTCTGTCTCATATTTTTGTTCAAATAGTTTATATGTGCAGAGTTTATTACCAGCAATACCTCTTTTCGCTGACTCTTTGCTAACACTTTTGTTCCATTGATCAGTGAAAAACTTACACCTTGCTTACAACTTATTGATTCTGACCATATGTCAATCCGTTTGTTAATGCGCATATCGGGCATCTTCATTAAACTTTAGCTTTAAAACACACTCCCATTGTCTATGTAGTGACATTTTCCAACCCATATCACCCTGAGCAGCCGCTTTTGGCGCGTATTTACCAATACCTAAGAAGAATTTGCATGCTTTATTTTGTTTATACACGGAAATTCGTATGCACCCCATGTTGATGATTGTCTGTACAAATGAATCGTATAATTTCTTGAAACAATTAAACGGAATAGCCCCAACCGCTTTGGACTTATCAATAAGTAGACCTAGTGCACGATGAGCAACTTTGCAACTTATTCAGTAGTAACTTTAAAGTCGAGGTTGTAACTTAGCATTAACCCAAGATATTTATATGTTGGCACAATTTAAACCTGACAATTATCAATTTTGAATATGAAATTCATAGTGTGTGCAGATGTTTGTCTAAGACTAATGCATAATTTTGATCTTCAATGTATTTATCTTAATATGCCATGCCTCGCACCACTCAAAAGTAATATCAAACAAATTTTGTAGATCCTGCCCTGTCTCAGCTAATTGTGCAATATCGTCACCATATGCAAGGCATACAACCTTTTCATCTCTAACATTTACACCATAGCTGGACTGCTTAAGTGTTTCAATTAGGTCATTGACAAACAAATTAAAGAGCAGCGGGGACATAATACACCCCTGTTTGCCACCACTGTCTACTTTAAACCATGGTGTAACATGCCCATTAACACAGACTGCACACTCAACATGGCTATATAATTGGCGCATCGCATTTATAATTTAGTCCGTAACAAATTCCTATCTATGCGATCATAAGCTTGGCTAAAATCGACAAACCCTATGAACCCCTGATGAAGGTACTTTGGCGTTTTTTAATTCGAGCCTGTGCTAGGGATGTTAATGAATGCAACTGTTCCTCACACCCTCGCCTTTTTCGATACCCATTTTGCTCATCGGCATTACTGTTTGTATGAAATAGTAAATTTAGGAGCTTTAAAAGCTTTTACACAAAATGATTTAAATTGCACTGTAAACCTCAAATCTGAACTAAAGAAATTGTCCAAGGCCCCCACGTAATTCTATGTTTTTGTGTGGTGTTAAATGGTCTTGCTATAGTGTGACCCTGTCACATTATTTCAGGATCTGTGCAGATAATACTGCACACAGACACTCCGAGTCAGACTAGGCCATTGCCTTAGCACCGATGCAAAAGATGCATTAGCTCAGCTGTTGAGTGAATGAACCAGGTTATGCCGCTGGCAATCTGCCAAAGATTATAGCCAGACTCGACAGCTTCTCTTCAGTGCCAGGCCGTACAGCATGCAACAGACAGAACAACTCCATAGGAGGATGTTTTCAGCTGCACAGCTCACCAGAGCCTTGTTTTAGTCATTTATAGGGCTCGAAAATACTCTAATTTACAGAGATATGAGCTGTACTACGAAGAAGAAGAAGGCGCTGCACCAGGTGATGGCGAAAGGTACTTACTACTAGTAGGGCCTTAAACACAAGTTGACTTAAATTCGTGCTTGTGTGTCTGTTGCTCACAGGAGTTGGACAAAGTTTTATTTTATTTTTTTAAATTTTTTTGATTACAGAATTGAATGTATATTCTGAATCAATGTTGTGCTATTAATATTACTCTTTGTTGCAGAAAAACAGCCTCTCACAACTTTTTACATCCACATGCAATACTGCAATTGCAATGGGAAAATAGCATTGAATTAAATGAGGGCATTTACATCTCCATCCGAATGGCTTTAGCTACAGTCGACAGAAATTGGAGTGAATTTCGGAAATTGTCTGGCTGGAACATCGACACAGTCCCAAATCAATGAAAACAACATTAAAACGTTCAGCACCCATTGGCGAGCGCGCGCACGGTTCTGGTTCGATGACAGCTCCCAAATTGAAAATATCCTCAAGCTATTCAGCAATTCATGCTTATTATATTATTCTTTATTGCAGAAATTTGTTTTTTAAGTTTTTTTTTCAACTGAACTGAACAGCACCTCTAGACAAAGTCATGTCAACCACTTTTCAGCACACAACGACAATATATTGCCTTAATCAAAAGACTCTAGTCAAGGCCTACTCCAGCTCAGCTCTATGATTATAATAATTATATGAGTGAGTGATAGTTAACAAAAGCCACCATCGACAATGCCGTTCAAGGCTAGGGGTTTTGTCAAGTTGAAAAAATTCCAAAAATCCGAGAAAAACTCGAAAGTGGGTGAGTGGGTCAAGCCCCAACTCTTTTTTATTTGAAAATTAGTTTTTTTCGCGTTTTTTGTATTATTATTTGTTGTTGTACATGTTTCAAAAAAAAAAAATTGGATAGGGGTGTGGGTGGGTGGGGTCTGGACAATCCGAGTTTTTCTTGGATTTTTTTTAACTTGACAAAACCCCTTAGCAAGCACATATATCTGAACCGTAAGATGAGAGTTCCGCCTGTGGAAGACGATCGATTTAACCCTTATTAACGCCCACGAAATACATTTTAATTGAACTTATACCTAATTTAGTGACCAGTTAATAATCTACTCAGCTCATTTTGAAACATTCTTTCGATAATTTATTGAGTGAGATCATATTTGAAACACCTCTCAAAAAATATTTCGGACATTTTAACGATTTGTGAGGATGTTTCGGATATGTTTCAGATACATTCTGCGTTCTAACCCGAAACATAGTGGAGGGTGGGATCCTTAAAAAAAATGATCAAGTGATACCTGCATACTTGAAATGTCGTTTCAGCTTACTGAGCAGCCGGGTCGTTATAGGCTGCTTTACTGAACCATAATATTTACATTATGGCGGACCAGACTTCTGTGGATGTCGAGCATGCTCTGCATTTGTGCCATTGCATTCTGCGCCAACAATGGTCACTCAGCGAATCATGACGACCCAGCCACTCTAAAGCTCTAATTATAGATTATAGGGGCCAACATTTTCCTAAGGCTAAGAGTTTGTCATTTGATGTGTCTTGGTCGTTCTTCTCAGAATGTGACCCACCATTGGCATCAAGCTTATATGCCAAACGAGACATTGGTCAAATATTGTTTTAATATCGCAGACAATGACCATGCAATAAAATAAGGACACAGAAAGGCCAATCATCATTTTATTTTTTTCCTTAATATGTCCATAATATGTCAACATGTCCATAGACTAGCATTGCGAGAGCTTTTTATAAATTTTGTGTTGCGCATTTATCAATTAAAAAGAACTTTGATTTCAGACATGCATGTCCAAAATAAAAAATACAGGAATAACTCAGGGAATAACTGATGCACAGGGTTTTCGGCACATTTGGCTACTTGCTACGTTGTCACATTCTGATTCATCAGATCCACTAAACTTCCACTAGCATCAGCTAGTGGCTCTGATTGATAACACTGTAGAATGTGTGCTGTAGAAATATTTATGAATTTGACCTGTTTTTTTATCTGACCAATAAGGCAATACCTAACAAAAATCATTAATGGTGTCCTTGACATTCTAAACCACATGGTCAGGCCAAGGAATACACATGGCCAGGCACGAGACTATTTTCATGAAATTAGCAGCTTCATTTAACATGTGTTAGAGAGGGTGGGGTAGACCAGGGAGGGGCCAGACTACATTACTACAAATAAAATGCTATATTTTGTGTCCAACCTGGCCCGTCATACTGTGGATATTTAGGCCTGACATTATGTGCTCCTGTCTGGTGAAGCATAGGCCTACATCTGTACAACAGGGTTGAGGTCAGGTACATGTACCTGTACCTATGTGCAGTTTTTCGGGTACCTGTACCTGACCCTTATGACCAGGAAGTACCTGGTACCCGTACATGGTGATAAGTACCTGAGAAAATCAGGTACAATTCAGGTACATGTCAGGTACATTTATGAGATTTAAAACATTATTATATGTCGGATTTTAAACATTCACAACACCAATCAAATGAGTGAATTCTAAGCTCATTTTAAATAATCTACTTGAATTATGAAATATATTGGTGTAAACTTTTATCCTACACTCATTACAGTCATGTACTAATGTAGGCGTATATTATTCATATTATACATGAAGATCGCCAGCCTGACGATATCACTTACTAGACCACCTATTTTTCTGAACACATAAAATAACAGGCTTGATCTTGTCATCCTAGGAACTGATCGAGCACACATCGTGCAACAAATGTTAGTTTATTGATGGATTACTGTTAAAAACGTAATAATGGCTCAATGCTTATCCCATTCAGCACGACATATGTTGGTTCAACGTTGCACCGTCGTCTGCGACGCTGACTTAACATATTGAACCAACATCGGGTCAGTGTATCGTGTTTGTCGAGTTGTTCGCTGGGATATTCCGGTGATAGAGCTTGTCTGTGTAAGATGGCTATTGTAAGTGAACACGACGCTGGTTCCCGTGAAACACGAGACACCACAACAATGTTGGGTTGATATTGTGCCGTCATCTTAGACGGGGGCCAGCAATAACCTGTCAGTGGCGCCATGCTTCGTGTACTGTAGGCCTGATTAATGCTAAGTAAACACGAGAAATTTAACCAGGATTGTTATAAGACTGTACCAGCGTCTGCAATGCTGGGCCAACAATAAACCGACACTGGTACAATGTCTGTGTTTGTTGGACGCGCTGTTACGTCACCCAGGGTGAATAGCGATCAGGCCGCTGCGGCAGTCAGTGTATGAGCATCCCGGAATCAGATCAAAGAAGGACAAGTTGCCACTGGCTGGATATTGACGGCCAAATAAAGGGGTTTATTTAACCCTTTGTGAACTGATATCGACTATATTAAAGGGACTGGCCCAGGCTAAAATCATCAAAAAATCGGTGATTTTATTTCGGGTTCTTAATATGACCATATAATGTAAACATGTACATGGACTAGAACTGCAATTTTTTTATAATTTTTGAGCTGCGCATTCACCAGTTAGGCTAGATATGGAGACGAAATTTTTGATTTCTAATTATTGACAACCATGTCAAAAATAGGAAATGTGGGATTTTCGTCTCTATATCTAGCCCAACTGGTAAGTGCGCAGCACAAAAATTATAAAAATTTACACTCCTAGTCTATATACATGTTTACATCATATGGTCATATTAAGAACCCGAAATAAAATCACCGATTTTTTGATGATTCTAGCCTGGGCCAGTCCCTTTAATGTTCATGTACATTTTTATTAGCATTTATGTAACCAGTTTCAAAAACAAAATAATTCTAAATCTGTTTCTCTAATATATATACGTTGTGACATATATTTCACAAATCCAAGTAATTTTCAATCACTTGAAATTCTAGTTTCCGTAGCGAATTAAAAGGACTGAAAATTTAAATTGAATTGTTCAGTGATCTAAGTGTTCATTAGTGACGTGTATCTGGGGGCATAATGCATTGTAAACGGTCCTCTTCATCTGATTAATGTGTGGGATCCAGGCAGGATATCTTGTTACACACAAGCAGGTCTAACACTGGTCTGAAGCATCACTGTATCCAGTTTATTGACCCAATAATAGATTGGTCTTGAGATCCAAACAATAACAGGGTTATTAAATTCGCGACTAACAGAGTTATTAATTTCGAAAAAAATTACCACAGCTGGGCCTACTACTAATACGAATGTTGCATATACGGATGTTGCAAGTACCTGTACCTGTACTTATGCCAAAGTACCTGTACTGTACCTATATACTCTGTGAATACACGTACCTGTACCTTAATATAGTATGAGTACCTGTATCTTTACCTAGGTACAGTCGTCTGTACCTGACCCCAACCCTGCTGTACATGTATCATGTGTGTTTCCTATCCTAGTATAGTTGTATTATCAGTGATTATATAAGTCAGAAGAAACATTCTAAACACATGGTCAATGTTGGATTTTATGTTGGGCCAGAGTCGTAGGCGATTGACATGTGATCAATCCACCATTGTCGATCCCAGTGTAGACATGATGGGGGTCCCGATGTTTTTTTATGTTGGGCCTGCGTCGCAAACGATGGACCAACGTTAAACCGATATTGGGTCAGTATATTGCGCTGACAAAGACTGCACACTAGTAAGAACTAGTAGGAACAATCTGAGATGATGTCCCAACATTAAACAAAGAGTGGTTGTTACAATCACTGTGCAAATTATGCCGGTATCTTCGTCTCACACAAAAGCAAGTCTAAAATAACACAAATAAAAGACGCAGATACAATGTTGAGCCGACATTGTATAGGAATGACCAAATATAATACAACACAGGTTGAATGCATATACTGGTCATAATAATACTGGCATATAATGACAACCATAGCGCAGTATAACGGAGACATAATTATATAAACTTGTCTCTCATAGGTCCAAGGAAACCTCGAACTTGACATAGTTCCAGGGTGACCTGTGGGTCACGAGACACCGGTTTTTGAGGCCCTATCAGAACGCAGCAATTACAGAAGAGATTCTCAAAGTTCTGTAGCAGGGCCAGCTAGCTGTGCTAGTCTGGCCCTGAGAAGGAGGCTGCATTTCCGATCTATGAAGATGTTCACATATGGGTCTAGTCACACTAAACTAGGCCAGTGGCTGATTCTAAGGGTTCTCGTGTTTGAACACATTTTATCGATATTTATATTTATTTTACCACCGTAATATTTGGAGAGTACTTTTCATAAAAAAATGTCATATATTGGCTCATTCTTTGTGACTTTGTTGTTGAATTATGTCCATGACAAGTGCGTTTGTGACATTTGACATAACAGAAGAGTCTTGTACGTGATCTTTGACTGCTAGCAACGTATGTGATTATTGACATTTTCCGTCACTTGTGGAGAGTAATTTAATGTAAAACTCTGATACTGACGCTCATAATAGTGACTTGTCAGACATCACATACGTACAATACACTCCGTGTTTTATTCAGTAATTTGCTTCCATCTTCACGTGTGGTCGCCCAGATCAGCTCACTACTGGGAACATTATTATATGAAAGCCAAAAATATATCAAAGGTATCATAGTATTCATGTCAAAATAAAAGTTTACGTCCCACATACAGTTGGGGTGGAGGTGTCAAAGGTATGTTTCTCCCCTTGGTATCTCATTCTGTCGACCCTGTTTGTTTTAACATATCACCCTTGTATCAGATCATCTCTTCACATCAATTTTCACCAGCTTAGCTATTATATCCCACATTTCAAACGAGAATTATGTAAGCATTGCGTACGTGACCCTGAAAGCACCAGGCTCAGAAAAACCCATCTCCTGAGCTCCACATCGAGCGAATTGACTTTCTACTTTTGAGCAACAAACTACAGATATTGTGCAATCAGGACATGCAAAAAAATAATAATATAATGTGTTTTAATTTTGTCTCATCATGTAACACTTTTGGCCTAATTTAGTGTGACCCATATATATTACCCTACCAAGGAGCCAGAATACAATTTTGGCTTTTGGGTGATATTTGGCTTGATTGTGTCACTTTCATGTATCGTGTTTACGGGTACCCTATCGTTGTTTTTGTTGTGTATCCGCTGTTTTTCCGGTGATATTCACATTATAGTTGAATTCGTTGTTTCTAGTCCAGTCATTTTGTGGCCATTTTTCGGATAACCTCAAAATAATTGCAACAGAAGGTTTTCCAATGCAAAACGTCTTATTAGTATCCCTAAAATGACATATCAAAACTTTAATCCGATAGAGGAATGGGAAATATATGAGAAAAATGTTCTAAATTTTATTTAAAATTTGGTGTAATACTACAAACTTATTTGAAAGAGATTTTCTCCGATATAAAAACTAAAAATTAGACCTACGCACAGACCTTTTAGTGCAACCATTTTTTGGTTAATTTTTGGATAACCACAAACAAAATACAACAATTATTTTAACGGGATATACATGTGTCTGGTTGAGGGCTGTAGTGTCGTGAATAATACTCCAATGCGGAAAGAGGAACTTTGTTATCTGGCGTTTTTTAAAGTGGTCGTGTCTTATACGCAGAACAGTTTTTCCACATTTGATGTGATTTGTATTTTTTCCAGATGTTTTGAATAAATAGAATAACCTGTGACAAAACTTTTAGAATAATCATTCATTTAAAATTGAGATCAATATTTTTTCAAAGTTATTAAAAACTAAAAACAAAACTTATTCTTCTTCGGAGTCTTAATCTCCATTTAGAGGATAAGCCGAATTCAAACAGCTGATGCCTTTACATGCTCCAAGTGCTTATTAGCATTGTAGTCCATGTTTCTTACATGTGCACCTGCCAGTACTGCAACCGGCTTTGCAATTGCACCTGATTATCTCCATTAATTACATGGGTACAGTTGGCAGAGAAGTCTGGATGGGTACGTTTTTTCCCCTCCCTTAATCTTTCAACCCCATTCTTTTGGCACAAGTCTGCTTGCACAGCCTTTCCAGTCTTGAGGCTGACAATGTACAATCTGACAGCTTACTTTTTTACAAAATCGCATACATAGTGGAGTGCATCAAGAGCTTCATTTGGCTTTCCATTATACAGTGAAACAAAACACCCCCCCCCCGGCCACTCCAATACTGTTGCTCCTGTTGTTAACAGAATCATTGGCCCCTGCAATACTGTTTTTCCTGTCAAAGTATTGTTGTTAACAGCCTCTCTGGCCCCTCCAGCACTGTTGTTTTTGTTGTTAACAAGCGCTTTGGCCCCTCCAGCACTGTTGTTTCTGTTGTTAACAGCTTCATTGGCCCCTCCAGGACTGTTTCTCTTCTTGTCAACAACAAAGAGAAACAGTATTGGAGTACAAGAGAAACAGTCTTGGAGGGACCAGTGAGGCTGTTAACAACAGTGCTGGAGGGGCCAGAGAGGCCCATCCAATTATGTTGCTCCTGTTGTTAACAGCTTCCATGCCCCCCCCCCCCAGCACTGTTGCTCCTGTTGTTAACAGCCTCTCTGGCCCCTCCAGCACTGTTGTTAACAGCCTCACTGGTCCCTCCAAGACTGTTTCTCTTGTTCTCCAATACTATTTCTCTTTGTTGTTAACAGCCTCCCTGGCCCATCCAATATTGTTGTTCCTGTTGTTAAGAGCCTCTCTGCCACCCCCCGCCCCCCCAGCCCTGTTGCTTCCGTTGTTAGCAGCCTCCTTGGCTCCTCCAATACTGTTTCTCCGGTTGTTAACAGCCTCTGTGGCTCCTTCAGCACCTTTTATCCTGTTGTTAACATTTTCCCTGATCCCTTCAGTACCGTTGCTCCAGTTGTTAGCAGCCTTCATGCCCCCTCTAATGCTGTTTCTACTGTTGTTAATAGCTCCCTGCCCCCCCCCCAATATTGTTGCTCCTGTTATTAACAGCCTCCCTGGCCCTTCAAATGCTGTTGCTCCTGTTGTTAACAGCATCTATGACCCCTTCAGCCATGTTTCTGCTGTTGTTAGCAGTCCCCCTGACCCCAGCACTTGCTCCTGTTTTAACAGCCTCCCTTGCCCCAACCGCACGGTTTCTCCTGCTGTTAACAGCCTCTCTGACCCCTCCAATGTTGTTGCCCCTGTTTTAACAGCCTCTCAATCCCCTCTCGCACTGCTACTCAATGTTGTTAACAACCTCTCTGGTCTCTCCAACACTGTCAGGCATACCAAGAATGGGGTTTGTCGGACCAGTTAAAAATAATACATTAAAATGTTTTTTATGTCTCTACTTTGTTTTAATTTGAGAATAATATGTATGCTAAAAATAGCATATGTGGTAGAATATTTCTGGGAAATAACATTTTTTTCCTAATTTGATCATATAATAAGTTACATAATTTATTTTTATTTGTCCGAACTAACCCTGATCCAGAGTTGCAAATTCATCTAGCCAGAACGAAATTTAACTAGCCTTTACCATCATTTAGCATACATGTCTTAGCAAAATCCACAATTCCTTCTAATATTGACGTCGATCTCCCTCATGGCTAAATGACGGCCCTAGTGCCTTAGTTTCCGAATTATATATAAATCGTCTCCTTGGATATTAAAGTGTGTATCTGCTTTGTGAAGTGGCAGACCCCCCCTTTCATATCCAATGAGATGATATGTAAAATTGTCTAAATATATCTGAATACTTAACTAGGCCTTGAAATTAAAAGTTCATAAAAAACTGGCTAAGAATTGATTGAAAAATCAGCAATAATGATCATTCACCACGGTTAATGTGAATCTGATTATTAATCTACAGTAAAATTAGTATTTCGACACATGAACCTGTGAAAATACATAAAAAAATTCTGAAAAAATGTAATCATGGTTAAATAATAAATATTTATCTAGAGAAAAATTGCCTTCCCCCTTCAAAAAAACCCCTCTTATAACCCCTTTCGGTTCATCTAAAAAATGTGCCCAGGTGGATTCGTGTTGCCAGGTATCTAGATTATCCAAACCAATAATAAAATCAATTTGAGCATCAAAATCCGACGGGTAACCTAACTATTTGGGAGACTTTAGTATCCAGATATCTGGACATTTATTTTGATCGCTATGGGCGCCCATAAGTTAGTATTACACCAAATTTTAAGTTAAATTTAGACCATTTTTCTGATTTTTTTCTCATTTAAATCTCTTAAATCAATGTATCTGGTATGGTGTGATTATTATGAAGAGGCAAAACATGGGCTTAGTTACAAACATTGTGTCTTCAATTGCCACTAGTTGATTTGCGGTAAATGTAAAAAAAAACCCCTCTTATAACCCCTTTCGGTTCATCTAAAAAATGTGCCCAGGTGGATTCGTGTTGCCAGGTATCTAGATTATCCAGATATCTCATTCTAGGGATACGAATGGGACGTTCAGGGGCGGATCCAGGGGGGGGGGGGCGACCCGGCCCCGCCCCCCCCCCCTTTCACAGCCCAACTTTTTTTTGAGAGAGATCTTCTCTGGTCCATCAGATCTGATGTAGGCCCTTATATTGATTTTCAGCAAGCATGCCTTAGCCATGTTAACTTCATGCAGTAGTTGCCTAGGCTCATTGTAATTACAACCAAAGATGTAGCCTAGTACATGTAGTCTTATGGCACAGTATCCCCACGATTATTGTGCTAGTATCACGCTCCCTGTCATTGGAAGCCCCACTTAGTTAAAGAATAATAGCTGGCCGACATACGGTTAAACGGGGATGGTTATAGGGCCTACATGGATCGAATCTCAGACTGCGTACTGTGCCTGTTACTTAGGCTAAGTACCATCCATGTGTAGGCATACTAGTCAACAGTGAACACTATGCATTAGACTATAGTCATGATAGTAGGGCATAGCTTAAAGGCCCTATGTAGTCCCCAGACCTACTCTGCACAATGTCATATTTCATATTATTTTAGATGACTTTTTAAATACTAAAGTGCTGAGCTCCCATTTATAAACCAAAGGTAAAAGTAGGGGGCGGAGCTAATTCGTGACGTCCCAAGATGGCTGGTTATAATACATATACATGTAGCTGATCATGTACTGTATAATTTTATAAAACTGACCAAAGTCAACACGGGACGCCGGTCCAACGCTGCCTGAATACAGGTGCACCCTAGAATTAGTTGCCAGCACCGCGACCGCTCCTGACCAGCGTCTAGTATTCACTCACCCCTAGTTCACCCTGTCGATGCAGACATATAGAAATTAACCCGTTCACTACCATACATGACGGAAATTTCCGTCGGACTTACTATAGTTACACCAGAATGCCTGGATCCTGGCATACACTTCGGCCTGGAAGTGAAGGGGTTTTTATAAATCTGGTTCAGCTCATGTACAAATGAAAGAAACATGAAACATATACCCGATGCAGTTTCAATGTCAATTCAGATTCAATAATTGGCGATTTTGTGTGTGAAGCATGAGTTGTGAGATATCCGCTCAGCCCACAAAATGTGCACATTTTCAATTTTTATTTTTGAAAATAACTGATAATTAGTGGACTAAAATAATCTGCTAAGTTAGAAGATAGTTCATTGTTATATACCTTAATTATATTGATGAACTGAAATCATTTCACAGGGCCTTTAAGCTTCTGACTTATATAAAGTCATCTGATGATGTTTATTCCTATTGGACCTTTCACTATTATATACATGTATATACCAATATACGAAGTATAAACACGGTGATGATGTCACAAAACTAAAACCATAGGCGACAGTAACTGGCCAATCAAGACCATTTTCACCATTGGCAGCGCCCTTGTAATTAGAATCACAATTATCTACATAGTGGACAGATTCATGTCACTACATTAGGCTAATAAAAGTCTGTTTGTTTTGCACACTAGAATTCAGCATAAACTTAATCTGAAGTAAATGACTAAAATGCGTGAGAACGCATTTGGTGCATCCAAATTCCCCCCAAAATCCTGGGGGAGATCTAGCTAAGATTTCAGTCCTCGGTCAAGCACGAGTCACGCTGGGGCTAGGGGAGATCCCCCATACCCCCCGCCACGGCCCCCCTTTCAACATATCCTGGAGCCGCCCCTGGCGTTTTGCAGTGAAAAACCTTCTGTTGCAATTATTTTGAGGTATATATTGACAAAATGACTGGACTATTCCAGTCTTTCTTGAAATTAGATATACCCCAGATTGTAAACACACAGCTGACAAACCTTGCAAACCTCGGTAAATGCATGAAATATACTTCAGTCATGTCAGTACTTAGTGAGTTGTATTCGGTAGTAATGAACCTCACTCTATAGAATCTAATTTATACTGCCATTTTTCTACTAACAAATGATAAAACAATTACATACGTGTGTTTCAGTGAGCTGAATGGTGCATGTCCATTTCTATGACGTTCTGGACTTCGGCTCGGCTTCCGCTTATTGACATGTCAGATGGGAGGAGGGGTGGTCGAGATTGACTTGAGCGACACCTAGGCCTATGTGCAGAGAATGCCTTCGGCTATGGGCCCTAGGAGCCCTACCCAGGCAGCAAACACTGTAATAGAGTCTACCTAGCCTGTGCAACATTCCTCTCATGTTCTTTCACTGACAAATTTACGCTAGAAAAGGAATTTCTGTCTAGAGTGTATACAGCCTACCCAGAAAAAAACAAAACATTTGTACAGCGTCGGCCAAACGTCTTCGACGTTGGTTCAACATTGTAGAAATATGTTATGCAAATGTTTGTGTTTATTGGGTTGGCCTAGGCTACGGTAGGCCTACTACATTGACCCAATGTTGGCTCCATGTTGGCCCAATGTCTACGACGCTGGCCCAACATCGAGCTATTAACATTTGGTCAATGTATCTTGTTTTAGGTATAGCTATGCTACAAACCCAGAATCATATAGGCCCTAGGCCTATATATGATATCATTGATGATTTTAAATCATGTGCCCGTTTTTATTTTAAAATCCCAGATCTCTGCCACCCAAGAACAGAATATTATATTACTGCCTACGACCAAACGTCATATAATTAGAATATAAATATTTTTCAATGGTTTTCTACCACCCTGATTTTAAATATGATTTTTTTTACTTGCATTGAAATATGTTAAAATTCAATAATATGACATATGTGAGTCACTGAGTCAGATTATCCCATTAATAGACTACTCAATGAATGACACATAATTGTAGACCTAATTCAAAATGATTTTCTATCGTGTTCCACCCAAAATTTATCATTATTAGCTGACCAAACATCACATAATTACAATTGAAAATCTAATAATATTTTTCTATGGTCTTTAACTTCGTGGATTCTATGTCTTCATGCATAGGAATAAGCATAGGAATAAGTGTCCAGAGGCAAGAATTATTTGAGAGCTCTTTATACCTCTGACATAATAATTCTATCCCGACACACAAGCTTATCCTCCCTGACAGTTGAGAAGGCGGAGGTACAAGGCAGGCAAGTCCTATCAACCATATCAAATAATACGAGACCCCTTCCCTTAGTATCGGAGCCCGAACCTGTAGCCCCCCCCCCCCCCCCATGGTGATGTTGAGAGAAAGAAAGATATAAATAATGCCAATGCCATGGCACAGTCTATATTATTGTGACAACCAAGGAATGAAACGATCCTATATTCAGCTGGATTCTGAAACATAAGTTAATACTGTCATACGTGTTCCCGTCAGGTATGACTCACAAGCCGTCACACATGCTATGATGACACATGAAATTTAGCTCACAAAGCTAAGATCCCGCCTTCAACCCTCAGGCTGATCAAACTGATGTTTTTGGTGTTGATCAGCCTGTGTAGCATCGTTGAGTCATTTCCTGCCACACTTGGGGGGGGGGGGGGGGAGGGGTTGGGCCCTTGTTGATCTTGGCTATTCAGTGGAACATTGATCTCTGAAGACACCCCCCCCCGTTCTGATCATTGAGTCCGCCATGTACACATCGCGTGACAAGGCTCTTAGCTAAAAATCACAAGCTACGTGATGGTCACACATGAAAACGGACCATACCAATAGACTCGCAGACACCGAAGACCTATACCAAGTTTCAAAGCACTACTGTGAATCGTAGAAAAAAAATATTTAAGTAAAAAAAAAATTAGTTTCCAGCTGACGGCCATTTTGATTATCGGTGGAAAGCTGAAAATCTAATCAGGTCATCTCCATACTCATGAGTAACTTCACATAAAAAAATTGAGAAATGCAATAATTATTTTCCAAGTTATCGCGTTCACAAAACATTTTTTTGAATCTTTGACCTCCACCTTGACCTATGACCTTTGATAAAAAACTTTTGCCGGAGGGGTGGAACGTTCGTATAAATTATGAATTCAATCTGTTGGACCATGTTGGCGTAGTAGCCAAAGCTGGCGACGTACGGCAGGCGTTCTTCCATTATCTGTGACCTTGACAAATAGGTCAAGGTCACCCATCTGTTAACATGACCTAGCCTTTCGTGAGGTCTATCACTGGTAATAAAATTAACTGTCAGCTTCAGTTGTTATTGAATCATAGCGATAAAAATAATCCTGGACGGACGGACGGACAGATGGACAACCCGAGAACATAATGCCTTCGCTCGCTTCGCGGCGGAGGCATAATAAAATAAATGTTTTGTAATTTGTTGATATCCCCATAGCTGACCATGTCATGTAATCCTTAACATTGAACATGAGCTTGAAAGACGCTCTACAGGGGCGGATCCAGGATTTGAAAAAGGAGTGGGAGCAGGGGGTTCGAGGGGTCGCCCCCAAAATTTTTTGGGCCAATCAAGGGGACTTTTTAAAGAATTTGGCGCAAAAAGGGGCGGGCGTGCGTCCCCTCCTCTGGATCCCCGCCTGCTCTACATAATTTATATAAAGGTGGGGGAAGATGAAGTTGTTGCATTGCTTGGCCGGCTGTATAAGAAGAGGTCAACCCTTAAAAATTTGACATACCAGCTTAATTAGACCCACGTACTACAGGGATAGCCAAACCTGTATATATATTCCAAATGAGAAATGGAACATTCCGTCCCTCAAAAACAGTGACGACAAGAGAGAATTCCAAAGTACACAGCCGTGAAGCAGGAACTGGATGTAATGCTCGGTACTAGCAATGAGAGTGTTCTAAATGTTAAAGCAGTCAAGTAACCACACTATAGCAGAGACGAGGATAGACATAATTAATGCAGCACATCACCGCCGCCAGGTTGCTCTGGTACTCATAGTCGACTGTGATTTTGTTATCCTGGTCATTCAATTGCTTATTTTCTTTTCCATGTACCCATCAAGTTATATGATTCTTCGTCATTCTCGTGTCAAAATGGCAGGCTTATCGTGTATTTCTATCCTGGTGACAAAGGGTTTGAACTGTGCCAAGATGCGAGCGATTTAGAAATCATATCACAATTTAATGCTTTGCTCTTCACGCTCGCTTGGTTTTATGATATTCAAGAGGATATTTGTGGGAGATATTAGCATTAATTGTTGTTGGTCGTTCTATCTAGAACGTGAATACCCTTGATCAATTTACAAGCATGATATTTTATTCAAACCGGAAACATACCCTGATTGTTGCCGTGTTATCAGGTTATATGTCGCCAAAGCATATTGAAATACAGCGCTCGTGTACTATATAACTTCAGACCACTTTCCGTTGGAACTACAATCATGAAAATAGCAACAGCTCAAACATTAAAGCCTTTTGACAGTGGGCTACGCCTAATTACAGGTAAATATATATAAAGGAATCATTATCACATACCATAAACGCCTCTTTTACTGAACACTGGCCTTTTGGGCTTATGAACAGCTCTTTTCAGCCACATAACACGGAAAATGTAATGCACAAATTGCATGAATTCTTGCATTCAGACATGGCGACGTAAATACTACTTCGTAGTGAAAAAATAGCTAGGAATAAAAAGGCGGTTCAAGGTGGAACATCACAATGTAAGAAAATAAATGAATACATATTTTTTTATATAGCTAATCATATTACCGTACTTACTGAAATTTTTATGCAGAGGACATACAATTAAGTCTCCACCAGAGAGAACACATTATAATATCAAAAAATACAAACCTCTCCTCGACTTCATTTATAAAGGTGATGGACGTGTCTACTGGACAGTATATTTATGTCCAATATACAGTATTTCCTGCAGAATGCAGGAACTTGAACTATTCTGTATTTATTAGAAGCAAAGATAACGGTATGATCATTGAATATACAGCAAAAATCGGTTACATAGTATACACAGGCCACTATCACAAAGTGTTCCGTGTTAAAAAGAGCAATGTATATGCAAAACCCTTGTGTTGCAATAAATGAACCTATACTGCCTACATATGTGATAAATGTATCTACACAAAGAGCAAAATTATTGTGACAAACGCTGAAATATTGTATCTACCCAAGGTACAATAAATGAACCTTAGATATATTACAGAGTCATATAGGCTATATCATTTGTGTACAGATACATTATACACTGAGTAGGCCCTTTAGCTATTTACTACTCGTGAAATAATACAATACATTTCAAGGAATTGACAGACGGTTGGCGCCGATTTTTTCAAGAATTTATACTCGCCACAGCCGGCAAAGCCAGCCTCTTATGCTTTAGAGGGGTCCGGGGCATGCTCCCCCGAAAAATCTTGAAATCCAAGGCCTCAAATGACGCATTCTGGAGCATATTTTGGCCGAAACATGGTCATTTTTTTGTTTCTGGGACCCTGAATGGGGCTGGGGGCTCTCGATTCGCCACTGATCACTAATTACATCTCGCTAATTTGTTTCACATTTTGGTGATTAATACTTTACTTAATTACTTTCTCATGTCGCTTTTTATGTGTTTTTCACCTTTTTATGACAAGTTTTCCAATTTTACTCATTGGATAGATGAAGCACCTTTCCTTGAGACAGATTGGTACGATCAGACATATTTTTAATTGGTGACAAGTAATTCATATAATTATATTTAAGGTCATTTAAGGATGGTTTAATATACGGATATTCCACAACCAAAAACTACTCTCTGGTACAGCCAGACTACCAGAAAAACTACGAATGTACTGCTGCCATAATTGACATTAATTATTTTCCATGGATAACCATTCATTGTCACAAAAAAACTTCAAGCATCATACTTTTGTCAGACTAGACAAGGGGATGTTCAACAATGACGTAACGTTTTTTTGACCCTCCCCCTCCCCCTTCGTAACGTTTTTTAACGTTGTATTGACTACGGTCCGTAACGTATTGCTTAACCCCCCTCCCCCCTCTAGGCGTTACGCAATTGTTGAACGGCCCCCAATCTCCTAGTCTGTTATTATTCCCGTATCTGTAGAAATGTGATCGTGACTGGTTACTATTACCTGGGTCAGAAAACTGCATGTTGTTAGTATTAAATGGTGGTGGCAGTAAGTTATCATTCTATGATAGTTAATATGTATGTTCTTCACACAATGCGTCTATATTTAAAGCTGCATAACTGTTTTGTTTATTTCGATTAAAATAACCTAAAACGTCCAAAACAATCATTGCTATTGTTTTAAAGGCCTTATAAATGCACTAAAACTGGGTAAATGTAGCGGAATTAGTTCACCATGCGGTACACCATCAAGTATTAATAAGTAGTGATTGTGTGTGTGTAAATATTCATGTAATAACGGTGAGGTTATGGGCCAATATAATGTTACACTGGCCAGCACGAAACCACGAAACCAATAGCAAACACATACGTTGAACTGAATCGGCATAATGCTGGGCCAGTACCGCAGACGATGGGCCCATTATTGCCTATTATTGCTATTATATCAATGCCTCGTGTTAGCTGAGATACAAAGCCCTCATAACCAGCTGCAGATCTAGATGCTGGATACTGGGTCAAATCGGTTACAGTAAAGTCTGATGTTTTTAAATATTATTTTATTTTACCGCATAGCGCGATGTATATCACTGTATGTGATGATTTACGATAAAATAAAATAACGTCTGATATTGTCTAGTAGCATTTTGACTATATTTTGAAATGTCCATGAGATACCTAATAAAAAAATGCAAATGTTTTTCAAGAAAATCACGAAAATCCAAAGAGCGAAAACGATGATTTACATCACTGAATTTGATGTCAATTCCAGTACAATTTATCACGGTCTTGGGGGGCCAAAGGCTCTGATGCTGGCCCACACTTAAAAGCACCTTACCGAAATAGAGTTCTATTTTTCAAGTGAGCGACATTCTCCATACCGGTACCGATATTAAACATGATATTACATGCAGATATCCTCCATATCACACAAAGTAATAACTTCTAGATAAGTCTAACTGATATGAGACAATACACGTTGCACAGTGAAATGTATCTATGATCACTTAAAAAATAACAATATTTTTAAAAGTCTTCCTCTCTTTTTTCTATGATGACCGTTATCTGCCACTTGGTACTTTTAATGTCCTGATTATATAGACAGTATGTCTTACTGGGCTGTGATCAGGCTTGTTTTGGTGGGGCAACAATTTACAAAAACAACAAACTTAAATCCTTAATAACTCAGTAACCGGAGCAGTAAAATAAAAAAATAAAACACCATTCTCCATGGATTAATCGTCTGAATAAAATAAACAAAACAGTTATGCAGCTTTAAAGTCAACATATATCAGAACGTAATAATGTAGCACAGAAAAATATCATAGACCTGAAATCACATCTGTTGTATGGAATGTCGCCCTCTGGACAATCTATATTTTAACACACTTACTTGTACATCTCAACCTTGTTAGGAAGGCCATTTAATTTTTTTTGACAATTTTGACTACTAGTTTTAGAGTTTTTGCGCAAATGAAAAATTATGGAGTTGACCTCTGGTGGCCATTTTAAATTTTGGTGGCATCTTTGAAGACTCACATCCTCATGTTGTTGAGAATGTGATTTTTAAATTTCAAAATATTTGCCCACTAGTTTTTGCGTCCACAAGAAAAGTGTGACGCCGGATACCTGACATTGGAGGGTATACAAAAGTGGCTAAAATCCCCCTTCCCCTACAGTTGGCTAAAAGGTAATATACGGATTTGCATAAATTTTTACCAGGTGTATTTCAGGCCAAGGAAATTAAATGAATCGGGCTTTAGGCCACCTTTGTGCACATATAGGCTAAACTGGGCCAGGAGAACCTCCTGAGGATGGTGAGATGATTGAGATGACACTGTCCTCCAGACACAGGATTCGAAATTCGAGCACTGGCGGTCTGAGGCCGAGCACGCTACCTCTCGGTCACGGAGGCTCCCCACAATACTGACTTTCACACGTGGATGGGGAAGAAACATTTTTTGTTTCTTTAACCGCCGAGACCGGGAACCGAACCCCGAACTCTGGCGTGAAAGGCAGCGGTGCTAACCACTACCCTAGGGCCCCCGCCCTTCAGGCCAAGGAAAAATCGAATCTATTAAATTTTGGGAATGATCTGGATTACAATCCCTATCACACAGATTGCCATAAAACTTTTATCAGTTTACCAGAGGTACATGTCTCGGGTCAAAGACAAATAAATCCTTTAAATTTTAGGGATGATCCGGATTACAATCCAGATCCAATAGCCGAATTACGATCCGAATTGCACAGATTTGCATTAAGCATTTACCAGAGGTGTGTCTCAGGCCAAGAAGCACAATTCATTAATTTCGGCGGAGGTTCGCAGTCTCTGACTGATTGTCTACGGTACCATAGTTATAATTATTTAATAACCAAACAAAACAGTGTCTTAAGAACAATTGTCTTATCATGCCACGAAAAACATATAAAGTGACATTATGTGGCTTACGATTAAAATAAATAGAAGAGTATATTCATATAGATGTGTCTATCAGCAAGCTGTATGCAGTCATTTATTCTTCAGGTATTCTACAATCAGTCTCTTGCACACATGCACATTCATACAATTTAAAAATTAAATTAATTATATTATTACAGATAAACTTATATACAGTAGAGTCTATATACATATAATAACAGAAGACTTAACAAATATTACAGTGCTATTTTTCTAAAACTAGTTAAAGCTAATGACTTCATGGTGTGTTATTGTTTTTGCTGCTGCATTTGTGTTTGTAATTTTTTCATAGTCTCTTCATCTTGTTTTGACATCGTTGTTAACTTCTTCCCAATGCGATCATGAATTTCCATGTACTTTGCTACACATCGATCGATACACACCGCTTCTCCTTTATTAAGCTCAGAGTCCTTATATTTAGGTGGGATGCATTTCTTTTGACAAGCAGCAGTCATTCTGTCAACACAATACATAATTATTGTCCATGCTAATGCTATAATATCATAATTAAATAAGCTAGTCGCTTGAGCTTGCCATCTGGTTGTTCCCACTCTAATAGATACATGGATGTGGCCAGGAGCTCATACAGCAGCAGGGATCGACACTAACACTGACCGTTGCCCTAAAATTAGTGGAAAAATGCCCACTCAGGGAAAAAAATGTTTGAAAATTATTGACTAGCAATTTTCTCTTCCAAGTTGTAACGTGCCAGACATCTTATCATTGATGTGTAAAAACAATGCTAAATTATTAGCAAATGGTCAGAATTGCATAGCATTTTGCTATGCAATACTAAACACATTTACCCTGCCACACGTGACACGTCACACCCCAAAAGTCATGAATAAATTACCACCATAAATCAAAATTCAACAATTAGCTTGTGTGAGCAAAGCTGTTGATTATTAAAATTTGATGTAGGCAGGCTTCAAAGTCCATTTAGGCCTAAATATAGGTTTTTTAGAGGTTTATTTAAAAAAAAATATAGGCTTTTATAGGTTTATTTAACATCAAATTATAGGTTTTTACAGGTTTTCCAGTGAAAATAATGTACCCGCCACGAGAAACTTTGTACTTTTCCAAAGTCATATTTAACGTATTTCACAGAGTATACCGTATATTACACAACTCTGAATATACAGTATAATACGTAGTGACAAAAATGCATACTTTTTATACAGGTCCATCGTCATTTAACAGGTAATCAGCTTATGGTCATACATGTCGTATGGTCTTTCAAACTTACATAGACAACAACCGTAATGGAGCCATGTTCATCCAGAGGCTGGAGTGTTTAAATTGGACAAAATATTTATTGCACTTACTAAATTTAAGTTTAGCTATGGAGGTGGATATATTAAAAAAATTTGACGTAATATCAGACAAGGTCTAGTAAAAATTATGCCGAGCACAGCGAGGCTGGACAATTTTTAAGAGATAAAGGAGCTGATAAGCATAAATAATTATTTATTTGAGACTGATTTCAGGACTTAAATTATATTTAAAGCGTTTCTTTCTGAAACACAGAAATTTATTTGACACAAACACATTCCCACAAGGAAAATAAAGTTCAACATAGTGTTTTTATCAAACAAAATCAAAATATAGGTTTTTATAGGTTATATAGGCTATTTTCAGAAAAATATAGGTTACATTTTGAAATATAGGTTTATATAGGTTTTTATAGGTTTATAGGTTTTACTTTGATGCCTGTGTATGCCTAGCTGTAGGCTACAATACAGTTACAGTTCATCAATTTTTAGGTGATACAGTAGTTATTCGTTATAACACGATCGGTGGGGTCCATAAGTACGAATCGTGTTATAAGCCGATCGTGTTATACGAAATGGCCCGATTTTATCTAGTACTACTAGGTCGATATGACTGGAGATACACGGGATGCGGTAATATAAATAACTGACATGGGACACTATACTAGCTTGTAGCATAAGGTTATTTCCCGGCCTTATTCGCGGTACGAATATCTGAGTTTTAGAAGTTATATGAATTATTATTTGTAAATAATAAAAATGTGAATTGGTTGAATGTGTCTGATATAAACAGTAGAAGTAAAATTAGTTGAATCAGGAATACAGGACTCGCGAACAGAGTGACGCTGTGTCATGTACAGTGTTTAATGACGTCATCGTTTTGAGGGTAGAGGTGTCAAAATCTCGTGAAATATCACTCTCAACGTGAGATCATACGAGACTGTCAATCATCCTGACACGGCCCGGTGCGGTGGGAGGCGGGTGTTGACCAATCAGCGTTTGAACACAACAAACACGATGTCTTTGCATTTTTTGTATCGTGCAATCAATTACTACAACACGACTATTATGTTTTTTCCACATCGTGTAATAAAACAGCATATCACTGATGTTATATTATTCATAGAATAACTACCAAGCCTGTAGGCTTGAAATGGCTTGACACGCTCACGTTTACTGACGGCGTCGATCATCGCGTAACTGCTCGCAAATGAACCAGTGCTGATTTAATGCTGGGCCAGCGTCGTGGTCAGGTGAGATGGGAGGGAGATATTGACCAATCAGCGTTAGAACACGCTAGGCAATCAAACTTGTCGGTGAGCTGTCTATACTGACGGTGATTTGTGACTGATCTTATCGGCATAAAAATATATTTATGCAACAACATTAAATCTAATATAATAACTTAATTTATAATTTATTTAACAAAATGACATGTTTATCATAACACGAAATGTTCTTGATATTATTTTTTATATTAGTTAATAAACTAATCTAACACCAGTCTTTTTGTATATTTTTTAATTGTGTAATAATTTATTATAACACGAATATGTTGCTCTTCTAAATCATGAAGTAAAGTATTATATCCCTGATATTATATTATTAATAGGATAACTACCAAGCCTGTAGGCTTAAAAACGTTTAAAACGCTTCAATAAATTATCCCGACCATGGCTAGACTTCTACCAGCAACGGGAGGGGGGAGTTAACTGACTCCCAAAATAAACTGAACAATACATGTACTGATCACTTGTCACGGTTGATTCCACACACTTGATAGAACACCCGAGCTAATCCGTGTATTTTACATCTGCAATACACCAGTCTATATGAAAATATAACCAGGGCCAATACACATTGCCGTACTGCAGACACGAACCTTGTGGTCACTAAGTCATCAAAACTAAAATAATAATCATTAATAATCATTCACAACTAGAGCAACATAGTCGTCAATCATTGTAATATAAATATATCTATTGCATAAAATAACGTGCTGCAGAAACATGATGACTAGCAATTTTGTAGCCGTACTTAGTACACTGGGTTTTAAATTTACATGAATCGGGTTTGATGGGTGTAAAAAGGTTAACGTAACCAAGCGAGCCGACAATGTTGTTACAATGACGGGCCGACATCTGTAATGCTGGACCGATATTTAAGCATCATCTAGCCACTGCTTTCATTTCACTGACGGCGCCGAAGATTGCGTAACTGCCCGCCAATGGTCGATAAACGTTTTGATCCCAGGAGATCAAGCTCATATAAGATTTATGTTTATTTTAAATAACTGGGAATGGAATAAGACGGCGATAAATAATTCAAGAGTTAGCCATGTAGTACTTAACAGTGTACTACATGCCAAGAAACATGATGTGCTTCACAAAATTGTCGCGAACATAACACCCTGCAATACAAACGAGAACGCTGCTCGACTTTGCACAATGTGATTTGTGAAGAAGTGGCATTCATCAAACGATCGGCGTGTCATCACCTCTGGCTACCTATTTTAATACGTGATTTGAAAATAACCATTTTTTCGGTTAAACCTGCTGAATTAAGTTAATTTTATTTAATAGCTAGGATTACTGACATCAAATCGTGCACGTCATATTCGTGTTATAATATTTTATAACACGATATAAAAAGCACCATATTCGTGTTATAATATTTTATAACACGATATAAAACACATCATATTTGTGCTACAATATTTCATTACACGCGATTTTAAAAACTTACAGAATCACCATATTCGTGTTATAATATTTTAATACAGATTAAAAAAACATGTAAAAACATTTTTATTCGTGTTATAATATTTTTATTACACGATTTAAATAAACATGTTCTTTTGCTAAACACGCCACATTAAGTTAATTTGATTAAGTAAATACATTTTCTGAGATGAAATCGTGCACGTCACGCTCGTTTTATATAATCTATTACACGATTCGTGTTTGAATTGAATTTAGGTTCAAATACGAAATGAGATACTCTTGTTCTAAAAGGGTGTCGTTATGTGCTGTGCAAGACCACTTGCCGGCGACTTGCGTGAGCGTCATGCGTGAAGGATTAGGCCTACCGCTACTGCACGATTAACATGTGACGTTGGCGGACAATTTCATGCTCAATTAGATGTTCAAATATTTATAACACGATTTTTCCAAAAAAATGGTAAAAAAGATAGTGTAAAATTTTGGGATCCATGGTTGGATCGTGTTATATCCGATTCGTGTAGTAACGATTCGTGCTATAACGGATAATTACTGTACATTGTACGGTAAGGAGTGGACTATCAGACAAGGCTAAAAGATGCAGTCATTATTTGAAGTTACGGACCCTCTGGGCTTGAACAAAAAAAAAACACTGTGCTATTAGGATGAAAAACAAAGATATTTAACATTTCATAATGTATTTTTTAAATTACAATTTAAAAGTAAATTACCTCTGTTCGACAATTCAAGATCACCCAAAGTTAACAATTATGATGTTGCATGACCAAAATGGGGTTTTCTAGCAGCAAGCATTTGCACAGCATAGGATTCGATAGTTCTCGCATATTTTTAACGTTTATAAAGCATTTAAATGTGATTGATCTCTGCAATATGCTATTTGAAATAGCAGAGTAATACAAACTAAAGTAAAAATCACTTTAAATCTGTCAATTTTGCAATGCATATTTTTCGCTGATTGCCCATGCAGTTATTATCTGATTGTCATGAAATTTGGTAAGCATTATTTTCTGGTCTATACGGTAAATACCCTGAAAATTTCAAGAACAAATATTATGTAGTTGAAAAGTTAGACCATTTGACATGTAGTAAATTGCGAATTATGATGCTCCTCTATAACCCATTGATTTCAATCACCTTTAATCTCGAAATACCATTACAAGAGAAATCAGCGAAAAACACCCAACGCTGGTGGAAATTGACTGCAACTACATAGTTCTATCATACATAATGATAAAGGACCCTGTTTTTAAATGTCGTAAACAATTTATTGGTACTAGGAAATTGAGCATTGTTTTAACACTGGACCCACGTCTTAGAGGTGGAACAGCATTGAAAAAACACCTGTGTGTGTTGGGTAAGTAATCGTTGAGTTGTGTCAGAATGACGACAGCGTGTCAGTTAAGCCTACAACAAAAATGACTGTTCATTGCACTGGCTCAGTGATCATTGAGTCAGAAAGATTTACAAGCGCCACTGTTGAATTCCTGGCATATAATGCGACGCCATGTACAAGCTAAGGCCTAATTATGCTATTAAAGTGCGATTTGAAGCCTTCGATAACATGAAAAATGTCTGCCCCTGTTTATCGTGCTACCTGATGTTTTGCCCGTCAGCAGTTGGCGTCCACTGGTCATCCAAATATGTGACGTATAGATCTTGTTCTACTATAGTAGCGCCAAGACACAGGACTTAAAACGTGCTTAAAATCAGACGATCCAACTATGGCATTGGCCCATTAATTGTGTTGCAGCATTGAACAAATGTTAGCGCACATGTATACACGATGCCCCTGCAGAGATGATATACCACCATTTGATCAATGGCGGGCTAAGGTCGGCAAGAGTAGTGATGTCATCTTAGGCAGACATTCTGAGGCCTACACACTGTGTAATATTAGACGTAAATTTAATCAGTTAGGCCTGCGTCTCTTTAAAGCATTCATACAGCATGTTGCAGATGCATTTCTATTATTTTTATGTACCTAAAAACAAATACCATACTTATATATCGTCGTGCCCCAATAAGAACATTCCCAGATGAAATGTGATGGTTACCGCCTGGTCAAACGCGTCGTCTAGGCCTATATAGCGGGCCTTGGCTGCATAAGGTGTCAGCCTGTATTAATACTGCACTGGCATCTGCTATGAGCGTTCACGAGTGGCGGCGTGAGAGTGGATGGGGGCTTACAAGTGCAGTGAGCTCTCACCAATGTCGATGGGCTTAATGATGGCGCCGCGGTCGAATGCGTCAATGAAATACAAAATAACATTTTCGCGCACATAAGAAACGCACCCCCAATTTCATCTCCATGTTTATTAGGGATAATATGGTAGGTAAAGTTAAAGGTTGTTTTTTTTTGCTCCACTCTATTAGGTGATGCACATGTTGGTTATTTTTGTGCAGCAAAGCAAAATAAACAAATTCTGCATAGACAGTATCGTTTTTCATACTGTGCGCCGATCAGAATGCTGAAAAAAAGAGTTTAGCTCTATTATTTATTGATGAAAATAATTAGGGTCGGCAGATTTGGAAAAAAATAAGGTAGACACCTAAAAATAAGAGTCGGTCAGGATACAAACAATTTTTTTGTTTTGGCCGTGTCCCGGAGGTACGGAACCCATTTATTTCGAACGCTGGTACGGTTAGTCACGTACGGATACACTCCCAAAATAATATGTATGCAATAAAACATCACTTTTTACGGGTTCAATCTTAAGGTAAAAGCAGAGGAGGGAGTAAAGTAGAAGCTTTGACCTAGAAAGAGGGAGGGGGGAATCTGGTGGATGCTTCCCTGCAAACACTGTACGTAATATAACGTTCGTTAAAGTCCTGGTTTTGTCATTCATGGATGAACGTAACGAGGACGTGCTAAGGACGTAGTCATAATAACCCTGCAGTCCGCATACGTCACAATAACAATAAACATTACATTAATGTTTTACGTTCTAAGGACGTGAATGAGAGTTCACAAGAGTTACGTCCTAAGGACGAATGCTGTACGTTGTGGGGACGTTATTACAACGTAAAATTGTTTGCGTGGTTGCCTCTCCTGTCCAGGTACCCCGCAAGGGGAAGGGAGACACGGAGGGGTTAAGCCCTGCTTGGCAGGCCTCCACAGGCGGCTACAGAAATATCCTGGGGCAAGCCGATCAATGTATGTATATATGTATCACTTGATAGTTTTAGTATTTGGATATTAAAGATAACAAGACTACATAAGTCCAGGAGCTCCCGCTCCGAATTAGAATTTGATTTAAGCAATTTTGTATAGGGTTATTAATGTAGCCTAGTCCTAGTCTGGGTCAAAAATCAAGACGCAAGACAACTAGATCTAAGAAGCCCAGTCTAAGAGTAAGATAAGAACTAGTCTGTCAGAGATTGCAAACCTCCATTGAAATTAATGATCCTAATCAGTATCCCAGTAACGGTCTACCTATCTGGCATGGTTTACCCGATATCAGGCCAATCGAGGTAACTAATAGCTGATTTACGGTCATTTTGAATTCGATATAAATTAGTTAAAAACTTAGGGTGCATCCTCCCCCGAAACCTCAAATTTAGTTTTATAGTAATGGACTAACATCTAACAGTTTGCAAAATATTGGGCATGTGAAAGTAAATAATGGCCGATAGGGGGCCATTTTGAATTTGATCGAGTCAGAATTTTTCAAGATGCATCCTCAGCTGAAAACTCACATTTCATTCTATAGTAATCGTCTAGCTATATAGCACGGTTTACCAAATATCGGCCATGTGAAAGTGAATAATGGCCTAAAGGCGGCCATTTTGAATTTGATCAAGTCAAAATTTTCCAAGATGCATCCTCAGCTGAAATCTCACATTTCATTCTATAGTAATGGTCTAGCCATCTAGCATGGTTTACCAAATATCGCCCATGTGAAAGTGAATAATGGCCGATAGGAGGCCATTTTGAATTTGATCTAGTCAAAATTTTTCAAGATGCATCCTCTCCTGAAATCTCACATTTTGTTTTATAGTAATGGTCTAGCCATCTAGTACGGTTACTAAAAACCGGCTATGTGAAAGTGAATAATGGCCGATAGGCGGCCATTTTGAATTTGTTCGAGTCAATTTTTTTCAAGATGCATCCTCTCTTGTAATCTCACATTTTGTTTTTTAGTAATGGTCCAGCTATCTAACACGGTTTACCAAATATCAGCAATGTGAAAGTAAATAGTGGCCGATAGGCAGCCATTTTGAATTCGATTGAGTCGAAAGTTTTTAAAAGGCATCCTCTCTCGAAACGTCACATTTTGTTTTATAGTAATGGTCTAGCTATCTAGCACGGTTTACCTGATATCAGGCCTATCGAGGTAAATGATGCAGATTGTCGGCCATTTTGAATTCGTAAGTTAAAAATTTTCAGGGTGCATCCTCCCCCGAAAACTCACACTTTGTTTTATAGTAATCAGGTGATGGTCTAGCCATCTAGCACGGTTTACCAAATAACGGCCATGTGAAAGTGAATAATGGCCGATAAGCGGCCATTTTTAATTTTATCGAGTCGAATTTTTTCAAGATGCATCCTCTCCTGAAATCACACATTTTGTTTTATAGTAATGGTCTAGCCATCTAGCACGGTTTACCAAATAACGGCCATGTGAAAGTGAATAATGGCCGATAAGCGGCCATTTTGAATTTTATCGAGTCGAATTTTTTCAAGATGCATCCTCTCCTGAAATCACACATTTTGTTTTATAGTAATGGTCTAGCCATCTAGCACGGTTTACCAAATAACGGCCATGTGAAAGTGAATAATGGCCGATTGGCGGCCATTTTGAACTTTGACAAAATGAATTTTTTCAAAAAACATCCTCTCCTGAAGCCTTACAATTTGTTTATAGTAATGGTGTAGATATCTTGAGCGGTTTTCATGATATTCCACAATATCAGGCCTGTCGAGGTGAATAATGGCTGATAGGCGGCCATTTTGAATTTTATCAACTTCAAATTTTTCAGGATGCATCCTCTCCTGAAACCTTACAATTTATTTGATATTAATGGTGTAGCTATCTTGAGCGGTTTTCATGATATTCCGCAATATCAGGCCTGTCGAGGTGAATAATGGCCGATAGGCGGCCATTTTTAATTTTATCGACTTGAAATTTTTCAAGATGCATCCTCTCCTGAAACCTCACAGTTTGTTTTATAGTAATGGTGTAGCTATCTTGAGCGGTTTTCATGATATTCCGCAAAATCTTTCAGTCGGATTTACCGATGTTATAAATTAGGTCAAAGTGCTGGGTCAACTTCAAGGTCAAGGTCCAAAAACCTGAAAAGGCACAACTAGGGACCTTAGAGAACATGTATGTGCAATATGACTGTCATCGGCCCAGTACTTTTCGAGATCTGCTCCGGAAACGAAGTGCGCGTCAAAACGTCTAAATAGGTCATAGTTCTGAACCAGAAGTAGGTCAAAGTTCAAATACCCCAAAAGGCACAACTAGACCCCCTAGGGGTGTTGTGTGTAAAATTTGAAGACAATCGGACAAGTACTTTCAGAGATATGCTCCGGAAACGAATTGTTTACGGACGGCCCAACGGCCCAACGCCGTCACATCATCATTTTCTCCTCTGCAACCTTGCATATTGAATTCAGATTAAAAATATTCTAACCCGTCCATTAGCCACCTGGAAGTAACCCACATACCAAAAATTGTTATCCTAGCTTATTTTCTCACAAAGTTATAGGCAAAAGAAGAGGCCAAAAAAAAACGGAGGTAGAATCCATAGCTCCCTTCGCTCACCTACGGTGACGGCGGGAGCTAATTACAAAGATGTAGATCTAGTCTACCCGGTATGACTGGGCCGCCTAACTCATTTACTGCGCGAGGCCCAGTCACACTGACCGCCATTTTGTTTACACAGCTAGCTGTGTAAAAACGACACTCGCGCTGCCTACCAAAAAACTCGGATGCCAAGAAATTGAGACGAATATTTCAAGTGCCTATGAAAACTAGGCCATTTTCAGCAGGCGTAACTTTGTGATCGTACTAGAACTATTACATTTAAAAATGGAGGTCACTGTGTCAGAGCCTTGCGATGTCATCAGGGTAGATCTAGTCTAATAATGTCCACAATAGTATACAATGTAATGACATAGATAGGTACGTCCGAAGACGTCATTTTTTTTCGTGTTTTTTTCAGAATTTATGTGAATTTGTGATACACTGCAATAAAAAACATATTTTTCTTTGTTTGTTTGTTCTTTTGCTCACTATTACTGGTAGAAATGAAGCCATCATTAGATTTCTCGTAATTACGAAAAATGATGCCAGCTCTCGTCTTTAATTTCATGATATCTGTAACAAATGCTTGAAGAGGTAAATGGAACAGGCATGCTGTGGCCCCTTCTGAAATTTTTTTTACAAATGTGCCATTTTTTAAATTTTTGTAAGAAAATGCAAAAAAAATGAAAATAGACTATGTCCACTGCCCTATGAGGAAGTTCTGGAGGACATCATTTAGACCGTTTGGACAGAACAATGTGGGAATCTCAAGGAAAGGAAATACCTGGCGAAGGCTGCACTAGTTTACCCAGGGCTAGACGGGGCACCTGTCTGGCACTTTGTTTCCAGACGAGGAGCTGGATGTTGTTTATAGACTTCAAAAATTCAAAGAAAATGGCCGGCGTTCATACTGTTCACACCAGCTCGATTCGAATTTGCATTTGTTTATATTTTCCTGGCGCGGCCTTGAAAACTTATTAACGGTGGCAGCCATACATTTTTTCAGCGTCACAAATTTATTGTACACCACTAGACGGTCAGATGAAGGTGGGCAGATATCACATTGGTGCATCGCCTGTTTTTTCAATAGGCAGCTTGTCAACCAGGGGCGGGACTGGTTGACAATGTTGACTAACCCAGGGTCAAACCTCGGAGAAGTTTTGTTTGCCTACCCTGCACTTCCTCATGGGGAGCAACGAGGGTGAAAATGGAAGTTTCATAGCCATAAGCAGGCCGGGGCGCATACCTTTATTTAGCAACGTTAATGAATTCAATATCGTGTTTAAATTTAACCTCGGGGGGCGTTGTTAAATATAACAACGTTTATGAATTCATGACCATAAGAAAAACTTGTTTTTTGATCAGCCAATTTAAAATCGTCGAGAATTACATCAATTAAACAATATAAATATGTGGAATGGGCCATGCAAGACAACATAAATATTAGTTTGCTGCCCAAATCAGACCAAAACATTGATAAAATCATGGAAAACTAGATTCCATGACTTGACCCCCAGGCCACGCTGAGCGTCTTGCTGAAAAAATGATTGATTTGCTGAAGTTACGACGTGAACCAATAGGAGGGAGGATAACAGATGGAGATTTTGATCGTTGGATTTTGAGATCTATCGTCTGATTGGCCAGGAATGACCCAGATATTTGGCTAAAACTTGTTGTAGGTAGATGCCACGCTTGATTTCCGCACTTTGACCGCAAAATATAAGCTATTATAGCGTTATTTCTGATATATCTTTAACAATGTAAGGTTAGATTTGTCATCAAAACAATTTATTGGACCACATGCTCTTCTCTACGATGACGTCACACCGAGGTTAAATTTAACTACGCTGTTAATTTTAACAACGCATGCGATGTTAAATTCAACAACGTTATTAAATTCATTAACGTTGCTAAATAAAGGTATGCGCCCCGACCTGATAAGGATGAGAATCCATCAAAATTTATGTTCTTCTTTGACCCCCTCGTAAACTTAAAAAAAAAGAAAAAAAACAGAGGACGTAGGCTATGCCCAAATTTCTGATCGTTATGTGCATATGTGGTATATTTGCTACTGTTACTGTATTGCTTGGCACTCGGTGGGTGCCCTGATGTATCTAAAACTAAAACTCTCAACAGCAGCAACACCTCAGTAGTTTTCTTCAGCTGCTTCAAAAAGTTCAAGTGTCTGGGTGATGTTTTGGATTCTGTTACCCCAATAACAATTTGCAACATGGATGATTGAGGTGCCATCTTTTGGACGTTTTTATAATTTAACTCAGATTTTGATCTAGCACAGCATTTTTCTTGCTCAGTGAAAACGGTGGAATGTGGTCGAATATTTCTTTTGTTTTAGCATGTCGGCAGTTACGAAAAAAGGCTCAGCATAATTTTATGGACAATTTTAAAATTTATTGAATCTACCTTACATAGTCTCATAGACTCTTAAATCTAAGACTGATTATTTATTCTTTACGAATAAATTTTCTATAAACTGGAATTAATTTAAATTATTCATGATATATGCCCAATATCGCGAGCCACGGTTTTTTCCATTTCAAAAATATTTACTGGCGGAAATGTTTTTTTTTGCCTTTTATTCAACTCACTAACATGTCCGGCGATCTCCAGACCTAATTTTTGGTTGAAAATTATTTTAACTTGGGAAATCCTTTCTTTGTTATGTATACCGATTTTCCCGAATGTCACTTAATATCGCCCACCGCTCTAATGATGAACGACTTGCACCTTTCATCATACATGACAAAGAAAGGATCAGACGGTGTAACTGTAAAGTATTTTTTGCCGAAAAAAACGGCTGAAATAGTTGCCGTACAACTTGGCAAATTGAATGGAGTTGACAAAAATAAAATTTAGTCACCAAATATTTTTTAAATGGCAAAAAACGTGGTTCGCGATATTGGGCGTACGACCTAGTCTATAGCCTAGGGCCTACTAGTTTTAGACTAACAGTTAGAATAGAATAGAATCTTATCGACCCGCTGCGAGTTAATTCCGCAGCTGTCTGTGGTGACCTGCTCCGCAGGGCTACAGCGACTCTTACTCTAATGAGCTTCCGTACGAATACATGCTGGCGCTTCGTACTACAGCTCTAACACAGGCTGATCGAAAATCTTTGCAACGGGTGAGATATCGCCCGAAACGTCTAAAAACTGATACAGAAAGCAATATTTTTTATCGAATCGGCTTTATAGAACATTTACCTGTTTAATCGGAAGGTTTTTGTGATGATCAAAGAAATTAGTAGACTGTAAAAGAAGCTTTATTCCGTGTGGGTTGAAGAAAATTTATTGATCAATGGCCACAGCAGTGGTCAACACTGTGAAGTAATCTCAAGCATGCGCACTGACGGGTACTGGCAATTTCGGTCCACCTGTGAAAATGCAGCAGGCATAAAGAGGCAGTGACGAAGCCACCAGTTGGCAACCATTCGTCCGGCCAGACCCCTGGTTAAAGCGACTCCAAGCCTCCACGGGCCTGGAGAAGCGAGCATCCACCTATTTCCCCACTCCCACATTTGTCTTTCAAAATTTCAACTAAAATGTTAGAAGAAATAGCCATCCTGATCAAACAAACCATCGAACATATTTGGACAAGGCTCTAATGTGAGATGAGTGAAAAACACGGTATTAGCCTAAGCTATTGTTCATTTTGTTGTATTATTATTCATATTATCTTTAATTATCGCTCACAATCACATTTTATGATTCAGATTTTGGATCAAAAGTAGTCATTTCACCTTCCATACATATCAGCCATCATTTCAATCTCAAGATCAGAAATCAATTTAATCTGTTCTTCTTGACTTAAATTAGCCATTGTAGTATTTTCATGAGAAGTGCCTGCGAAAAGTAAATTAATTCGTTGGACTTGCCGCTTGACCCCAAAGCAGCAGACAGCACGCACGTGAAAAGCGTCCTTCACCTTTTGCGGAAAAGGTACATTCGTTTTGTTAAAGGCAACTCAAACAAACAAAAAATGTATGTCTAAATTCACTGAAATTTAGAACTGGTGATCATGAAGTATATCTTGACCTCTGGTGACAATGAACTTTATTCAATTATATTGATTTTTTTCTCATCTGGTCACAGGATCTCCACTCGTCAATTTGAGGACCTAAATGTTGCTGCAGGTTGATTTTTGGTGATATGTCATTGTGAAGGCATAAAATAGTTATTTTTGGCGGGGTTTTCCGGTTTTATTTTTTTTATACAAAATCAGGAATATCTCACTGTCTGCCGGGTTTCAGAATGTCTACCCTCACTAAAAATGTGCCCCAAGTGGTATACTATCGAAAACAGATTGAGACAATGTTGGCTCAACCTTCCTTTGCTATTTCAATACATTAATTGGTTTATGGGATTATGCCTTAGATTGTTGCTGATAATATGTTTAATGGAATAAACACAATAGTTAATTGTATTTTCGCAAGGAAAATATAAGCTGATTCTATTTATGTGGTATTAGTGATGACATAGAATATAATATGACGTATAGTCTAGATAATTATTTTTAACGCTTTTTAGATGATTGTCCAGTAAATATGTCAGGAATTGTTTAATTTGCAAATATTATTTTTGCAGTGACTTTCCAGTAGCGCACCTCACCAACCTGCAAGACATGTCATCACTCAGCTGAGTTGGTAATACCCTACATCCTAGGCTGGGTCTTTATATCCTCTGTTGAAGTATTTCGCACCTCATCAACCTGCAAGACATGTCATTACTTCGCTGAGTTGTTAATAATAATTGCGTTTTAGATTGTGTTATATCGACTGTTGAAGTTAATTGCGTTTTACTTGGTGTTTTATCTACTGTTGGCGTTAATTGTGTTTCATGTGGTTTTTTATCAGCCTACTGTTGTAGTTAATTGCATTTTAGATTGTCTTTCGTCATTAGTAGGTGTTTCATGTAATCTGGCCAATTCCATTTCACCTATGCCTACAATTAAATACACAGGATAATTTTGAAATATATAGGGGGTCTATATCGCTAACTTGCATAATATCCTCATAGTCGTACACACAGTTCACATTGTAGTCATGATCCCTGCGATTAATCAGAAGGCACAGGCAGGCTGCTTCTAGGGCTAATACTAGGTCATTTGTCTATAGGTTAACTGATTAAGTACTGTGTTCCGGCCGCCGGCACGGCATACCGGCGTTCTAGATATATATACCGCTATACACTTGCACACCGGTATGTCGGTGCACTAGTCTATTATCTAGCAAGCCGGTATGTCGGCGTGCGAGTTACTTCGTATTATTTTATTCTGGGTGTTTGTACAATTTGACCTTGAATTTTTTTAGCTTGCATTAACTATGAAATAACCCTGATGATGAAGACATGTTAGACATGTTAGATTTTAAGTTTCAATAATTTGCGCATGAAGAGGATTATATAATGAATAATTGACTAGATCATTATACATTCAGGCTTCTGGGGGTTGTTTTCAAGGGATGGGATAGGCGAAAGAATATATAATGCTTGTCAATTGTTTACGACGTCGGTCCAACATCAACCCAACATTGATGAAACGTCTTGAGTTTGCTGGGATATGACCTTTTTTTCCAACGGTAATATAACACTAAGTAGTGAGCACAATATGTTGAGCCAGCATAGTTTTAATGTTGGAGAGGCGTTGCAAACGGCGAAACAACATTAAAACAGCATCAGGTCAACCCATCCATGACCAGACTAAATTATCCCCTGTCGTAGGAATAATGGCCCGTAGGACCAATGCCCCGTAGGACCAATGGGCCGTGGGACCAATGGGCCGTAGGACCGATGGCCCGTAGGACCAATGGCCACTAGGACCAATAGCCCGTAGGACCAATGGCCCGTAGGACCAACGACCTGTAACCAATTATACACAGTAAAACCTGTCCATACCGGAATGCATTGGGGACAATGCGGTTTGAACAGATTCCGGTTTGGACAAGGCTTTTGCTTTGGAGAGGAACAAACAATGAATTGACATGAGGGTTATAATTCAGAATGTGTCGTCGGTAGGCTAGGTCCACAAATGATAGGTGGATGTATTCAAATAAGTTAATATAATAAAAAACACAATTGATGTTTTACTATATTAAACTAATGAGCACATTGCGATTTTTATAAGAATTGCCCCCTTAGCACCTAACCTAAAATAACAGTAACGTTACATTTTTGTAATTGTGTGTCACATATTTCACACACGGAGCGCATAGCATTGATTTTTTAGCGCCTAATCTAAAAGTAACTGGACGACTCGGAGCCTATACCAACTCGCACCCTATATGAACTCAGACCCTATATCAACTCGGACCCTAGAAGAACTCGGACACTACCACCTCGGACACTATGATAGACCAACTCGGACACTATGCCAACTCGGACCCCACGATTATATGGGTAAAACCAAAAATTGGGGTAACTTTACATAAAATTAGTGTCCCCGGGACTTAAAAGGTCCGTATTTTGATTTAAATATAATAATATTAAAAATAAATGGTGCAACTTCACGTTTAAGCATTATTACTTGTTAATGTTTAAATTATTTGTAAAAAAAAAATATATATTTATGATTTTATAAGAGCTCTATGTCATGGAAACGTGGAAAATGGCATGTCCCCGGAGAAAATTCCACTATTTGAAACTTCACTGTAGGATACAAAATCACAATATAATTCTAACAATTACATTTCATGGCTAGACATTGGTCACTTAAACTAATCAATGATCAAAATTCGACCTAAAATTGATATCAATATATATAATTTTTATGAATATACATGTCCCCACATTTGCACTCTACTCCGTTACCATCATTGTAGCATGCCCCATCAAGTGAATAATCATGAACTAAAATTATATCAAGTGTAGTTTGACACACTGAAGGGCTTTATACAAGTTTTTCGCCTTGAAAGAATTAATATTGTTGAGTGACAAGTTATTCGGAACAGGTATTACCAAAAAGTTAGAAAATATGCTTTTGTTTTTACTACTCCGTTCCTAGCCTTGTGGGTATAAAAACGAATTTGGTTTTATGCTTGCATGTCTAGAACAGTTGGTATGGGGACTATTTCCACCCGTATGATATATCTTTGAATTATTGCCCATATATTTTCATTAATCCCAAGAATACTTTTAATTTTACTACTCCGTTCCACTCTACTCCGTTACCAAAACCAGCGAACGGAGTAGTGAATTGACAAATGTTATGGGTTTTACAGTCATAATGATTGATGATATAGTCTTTTAAAACATGGCTCGTTGTCCCCATATAAATAGAGCACCCATTTATGATCGATGTTATGATAAGAAAATATACAGTGTATATTTATGTGGAGCCAAACATTTAGTAACGGAGTTGAGTATTTTTTGGCTTGGTAACGGAGTTGAAATAAGAATTTTTGTTTATCCCGTCAAATTTTCTTAAATTTTCAGCAGTTTTGAGGTACCATTGTTTAGTATTATGCTTCAATAAGGATATCACGTTTAAAAATGTGATGTAAAGCTAAACAAAGTAACATCATTTTTGAAATGGTTTGGATTTGGTAACGGAGTAGTAAGTGGATGTTGCAACATTTTTTAAATGACGTTTTTAAAGCGAAAAAAAAAATTCTAGCGCAGCCAGTGACTTTTTTATGCTCTCTTGTGATCAGTGCACCAAACCCATCAAGTAGTTTTCCTCCTCTTTGATGGTCACCTCACTGCCATTTTTGATGCCACAAAATTACCCCAATTTTTGGTTTTACCCATATAAGCAACTCGGACACTACTCGGACCCAGCTGATAGGCTCTATGTAAGCATATTTGCTTACAACGGCATCAGCCGGTTAAATATTAAAGGAGCAAGAGAAGCTGTGCTTTCAATACAGAGTTAATCATATTGCAGCAGTTTTTTTTTAATTGTTTCATGACAACAACACTTGTTTGTTTGGTAACTTTTGTATATTTTCTGGAATGTAGGCTATATGGATTTAATGCTCCGATACTGTATAATTATGTCATTTAATTTTAATTAGTACAATTATTTCTTTGACTAAGAGTGAAAAATTATATAGGAATAATCCAGCGATGAAAGAATAAATCTTTGTTTTTTATATATTTTACCTACCGTTATTTATTTATTTATTGGGTCATTAAATATCACAAACAGAATACATTTATTAAAAAACACAGTGTAATTTTCGTGAGGATTATTTATGTTTAATGCCATAAAATAATGCACCGATATGTTTATGAATTGATACGAACTTTTAATATTTTATTAGTCAAAATTTATTATTATTTTATTAATCCATTATGATTATGTTGGTAAAATATATTACCAATATCAAAGTAAAGGCGTTGCATGTCTGCTTGACAGTAACGGTGTTACCAAGACTTCGCACCTTCCCCATTGCATAATCAGATAGCAAGTATAATGTTACGTCACCTTGCCGCCCCCTGTTTAACCTTAGTGCACCGCATACAATTTTAAAAAAAATGTATAAAAAATCGATTCCGATTCGAACAGGTGAAATACAATGCAGTTTATGCATTTAGGGAAAAATGAGTCCGGTATTCGGAGTATAAAGATTCCGGTTTGGGGAGGGTTAATAATATTATTTTGAGTGTAATCAATTCGGACCAAATAATTATTATTGTATATACAGGATTCCGGTTTGTAGAGGGTCCGGTATATACAGGTTGCACTGTATATATATCTTTGGAATTATTGACGTACAACTAACAATTCAGCCTGATTTATTTCAATATAAGCTACGTTGTAACTAGAAAAGACAACATATTGTTTATTATCAGCCTAATTGATCAACTTATATATGTTTTGATCCAATATTACACCTGAAGCTATAGTGGGGTCTATCATAATGTTTATCTATAGCTGACTTTTTTATTCCCATGATTGATTATTTAATTTATGTTCTTTTTATTATTTATAATATATAATATGATATAATGACCTCTATAGCGCCAGTATTTCTCAACAATATTGAAACTCATTGGTGCTGTGGGCTGAAATCGGTATTTGGTGGGGAGGTCCACACTTGGAAAAAGAAGTTCATCATATGACTGTTGGTGGATGCTCAGATTAAGGTGGAAGGTCAAATGTAAAAAGTTGTGTTTTTATTTTGTTCGGAAAGCCAGTGACTGATTTTGCTTCATGTATATCAAGAGGCAAATGATTCCACAATCGCGGTGCAGCAACCACAAATGATGAATGACCGTAATTTCTTTATGACAGTTAGCGGTCCGAGATGTAAATATATGGCGAGATATAAGGGGTTGCCCATGGATAGTGCTTTATATGTGAGCAGGTTCAGTTTTAATTTAATATGTGAATAAATAGGCAACCAATGCAGTGACTTGAGCAGGAGCCTAAACTCAGGAAGCCTAGTTGACCTGGTCACCACTCGGGTAAAGCAATTTTATACACGCTGCAAACTTGTTTTATATTTCTTCAAACAACCGAACAGCAAAGAATTACAGTAGGCCTAGTCAAGGCGACTGACGATTAGAGCATTGGCTAGAGAAATTGCAGTAGCTTTATTAAGATGAATTCAAATTTGTATAAGATCGCTGATTTATAAATATTTGAAATTGCTTTTTTAATAAAAAAGATGAATCAAAAGCCACACCCAGGTTTCGTATGAAGTCTATTTCAGCAAAATTCTGGTTGAGAAGTTCAATTGAGAAAATATGGGAGAATTTCTTACATTGAGTTAAATATCTCAATGATCATAAATTCTGTCTAACTACGATTCAGTTTCAGTATGTTTTGATTCACCCATACCTGAATTGTGTAGATATGTGTGTCAGAAGTATAAAGATGATGCCTCAGACCAAAGATGTTACTATTGAGCTGAGTGGACCCAACACAGAGCCTTGTGGAACACCATACAATAATAATTGCGGAGTAGACAGTACAGTATTGACTTTAACAAGCTGAGAACGACCAGTCAGGTAGGACAGATCCCACTCTAATGCCACACCATCAACGTCAAACTACTCAGTCAATAAAACTACAAGTGAGAGGTCGTGGGCAATCCTGTCTAAGGCTGTAGACAAGAGCAAAAGAGCAGTAAATTCACCACGGTCTTAAGGTGATAAAATGTCATTCTGCATATAAAAAAGGGCCGTCTCGGGAATGCCCAGATCTATATGCTGATTGAATGTTATTCGAAATAACTGAATTATGCATGCGAGATTTGAAATGGCTTACAACGATTGTCTCGATCAATTTGGAAACACAATTTTATCCAGATACAGGTCTGAAATTGCTTAATTCATTTTAATCTAGTGAAGGGTTTTTTAGTAGTGGTGTAACCTGAGCAATTTTGAAAACATCTGGGAACTTCCCTTGTGCCTGTGAGAGATTTATGATTTTTGTGATTGACCCAGCCAGAATATCAACGCTGTCCTTGACTATTTGAGTTGGACATGGGTCTAAGTCACATATCTCACAAGATATGCTGGGTGATGACCGAATAAGCTTTAACACGTTACTTTCCGAGACTTGTGAGAAAGTGAGTACAGGATTTCGGGCAGTTGACTGGATGAGTGGGTTCAGAATAAAAGGCTGAATCTGATATTGGTGACAGCGGAGTGTCCCAGATTTTAGCGATCTTACTAATAAAAAATCATAGGAAGGTCTAGCAAGTTTGGTATTACATGATCTATATGGAGATTTTTTTTGTATCCAAAGAGTATTTTATTTTATCACCTAATATCCTAGGGTTAGTGATGTTCTCTGAAACCATTTTTTATAATAGTTTGTTTTGCCTTTGACAAAACTCGTGCATTAAGTCGTGATCAATTAGAATTTGTTCGATCCCTTCTCCATATTCCTTCCAACTTCCTTTTTTTTATAACAAGATCTCATCGGTTAACCACTCATTTACTGTTCTAGTATTTGGGTTTACGTTTTTGGAGGTGCATGTTTATCGAACCATGTTTATCGAGCCATGTCAACATTGTAGCATGGTTTTGAGCTTATAAAGAGGTAGCTGAATTTGTGTCAGGATTTTAAATTATATCGGTATTGGTTGGATCATTTTTGAGTTATTCATTGTCAAATATTCATTGTCAAATTCCTTTGGCTGACATAGTTTGGTAATCTCGTTCAGACTGGTAATAAATAAAGAATATCACTGATCACATCTGATCTGTTAGTCTTATTTAAATTACATTCATAACTTGTAATGAGCCAATCCAAATTAATGGGTGGGAAAATTACCGTGATGTATCAAATTAGACATATCAAGAATATAATTCATAGCCAATGCATCAGAAAAGCCGTTTTCAAACGGAGTTTTAAAGTCACCAGCAATTATAACAGTTAATGTCAGCGATTTAAGAAAAGCCAAAAACTCTTGAAACTCATTGAAAAGGACATTACATGGGTCAGGTAGTTGGTAAATATTAACCAGACTCCAATACAGCATCATTCAATATGAAATTAAAAAAAAATAGTATAATATTATAGATCAGCACTATTTACAATAAATAAATATGTCCTGTGCATAGGCCTGTGAATCCATAAAACATCGCTGTCTGGTGGACAATAATAGGGGCATGAATAAATGGTAAATCAGTTAGGCAGAGACATTGCCATCTTAAAATGGGACATGTCATTTTGATATGCAGGAAGTTTAACCCACCTTATTTTATTTATATTGTAGAAATTACAGGTGATGAGTGTGTTTTATCTAGCTCCCAACATTATGACATTATAGCTTCAGGTGTAATATTGAATCCAAACATTGTATGCGAATTTATAACTTCAAGTAAGCCTACCACTTAAAACCACTTACGCAATCTTATATACCCTTACATACTCTTGACTACCCAAAATTACCCTAAAGTATACTTAACTATGCTTAAATACTCTTAACAACCCTTAACTTACTATTAAAGGGACTGGCCCAGGCTAAAATCATAAAAAAATCGGTGATTTTATTTCGGGTTCTTAATATGACCATATGATGTAAACATGTACATAGACTAGAATTGCACATTTTTATAATTTTTGTGCTGCGCACTTACCAGTTAGACTAGATATAGAGACGAAATTCCCGCATTTCTTATTTTTGACATGGTTGTCAATAATTACAAATCAGGAATTTCGTCTCTATATCTAGCCTAACTGGTGAATGCGCAGCACAAAAATTATAAAAAATTGCAGTTCTAGTCTATGTACATGCTTACATCATATGGTCATATTAAGAACCCGAAATAAAATCACCGATTTTTTGATGATTTTAGCCTGGGCCAGTCCCTTTAACTTACTCCTAACTATACTTAAAATACACCAGTGACGTCAGTCTATTTTTAAAACAGTAGATTGGGATCTCAGAATCCACTGTTATTTTTATATTGGCCGGGTCGCGCACAATATAAATATTTCAGCATGACACTGCATGGCTAATGTTTTATAGTTAACCATGCTGACTATGAAAATGAAATTGTCTATATCAAATCTAATCTTGGAACACATGTACCTATGTTGTGCATTTTAGGTCGAAAAAAAAACTCAATTACGATAGATTCGTAGATCCGAATATCCTCGGCGCTGCAAGCCTCGTACATTCGGATCTACGAATCTATCGAATTTCGTTCTTCCTCCTTGACTGTGTTACAGTGTGTCCGACTTCATGGTTTCGACAATGTCTGCCGAGGTTACAGTTGAATTATACTCCAGATCAGACCTTTGAATCATGTTCTTTATGTTCAATGTTATAAATATAGAAAATGAACAAACAAGTGAAACATTTTATACCATTTGTCACATACAGGTATTTTACTAAAGCCATCTGTCACATGTGATAACTTTTATTATCATTTTGAAAATATACATATGGGGTAGTGATATATACAAACTTAAGAATTCATATCTCAGTAGTTCAACATAAAAATATATTACAATAATATATTGCATATATTTTACATAATTATCTACTTTTCTTATACATGTATTATCTAAATGTATAACAATAGCAGTACTATGTTCATTTTAATAATGCATTCATGTACTAAATTGGTCTTGCCTATACCTAATTCTTTAAGTGGGAGCATATTTAACTTTTTAAACATTTCTTCACTTAGTGATATTAATGGATCAGCATCTATACTAGTCTGGCCGCTTTCTTTCACAATTTCGTTATGACATATTCATTCTCTCTACATCCAGTTCCCATAAGATATGCAACAATATTTTATAATGAATTTCACATAATAATTGTACAATAAAATTCAGGTTTAACTGGGAGATATATTTGTATTCTACGGAGAAGTGAAAGATGAAAAGAGACACATTACATGAGCAACTTAATGTTTTTTCCACGAAAGTGTACTTTCAATACAAACACCCAACAATTTAGCATTTTCAACCTAATACAATTCATTTGATCATCCATTACCGCACTAGTGGGCTTGCAGGTGGTTTGTGAATTTCGTTTATGTTTACTGGATATAAATAAGGTATTTACATGTCTTTTCAATACTAAGAACCATTTGCTTTTAGTGACACAGTGTATACATATATACTGTTGCCACAAGCTGTAATTATTTGTTTTTTAATTTTGTAATTTGTTTTGGTTTTGTCCAGATTTATCTATAATGTATCTATGTGTATATAACTGTTCATATATTTTTTTTCTCATTTCTATGACAAATAAATCTGTAATGACTTTTCTTTATGTCAACAAAATATCTGTCTGTCTGTCTCTCTGCATAACCACATCTGCAAATGAACATATATTGCTCTAGTGCTTCTCTAGAGAAATATCATTGATACAGAAAACAAAACAGTGAAGGGCCAGGAATGGAGCCTTGTGACACAGCATATTTAGCTGGCATTGACTCAGATATTGTATTCGTAATATTTTCAGATTGTTTCCTATAGCTGAAATATGATACAAACAAATTCTACTTTTTTACTGCACAGTCCGGACTCTTATTAAACCAGAAGCACAGCAGAACCATCACAACCAATACACTAAATACTATCATGATACGATGACCACCATATATAATGTCCATTGGTTGCACGCCACTGCATACTGAGCGTGTAGTTGTACAGAGGATTCTGTACTGTAGTGTGACATCACTGTTTTCAGGTATATTAGCTTCTGACATAGGTCCTATTGTATTGAAATCTTATCACTATTTCGTTCTAGCAAGGTATAGACCGATGTCTGTATAAAATACAACAGGCCAAATGGCAGGTCGTGTTGTGAAATGGCTTCTCAAGTAGCTATGAACCCCCCCTCTTTATTTTGATTTTTTCTTATTTTATTTTTGGATACTCAACTAAAAAATGAACGATTTGGGGTGTTGGAATAAAAGAGTCCGGGGCACGTTGAACAAGGGACAAAGTTGAGCTACCTACTGAGAATTAGGCTTATATAAACATCAATTTGTAATTCTAACATTAATTAAACAGGTTATTCAACTCATGCTTACGAAAAACAGAATAGAAAGTGATGGGAAGAAAATATTATAATTTAATGCCTCATAAAAGCTGCTAATATATATTACCGTAACTATTAAGTCAAATTGACCAATCACCGATCTCCACTGATTGGGTGTGCTTTGGGTGTGCTTCAGACCTTCATCCAATATAGCTAACTATATGATGAGAGGGATGGTGTAAAGAAATTAATTATTCAATTTTTTTGAAAATATTTTTTTAGAGACTCATTCAATGCTATACCGCAATAGGGATGAGACGTATCACAAGCCTTGTAATAGTATATACCCTACCCTGGGGGACATTGAACCATCATTTTTTAAGTAGATAATAATACTTTTATTGACATTGAACATATCATGTTGACACATTTGTCATAAAACAATATGAAATATGCATCAAACAGGTTATATTATACGGATAGTAATAATGATACATTTGTCATAAAACGATAGAAAAATATATATAAGCTACTCTTATCGCACCAGACAAACAGTATCATGATGTTTGTCTGGAACAGTAGCCTATGGTATGCTGTCATGATTTGCTGAGTATCATATATTGTGGGCGCAAAATGCAATGGCCCACATGCGCACGCGGCAACATCGTCAACGTCTATGAATGTCTGATGTTTGGGTCAATATGGCTAGATATTTGGAAAAACACTCATTTTTGTCTGTTGGCTGCCATAACAATCAACTTTCACACACCAAAATAAAAAAGTAGCAATATTCTCAGTCTCAAAAATCATTTTAATAAATCTTTTATTGTTATACAAAATATCAGACAGATACAATTGTCATATTATACAAAAAAAAATATATAAACATACAATTCAAAAAAAAAAAATAACTACAATAAAGTATTGAAAAGAGTGCATAGTTCATAACACATACATGCACCTACACTTATAGACCTACATATAATTATATATATCATAAATATTTTAGATCCGTCTCATCCAGAATGTCTCTGATATGAGATACCCAATTACTATGGCCCATACCATGCAAGGTTTCAAGTTCATGATACATCTTTTTAACTATATGATCACTTGATAGGTTCACCAACCTCATCCAATACTTAATTGTTTTACATATTATTTTGATGTGGAGTGGGTATTCTCCTAATGCGTCCATACCCCGAAAAAGACAAGATACCCCGAAAAAGACCCGAAAAAGACCGAATTTTATATCATAGGATGCTATATCCCATTTGATATTACTTTATATGCTTAAATATGTATCCGGCGTGTTTTGATGTAAGAATTATGTATACATGGAATAAACCGTAATAGGCCTAGCTGGCCTGATACTACTAATAGGCCTATAGTTGCATTGTTTATAGATCTGGCTGGCGTATTAGATACCGTTACGGTGGGCAGAATCAAATTTTATATATATTATTATGTACTTATGTGTCTAAATATATATCCTGCTTATTTTAATGTTAAAATACAGGAAATAAACATTAATACACAGCACAACTAGGTCCTACTATTAGTTGCCTAGTTTATTGAGATCACGGCGACGGACTGATGGCAATCAAATGTTGCCGTGAGAGATTATAATATAAAAGCAATATGACATACACTGAAATATATATCAACGACTCGTTTATTAAAACTGCAAACGTCTACAGGCGCCGTAACACATCCTAATTCTAAAACCACTTTAACAAAGAGCTTGGTATATATATGTCTGACAGGTGTTGAGGATTATAGTAACATAAAAACATAATTCGGTTGAAAATAATGTCTTTTTCGGTCTTTTTCAGGTCTTTTTCGGGGTTTCTAGTCTTTTCGATCTTTTTCGGGGTATGGTCACACCCTATACACACACCAGTTTGAAGTTGACTGCTTTACCTTTAAAATTGACTTGAAATGTCTCATCTGGAATACATTTAGCTTGGCCCTGAATGTTTTACAAATAATTTGGAACCATATCTCACAGCAGTAATCGAATTATCACAGAGTAATCGAATAAGCTTCACATCAGTTTTTTCTTTACTAACTTATAAAACATCATGTCTCTATTGATAGTGTCAAAGCCTCGTCTAATATCTACGAACGCAACATATAATGGGTTGGTTTAGGAATTTGGCTCTTTCATGTGCTCCTGTTAGTACAAACATATTATCTGATGTGCAGCTTTAAAAAAAAACACCATTAAACTAGTCATCCATATCAAAAACATCTTAAATAAATAATTATCTAGTATTGACTAGAGTTTCAAAGAGCTTCCCCATTACAGGGAGCACTGTAATACGTCTATATAGTCAGATTCACATTAAATTTATCAACTAGGATTATTGAATTTCGCGGATTTCTCAGTCAATTCTCAACCAAATTTCATGAAATTTCACACACACTATTTTCCATTCATGTCGTAACTACCCTGAAAATTTCGCGAAGTTTTGATAAGTATTGTAGAAGTTAGACCATTTGACATGTAATAAAATTCTGAGACGAAGCTAATGGCTTTATAGAGGGCAACATTTTTATTTATTTACTACATGTCAAATGGTCTAACTTTTAAAATACTTTTAAAAACTCCGCGAAACTTTCAGGGTAGTCACGACATGAATGGAAAATAGTGTGTGTAAAATTTCATGAAAATTGATTGAGAATTGACTGAGTAATCGGCGAAATTCATCCACCACGGTGAATGTGAATCGTGGTATAGTTACTAGGGTCTTTTCTATCACCGCCCTTATTTAATGGAAATATTTAACCTTCTATCCAACTTTCTGGGAATTACCCAATATCTAACATATAATTTAAAGAAACAAAAAAAACGGGTAAGATGTTCTCCAGTGAAGACTGTTAAGCTTCTGTTGGAATACCATCCTTACCACGCTTTTTTCTTTTTCATTTCATTAATAGCAGCACTTATCTCCAACTCTGTGAAATGGCTGTTCATAACATCTGATATTACTTGATTAGATGTTTTACAATTATCTGAGACAAAATACTCTGCAATGAACCTGTCTATATGTTCTCCATTTGCATTATCAAAATTCGTTAAAATTCATAGAAATTATCGGAGCATAAATCGACTACACCTTCAGTGCCCAACATAGCAATGTATCTCTCTATGTAGCTGTGTATTGCGCTACACGCCTTACATGAACTTTAACAAAATGACAATATAGCCAGATTTATCTTCCTTCACTGTCAAATATATATAATTACAATTTTTCATACGGTTAAAGGTTTAATACAAAGTGCGAATAATTAGAATATAACTGTCTTTTTTTGTTAAGTGATTTTTGTTTAGATGTAATGTGGAAATATATTGTTATTTGTTTTGATAAAAAAAATCTTACTATAAATGCGGAGTAACCTACCAGACTCTATCCAAATACATGAAATATTTCTTACAACCACGTCCTGGAAACTAACAAATGCCTTCTGCAAAGTATAACCACTGATAACGTCAGCGGGCAGAAATTGGTTTGTAATAAGTCATGATTGTCTTTGTAGGTCTAGTCTATTTAAATTGATAAAACATACAAAATCAATTATTATCTGTTGTAGACCGGTAGCCTGGCATGGTATCTAGATTAGCAGTAGAGGTGAAGTGATCCAAGACAAAGTCAAAATTTCGCTATCTTCTGAAGTTCTGTTTATGTCATTTTGCCATTTTTGGAAAAGCTAACGTTAGGCTAGTAAATATATAGGAAATAATATACTAAGATATCTGAGCGATTGGTTGAAATTTGTTTGAAAATATTTTTTCACTTTTAAAATTGATACTTTTTTTCAGCGGTAAAAGTGATCCAAGTCCTTCATTTTATATGGGGACATTTTGACTTGGATCAGTTTACATCTGAGATATACGGAAAAAGGCAGCTGAAATGTTAAAAAACACCCCTTATAATATATGGATCAGTTTATGCTATGCGGCATAATGCCAATCATTACCATTTTTTTACTGGAGCAAGATAATGAGACACTAGATTGTTTTTATGCTAGTTGGTGATTTTGACAAATAAATTGATATTGTTAAATTTCAAAAGCTTATTTATAAAGTAAACTGAAATAATGATTACCAGAAAAGCTTCTAATTATTGACGTAACAAAGTTGAATGAAAAACGAAATAAATAATTTGTTATTTGATTTTAACTTTGAATTATTTTATAGGAAAATGAGACAATACAGACTTGGATCACTTTACCTCTAAGCCATTCATATAGGCCTATATAGAGGTACATTGATTTAAATAAATTTTTAAATTGTCCTATAAAATTATGCTGAGCCTTTTTTCGTTACTGCTGATATGTTAAAAAAATATTTGACCACATTCCAAAGTTTTCACTGAGCAAGAAAAAGTGCCTAGATCAAAATCTGAGCTAAATTATGAAAACGTCCAAAAGTTGTGACCTCAAGCCTCAAGGCTCAATGAAGAGAAGGAGGAGGAAGAGGAGAAAGAGAAAGAGGATTTACTCGGCAAACAGGACACACTGAACCAATGTTGAATAAATATTGGCCCTTTGACGCTGGCCCAACATTGAACCAACATTGGTTCAATGTGGCATGTTTTCTGGGGAGGTGGTGGATGGTAGACTAGGAAAAGAAGGGCTGAAAAGGAGAAGAGTTGGGAAGAGAAAAAGGGCGAAAAAAAGGTAGAGGAGACAAAGAAAAAAAGAGAAGAAATTAAGGTGGATGAGGAGGATGGAGAGAAAGAGGAAAAAAAGAAGAGGAGGTAAAGAAGGAGGAGAAGGAAGAAGTGGAGGAAGACAGATAAGAGGAGCAGCAAGAAGAAAATTAAGATGAGAAGGAGAAAGGGGTAGATGAAGAGTAGGAGAAAGAGGAGAAGAGAATTTAACTTTTTTGGTAAGGGTGGGCCATGACGAAAGAGGAGAAGTAGAAAAAAAGAAAAAATAGAGGAGGAAAAAGAAGAAAATGAGGAGAGAAGTAGTAGGAGAAAGTGGTGAAGGAGGAAGAGATGGAGAAAGAGGAGAGGAATACAACTTAGAGGAGTAGGAAGAGGACAAGGAAGAAATGTGAAAAGAAGAAGAGGTAAGGATGGAGGAGAAGAAATAGGAAGGTAAATAGGAGGAGGAGCAATGAGATGATGAAGAGGAGAAGGAGGAACTGAAAGACAAAGGAGTAGAAAGGGGATAGAAAAAGGAAAGTGTAGAAGAAGAGAGAAAAGGAGATGGGGAAGTTTGGAAAAGATAAAAAGGAGAAGATGAGGGGGAGGAAAAGTAGTAGTAGGATAATGTGGTGAAGGAGAAGAAAGAAGGAGAAAAGGAAGAGGCGGAGGAAGTGGAGGGGGGAAGGCGGATAGGAGGAGAAGGAGCAAGAAGAAGATGGAGAGTAGTAGTAGGAGTAAAATGTGGTGAAGAAGGAGGAAGAGGCTGAGGAAGAGGCAGAATACAAAGAGGAGGAGTAGGAAAAAGAGGAATCGGCGAAGATAGAGAAGTAGGATAGGGAAAAGAAGAGGAGGGGAAAAAGGATGAGCTAGTAGAGATGAAGAGGAGGGGTTAACCTCTTCCTCCTGCTTTTATTATTCTTTTTCTCTTTCTTCTCCTCCGGAAATCAGTATCGTACCGTCAGAAACAGTGAGGTTGGCAAGTAGGTGTATGCCTCTCCATGTAATTAAGGCCTTCAGTTGAGCGAAGAGGTGTTGAACTGGAAAAGATTTAATATTCTAATGCCATGACAGCTGTTTTGCTTTGTGAGCATCACTAAATAATGATAAATGAAAAGTTTGCCGCCCTGTAGATATAAGATATAAATTTGAAATTTGTATATTAAATAAAAATTACCAGTAGGCCTAGTGAAATTATATGTTGATTCTGATTCAATGATGTGTAGTCAGGGTTCAAAATTAGCAGTGTTCTGGTTGTCAGACGCCACCAAATATTCCTCCAGACCACTAAAATTTCCCAGTCCATAATTGTTTGAAAGATTGTAAATAAATGTCTCTCTGTTCAGAACACTGGGTAGCAGTGGTCTGGCAGGCTACTTTTAGAATGTCCCGGCTCAATAATATATTGTTTAAAATTGTTTCTGACAGGACCACCAGATTTTGGGGGCTGGTGGTCCTCTGGGCCAGTGCTCTGGAAAGGTAATTTCTAACTTTATATCCAGTGATACCACCTTAGAGTGGACATGCATGTATATCTAGAAAATAGTATCAAAATATGCAGTGGAGACCCGGAAATTGGACCACTCATGGGACTGATATATATATTATCGCTAAAGTTCTGTTATTGTCTATATTTCACACATTCTTTTAAAATTCTCAACAAAAATAATAACGACACTGCCCTGGAGCTGGGGCAATATGAGATGATACAGTAAATGGTGCCCGGGGTAGAGTTTACCAAACAGAAATCCACCATTTTGTCCAAATATGTATTTATTTTTCAGGGCTCTACCCTGGTAACAGAAAATGGAAATTAAAATTATAGGGGACAAATATTTTTTTCAAGGACAGAACCTGTTGCACCCCAAATTCTCCTATTTCCTGCCGGCAGCCACATTTGCCAGGTGTCGCTGCAAATAATTGGTAGGCCCACCCAGGGGAACATCAATAGCATACTGAGGGATACAATGTGTTACATCATATGGGGCATGATGGAGCTTACCTGAAATAACTTGTCCACATAGGCTTGGCTACAGCACCTATAAACATGATAAAGCCATAGCCGTGTGTACCAAAGGGAAAAATTACAAATGGGCAGGCGGGATAAGAATTAATAAAAATTAATTAGAAGAATTTGTGAAAATTGCTAGTCGCCAGCTTACTTTCACCACCTTATTGAAGAAAATTAATGCCTAGATGTTAATATTTTTTCTTTAATTTGATATTTTTGCAGTGGATTCAGCATTCAAAGACTAATGTCAATCAAACCTGGCTTCAGTAAAGAGTTCATTTTCTATAAATCAGGATGGATGATCCGCAGCAGGATATGCAATACTGTAGTAATTGGTAAATATATTCACCTTTGTGTTATAATCAACACAATTGATGTACTACAGGTTTTTTAATACGAACAAGTGAGGTTATAATCTAAAAAATTATTGTAGAACAATGTATTCTAAAGATGATATATACTTGTATTTTATATATTTAATGCTATGCAGATGAATGTCTAGCCAAGACAGTTGGGGAGGGTGGGGGGGGGGGGGGGGGAGAGTCTTTTATTTTAAATTATTGTAGTAACAATTAACAGATTAAGAAATATAAATAGACATTTTCACTTGTTAAAAGACATTTTTCAATTTAATTGATGGGCTAAAATATGCATTGTATCGATATGGGATGAGCTTGAAGGTAATGACATGTCCAGTAGGTGTACATATTTTATATATATTTTTTTGACTGTGTAAAAACATTTTTCAGTAAAATAGATGGGCTATATATATATAAACATGATAAAATGTGCATTGTATCGTCATACGATGATTTTGAAGGAAATGATGTGTATGTACACATGGTACAGTAGGTGTTGTTTAAAAAAAGTATTTCTGGATTCTTGTACCAGTATGTTGAGAAATATATTATTATATATACATGTATAAAAAATATGTTTCAGCAAAAGAGATATCGCGTCAAAGAATTTTATGATGCATGAAGTTCATTGCCGTAGGAATCTTACTCTATGTCAAAAATGTGGGGAACCAGTTCCAAGAATGGAAATGGATAATCACGAAGAAGAGTTTCATGCTCCAGTTTCATGTACACTGTGTCGTGGAAATGTGGAAAAGGCACAACTGGATGAGCATGTGGTAATAATGTTTTTTTTTTCAAGGTTAAATGTGTTCAACTAATTCTCTGGCAATTTAAATTCTTCAACATGTTCAAGTGCTGATCACTGTTTTTAACTTTTTTGTTTATCCTTCAAACAAGCTAATTTGAACGACAGATGAACATTAGATTAGGTAGTTTGACATATCTTTTGATTCAAATTGTACAAATTTTGCATCAAGTTATTTTTACCCACTTGATGTTGTGCGTCGTGGTAGGTGGATGAAATTTTATATTGTAGAACTTAGTGCTTTAAGGTTAACCTTTATAGGCCTAGTGTGATCTGATTTTTTTTAAGCAAAGCATTTAATACATTGATATTATTATCAACATTGGGGGCACCTTTCCTATACCAAATCGGAAATGTTTCGATTTTAATTGGTAGATGCACAATATTAATTGACAGTAATCGATTTAAAAACTGAACATTTGAATGAAAAATACATTGATTTCAAGTTCCACACTGTCCCAAATAAATGAGATTCTACTCTACAGTAGAACCTGCTATGAGCAGCCACTCTTATGAACAGCCAACCTCCTATGGAAGGCCACTTGAACATTCCCCAAAATGGCATTTTGTATACAAATTACCCTGCCATCTGCGTTAAAAGGCCACTTTTCCTGTGTCTCAAGGGTTGCTGTTCATAGCAGGTTCTACTGTATTTATGATTACAATAAATCTGCAGATGGCTATATTGGCAATTAGCATTTCAATTAGAAGCTGTGTAACTCTGCTTCGGTGAACACCCCTCACCATGCAGTTGTGAATTTTTTTTGCATTCAATCAATCAATCAATCAATCAATCAATCAATAAAACTTCTATAGCGCCTATATCCTCAGCGGACAGAGCTCAGAGGCGCACAAATCCTTAGCATGATCTTGTGTCATAGTCGAGGCCAAAGCAGGTTCGTCAACAGGGAGCCGGACTACTGAGGAGCTAGGATGGGAAAGCCAGTCTATCAAATAGTTGAGATTTAAGTCATTTCCTGAATGTTGAAATTGTTTCGGCATTACGTACGGGCACAGGCTCTGTTCCATAAGGCTGGGCCAGATGTAGAGAAAGCTCTTGACCCAGTCTTAGTTTTTATACGAGGAACAACAAATCTATTTAAATTTGTGGAGCGTAGATATTTTGAGCATTTCGGCCGAACAAGTAAGTCAGCCAGATATGTAGGTTGGTTGTCTTTTGGGGTTCGGAAAGCTTTGCGCATATTTTAAAATGAATGCGAAACTTGACAGGAAGCCAATGTAATCGTTTTAGAATAGGAACGAAACGTCTAAATTGTCGGGCCTTGGTTACCACTCTTGCAAAGAGTTCTGAACGTGTTGTAATCTAGCGATATCCTTTTCTGGCATATTGTGAAAAAGTGAGTTAGCCTACATGTCTGACAAGTACCACTGCAATTTGCTCGGCAAGATCTAAGGCCAAATTTGTCAGGATATGTGTTTTCGGAAATTCAGGCTACTGTCAAATACTACACCAAGATTTTTGGCTGATGCAGATAGATTTGTGTCTTGACCAAGAATTAAGCATGGGAAGTTATGCAAGAATTTTTCTCGTTGAAGTTTGGTCCCAATAAGAAGAAATTCTTCAGCTTAGACCCTGTCATCCAGGCCGACACACGTATTAAACACTGTTACAACTTCTCAAGAGATTCCTTAGCGTTTGAAAGTGAGATTTGCGTATCATCGGCATAAAGATGGTGGTTTATGTTAAAACTAAATATAATAGCGCTGAGTAGTGTAGTATATTTAAGGTAAAAAACACTGGTCCCAGCACAGGGCCCTGTGGAACTCCATATGAGAGTGTGACTTTATCTGACAGGGTGTCTTTAATTTTTTTGGATTGGTGCCTATTTTGCAAATAAGAAGAAAATCAAATTTGAGCCTGGCCAGGTATCCCATACCAATCAGAAAGTCAATCTGTTAATGTAGCATAGTCAATGGTGTCGAAGGCGGCCGACAAGTCAAGCAAGGTCAGAGCTGTAACTTCACCCTTGTCCATACTAATAATGATATCGTTATGTACTTTCAGTAGAGCTGATTCTGTAGAATGATGTTTCCTGTAGGCTGATTGTAATGAATTAGATAGATAATTATTTTTTATATGAGTTTGCAGCCGATTGGCTACTACCTTTTCTAAGATTTTGGAAATGAAACTCCAGTCGGATACAGACCTGTAATTTTTCAGTTTGTTTTTAGAAAGAGATGTTTTTTTAAGTAATGGTCTTACATGAGCTTCTTTAAAATTTTTAGGAAATGTACTAGTTTCCATTGAAATGTTAATCATGTCAGTGATGGGAGTTATTAATATGTCAAGACAATTTTTCAACACGCTTGTAGGAATGGGGTCCAGAACACATGATTTTGACGATGAGCCCAAAATAAGCTTTTTAATTTCGTCTTCTGACGCACTTTCAAAAACCTTCATTTTGGATCTAATTTCTGGTTTTTGCACTGGTCGAATATTCTGTACTTTATCTGGAAATTTGGAACGTTTAGTTTCAATTTTATCCACAAAACACTTGGAGAAATGATCACAGAGTGATTTTACTGATGTGAATTCTGGCAGAGCCGGCGGTGGAATTCTATGCAGAATGTTATTTATTGAGTTCCATAGACAACGGGGATTGTCCGAATTTTCTGAAATACCCTCAGCTAAATTTTTCCCCTTAACCCTCAAAGCACTAAAATATTTTTGTATAAACCATGGAGACCAAAGGGTTTTTTCAATTTGAAATCATAAATGTCTTAGTTAGCTGTTTCTACTTCATTTGAAGACGTATGTTGAGGGTCTGCGGCGGTCTACAGACATCAAATTCTGATGTATAAAGACAGTCCCCGTACTGAAAGCTGGGTGACTGCTAGCACTCGCCACTTCACCAAATGCTAAAATATTTTCCTTGTGCAGCTGTGACTAAACTTATTTGGACCTCTTTCACCAAAACCAGAGATCAGAGATGTGAAATAATGTCATTTTAGCACAGCCAGAGATTGTGGCTAATTTCATCTCCACTATAGCGCCCACCCAGGAAAGGGTTAACCCTTAAAACGCTGAATTTTTTTATAAAAATCATGGAAACCAAAGTTGTTTTTTCTCAAATTGAAATCATCATAAATGTATTATTCAGCTCTTCCTGAGTCATTTGAATACCTATTTTATGGGTCTCAGCCATTAGAAATATGTTGATTCTTGCAGTGCAGCGATGGACTTTAGTCGACAGAATCTGATGTCTACAGATGTCAGATTCTGACGTCTAAAGTCAATCCCCGCGCTGTAAAGGTTAATCATGCTAATGTATGAGATTTTATGAGACACAATTTTTCAAGACTAACAGTAACAAGATTTTTTTTTTCCTAAATTTATATTTCTTAGGAGAAATTTTGCCCCAGAAGAATGAAAAAGTGTGATTATTGTGAGGTTGATGTAGCAGCTTGTGAGCATCATGAACATTTGGAATACTGTGGCAGCAGGACAGAACAATGCCCACTCTGCGGACAATATATTATGCATAAAGACCTGCAACAACATGAAGATACTGTTTGTGAATACCCTCCTCCAAAGGTTCCTGAAAATCCACTTCCAAATTTGTTTGGTTTTCAGAATGAGAATGTCTCGCAACAAAATAATTCTTTTGCATGGCATGAGCTGGAGCGTGTTTTAAATGAGCCATCAATGGCTAATGATGCTACAGCTACCGCATTTCATTCAAGAAATTTATCAAACGGGCAGAGTTCTGAGAGGCGCCTGAGTAACCCTGCTAGGTCACAACGCAGGGCTCTCAATACACATACATCTGAATTGGCCCAATCCATCCATTCCAGACCCAAGGTGACAAACAAAGCTGCAACTCAAAATCAGTTTGCAAAAGGTAATAGAAATAGATCAGTGGCAACAAAGAAAAAAGTGACAAATCTGGAAAGACAAGCACAGTTGACAGCAGCAGCAGCAGAAAATAGATCTCCACAAGCTGCTGCCAGTCATATTCACGATGAATCACTTGCTCAGCAATTAAGCCATGAAGAGATGGGTGAAGTTGCTGCAAATGTACAATATCCTGATTTCCAGGTTACTTCACAAGGCTCTGGAACAAATGGTTTGCATTTTTTTTGTCCAATAGCTTTAAGTCCAATCCACTTTTTTTTCTAATTGCAACGTATCAGCTTATGAACACTAAACTTTGAAGTTATACATTTTCTGTATTTTTCTGTTTTTTAAAGCCTGAATTTTACTATGCGGCCTTGAATGACAAGTCTTAAAAAGATTGTTCTTAATTCTACCACAACATTTTCTATCAATATGTAGGGGACTACTAGGACTGTGAATGGCTTGAGTATGTGGATTTCTTTCAAAGTTATATATGACTAGATATGTCGTAAATGCAGTGATGAGAGAGATCTCATTCTCTGAATTCCAAAAACGTTACGTAGGTCATATTTCAGAGTTATTTTTTTGTAAATGAAAAAATTCTGCACATCTGCCAGTTGTACTGAATGTTTACAATAGTATTTTTTTACCTTGCAGATGGATTCTCTATTCCTTGTGAATTCTGTGATCAACTCTTTGCAATTGACGCTTTAATTCAACATCAGGTGAAAATAACAGCCTATTTAAACCTTACAGCGCTAAATAAATATAATAAATACAATTGCAATTTTCACTGACTTTAAGTTGTGGCTCGCTACCGAGACCCACAATTTCAAGTGGGTGAGAATTACTGATATTTGTTTATTTAGAGACCAAACATTTGCAAAGCTTTATTCCTGAAGACCCATTTTATTCTGAATATCAGTGATGTTATCTACTGATAAAACAGATTAAAAACGACTCTAGTTACGCTTAGTGGTTTAACCCTTTAAGCCCTCATGATGCTTTAAAGCATCATTTCACATCACTGAAGAATGACTTAATTTCCTGAAACCTGGTGGTTTTATAACGAAAATTGTCATGAAACTGTATAACAGTATTTTTTTCATTTGTCACCCACTTCAAGTCATCTTCATCCACTGCAAGTCGAGAATTGCGACAGCAATTCGCGGCTGGTAGTGGATGAAGATGACAATGGTAAACTCCGGCTTGAAAGGGTTAAGGCATAATAGGACCTAATTTTGGACCTAATATAATACAGTGGAACCTGGATGACCATCCATCAAACACATGAAAAGTGATCCTTTAAGACAGGTTGATTTCAATTGAAAAGGCTATTTAATAGGAAATTTTGAGAAACCCTGTTCACAAAACAGAATAAAATATGTACTGTACCTGGCCGAAGTATACTATTCTACTCCAACCAATCACTGGTCTCATTTAGTCACACTACCTGACTAAGTGGGCATTGATTGATGTGGAGTAGGCCTACTATACTTGGGCTAACATGTTTCAGGTCATTTTTGTGAGCCTTTTGCCATGTTTACATTGATGGGTGTTAAGATGTCTTGGGTGAATTCCTTGCTTTTCTAGAAAGTAGCTTAAGCTTTGTTTCCAGTATGTATAATTATCAAATTTTACCACTCGCTGTTATTTTATTTTTATTATGATTTCTATTGTTTTTGTAACTATCTAATTTATAAAACATAGGAAAATTTATCACTGCTACCCCACAACAGGATTTCCACTATGGGGGTACTCCCCTAAAAGGTTTTTTTCTTCTAAATTTAGCGCCTATTTTTAACCAAATATGGAAAACATTTTTCGTTTTTTTAGCGATAATAATAAATGGGGGGGGGGGTCCTGACGCTGCCCCCCCCCCTCCCTGACAGAGACCATATGCAATGAATTACACACTGCTAATAAAGGTTATATAAATTATCATCCATGCAGAGTGGTTGTGAAGCACGTCTATTTGGAGATGTGAATATTAACAGTGGTGCTGCTACTGATGACCACTACTCTGACCTAAATACATATCTCAACAACGATACAACTGCTGAAACTGTAACGAGTGGGAAGAGAAGTAATTTACCACATGTGAATGCCACTCCAGGTCTTGAACGGACATATAATAACCTGCAAGCCCATGACGATAACGCTGGACCAGCTTCTATGTAAGTGTCATAAGCCAATGTTTGATTAATTTTATTGTTGGACAAGCATCGCAGACAGTGACCCAACATTAACCAAGCATTGACTAAATGATTTGTGCCTCTTGGGAAATGCTTTTTCTTTCTGTAATTTATAACAAACCTATATAGTAGAACCTGGGCATCAACCAGTCCTAAATAGCCACTTTTGTAATTTTCTAAGGGTGGCTACCCATCTGTAGAGTAGAACCCTTGACCCTGCTGAATTGTTTCTACTGTATTTTCCATTCATTTAAAGCTTGAATTGCTAACGTATCATACTTGGCAGTACGTAATATTGTAAACCGACTGCCTTGCTACATTGAAATCAATCCCATGGCACGAGTTGAAATCTTCAGGAGGTACAATCTTCATGCTGTGATATGGATTGACGAGTACGAGTTGAGATGGGTGTGAGGTGACTGGTATTCCCATGATCCCATGTAACTGATGCATATAAATTATGCATAATATGCATCCTGAAGGTGATAACCATGTCTATAGTGATTTTAAGCTTTTTTTTTGGCTTTTAAGGGATAACATTTTAAGGAGAAATTGGCATGATATTTGTGAGATTGGCATATGTTTTTATTCAAAATGTAGATTTGTAAGAGTTACTACCCACTTAAAGTTCCGTCTTGATACTGCGAGACTCAACTTAAAGTACGGTAGGTATAAATTTGAATTGTATAACTATGAAGACAACTCGCTATTTTAAAAGTATTCTTTATAACATCATATAGATATTTTTAATTATGTTTCACAGATCTTACATGCCTGACAATAACATTGAAGAATCATTCCTGCCATGTGAATTCTGTGATATTTTAATACCACTAGACGGTCTTATTCAACATCAGGTAAGTTGTTGGATTACCAAAGATGAAGACAAATACCGGCTATATTATGCATACATGTACATGCATGGTTATGTATATGGCATAATTATGTATCCCACTATTTAAACATGATTTGAATCATAATAGATGTCTTTTCTCTTCATTTGGAGTTTAAAATACCCGGTAGCTGTTTTGCTCTGTACAAAATGTAACCAGGACAGAGCTTTCTCTTTCAAATGGATGCAAATTATATAGCTGTGAAAAAAGATGTCCTAATCGCTGACATAACCCTCCATCTGCTATTTCTTTTAATTTTAATTCACCTTGAGATTTGAATTGCTGCCACAATTGCCACTTATGTTCAACTCTTAAAGCACTGAAATATTTTTATAAAAATCAGGAGACCAAAGTTTTTTTTTCAATTTGAAATCATGATAAATGTTTTAGTTTTTTCGTCTTTATCGGGATACCTATGATAGGGATCTACGACCATTATAAATATTTTACACTTTCAGTAAAGGAACGACTTTAGAATCTAAAGTGGGTCCCCGCGCTGAAAAGGTTAACATACTAGGTAATAAATAAATGTATCTAAAAGTCCATGGAAAAATATTGACTGGGAAATTTCGGGAAAATACAGGGAATTTTACCAGAGAATTTCCGTGGGTACCCTGATGCAACACACCAACAGTTGGCAATACAGCAATAGAGATAAATCGAGGGGGCATTGCCACTATGATCACCAGATGGCACAGGATTGGAGATCCTTATTAGGTCAATGTCATTGGGTAATTTGAAACCCACTGGGTTTCCAATAGTAGTTAAACCTAGCCTGGTAATAATGTAATATCCCGCACACAGTGATTATACATACATCAATTAAATTTAGAAAAATAGGCTCCTAGTCTAATGAGAATGATGTGATTATTGATATTCTTAAGACAAAACCATATCTGTGAAAATAATAAATTTAGTTGAAAAGAAGTGGGATGAGACTTACTTATCGTGCAAAAAAGCAACAAGTGCTTTTGGATTACGTGGGGCTTTGAACTCACGATCTCAGATTAACAAGACTAAGATAAGATGAGGAGAATTTGTAACCGACCTAGATTTAAAGAAAATCTTAACAAAAGTTATTTGTTCACATAGGCAATATCTTGAATTATTTCCGCCCACTTGAAAATGTGGGTCTCGGCAGTGACAACTTTATCTGAGAGAAAATTATAATTACGGTAGATAACCGTAAAGAGTTAAGAGATGAAGAGTTAAATATAGATATATGTATAAATATTTTGAAATTCCTATGTAGATTATGTGTGAGGCTGCGATGTCGGATACGCCACAGCCATCTGCTCAGTCCAACATTCTAAAAGACATGTCAGCTATGCTGAATGCTGCATCAGCAGACGAAGAACCATTAGCTGCAGCGAGTGCTATAGGTGTCTCTGGAAACTCTGTTACGAATACATCTAGTAGGCGTGGAGCACAAGCTGCTGCTTCAGGCAGAAACATCTCTACAGTAGCACCAGCCACAAAGGATCAAGTAACACAGAGGAGACAGAAAAGTGTAAAAAAAGTAGAAAATACGCTACAGCGGATGAGAGAAAACCCAACATACAATGATCTTCCTGTTGGTTCTTCTCCAGTCAACCAGCACACAACCATTGGTAAGTTTTAATTTAAATCTGTATAATAAAGACGTCTTGTGCTCTGTGGAGTTTGCATATTAACTCTTAACCTGCTCATTTTGACTACATGTATATTGCAAATGTTTGGTCCCAAATTTAACAAATATCAGTATTTTCAGCCACTTGAAGTTGTGTCTCGCCACCGCGACCCACAAATTCGAGTGGGTAAAAAGTATCAATATTACTTTGCACAGAATATTTTAATTTCAACCTGTATTTATTTATTCAATATATATTTCAGGTTCCCATCGTAGAACAAGACCTCCAGATGGAGATGGCTCCACATACTCTATTGATTACATAAGCAGATTAAACAAGTAAGCGGTCAAATGTTTCTGTATGAACCTAAATTTGACAGATATGATCACTTCCACCAACTATTTATATATTATATCAAGCGGTTTATTTTGAGGATTGAAGAAAAAATGATAAATAATCCATCCAAATCAGCATGTTTTCAGCTTTTACTTGAGTACATCCTGTCACCAAGGAATAAAGACAGAATCTACTGTACTACAGGGCCTGTATTCTCGTACAAGATATGATATCATATATCATATACTTCAGATTGGTCAAGATGTATACTGTTACTATAGTGCACTTCACAAATAAGAGTAATACCATGTGTGCAGAGATATCTTAGTGATTTTACTGGTGTGTACCATGTGTGCAGAGGTATCTAAGAGATTTTTCAAAAGTCTGAGACGGTCTGAAGCTTAACTAAAATAATTGGACAAAGTCTTATTTTGCAATACAGTATCATATTAATTTTCATTGTTTACTTGGAAAAGCTTACAATCTGTTTTTTTTTGTGACAAGTGACATGTTGTCAATGTACAGTTGACAGCCTAGAGAGAAACAAAGACTTGATCAATATTTTGGCCTTTGCCAGCAAATGCAAATTTGCTCCAAGACTACGAAAAATGTATACTTTTTGTTAAACTAACAAGTGCCACCAAAGCCATATAGCTAATATTTAGCTGTTAACTGTAAATGTAACTAGGTTATTGTTCCATATTTTATTTGTTTGTGTTTATACAGTCCCATGCCTCGTCACACAATGGATGCAGGACCTACAACTACAAATAATCCTCGCCTAAACGGACGCTTAATTGGAAGAAGGGTAATATTCTCAGCTGCTCTCTAAATTATCCATATTAACAAAATTCCAGTAAAATTTATTTTGCTGTAAAACAGATTGCACAGATTTTCTCCAGCTATGTTTTTTTCAGTGGCCAATTGTAGGCCTAATACTAATGAAAATTAAAATCAGTGTTTTTTATCATTTCAATCTAAATAGCCTGGGAACTGAAATTGTGTTATATATCATTCCACCATATTGTTAATATCATGCCAGAACTAAGAGATCGATGGATTTTTGTCTGAAAAATGCAGATAGCTACTTTACTTTTTGTAAGTGCATTGTAATAACCAACACGTTAGAAACACAGTCTAAGTCCTGTAGAAGTACATGAATGGCCTGGTATGGACAAAGTAATAGCAGGACTTAAAATATAAATGACTAAGTGAGTCTGTAATGGGAAATGTGGAGAGAAATAAATTATTTCACATTTGGGGAAATAGAAGTGCCTACTCTGTGGACCGCATGATGATTCCAAGCCATAATAAAGCATGCCCACTTTTGATAATTTTCCACTAACCACCCGGACACAAAAACTATCTCAGTTTTATTTAAATCTTTTGTTATCTTTTCAGAATCCACGTAAGCCACAAAGAAAGCCGCAGGGAGACATTTAAAGACATACATATAGTCTGTGTGATCTCTTGAAGGAATATATACCATTGTGCACTAACAAAGAGGGACCAACCAGAATATTTTGTTCTGGTCACGTACAACAATAGCAAAACTGCTAGAGGGAAATGAAGCAATCATTTTAACCTTGTGACAGAAACTCAGATGATTCCGTCCACACAGTAATTATTTGTGTCTGTGCTTCAAACTGCTTACTTTAATGCTACGCTGCTGTTTATCTCTCAATCATATAATTGCGCCTCTGAGCTTAGCGAAGATTTAGGCGTTAGAAGCTTTATTGATTGATATTGATTGGACTGCTGTGCTGGTTGCAGCATATACCGGGTACTTGTATGGACACCTTATACTTCTCGGCTACCGAGTAGCCTACACTAGTTGACTTTGTGTGCTGCAAACAAAACTAGTGTCAGTTGCATTTCATTGTAAAATTTCCTAAATGTTGTATAGCAATTCAAAGGATATTAAATTAAATATTTGTACACTCCATATTAAAGAATTGATGAGGAGGCACTATGTGTCAAGTGCATTTAATTGTACAAGATTCTGCAGGTTATATGAGAATGTATTGAAATAAATATTGGTACAAATTACAATGTACCACCTCATGTTAATGAATAATTTGATCTCAGTATTGCAGCTTGGTATTGTTTATTACACGACAGTGGGAAAACATGATCACAATGGCCAGAAATTAAGTGCTTTTAAAAAAAAGAGACAAATACATTTTGGGCAGCAGACAAATCTGCCTGCTTTTGACCTTTGTGTGGTTCTAGTGTGTTCACTGCCGGATAAAATGTATGACATACATGTCTTGATACAGTTTTAAATGACTCCTTACTTGTATTGTTCTTTAAAATTTAAGTATACAAATATTAATGAATTGATATGCATATTATAAATAATTTGACTGACTTTTTGAAGATTAGTCATGAAGAAAAATTTGCTTATTAAAAATTGACAGAATGAATACTGGTGAAAATATGTTAACCCTTTCAATCCTTTATTTACAATAGTCATCTTCATCCACTACACGCGGCGAATTGCTGCCGCAATTCTCGACTTGTAGTGGATGAAGATGACTTGATGTGGTTTAAAAATTAAAGAAAATTACCACGTATTGGTAAACCAGTTTCATGGAGATTTTCGTTCTAAAACCCTTAGTTGTAGGAAAATTAAGTCTGTTTTCAGGGATGTAAAATGATGCTTTAATGCATCGTGGGGGCTTAAAGGGTTAATCATGGTTCCAAGATAGTAGTAAAATGTAGTAACTTTGCAACAAATGTTTGAAATGTCATAAGTTTTAACCATTTGTTCCAAAGTTAGTACATTTTACTACCATCTTAGAATGAATACTGTTTTATATTTGTGTTACTTCCAGCAATTTTGCTCAGTGACAGTATATTATTTGAACTATGTAGGATAACCCCTATAATTTATTTAGCATAGTTCATTTTTTATTTAATTTTAAATCAGGCATGTATAATACTGAGCTTGATACTGACCATCAAGCCTATGTTCATAAAATACAGCTTTAATTTATTTCTGATATCTTTGTTGACCTGTCTATGAAAACTATTAGTTATTGATGAGTGATAATGTGATATGTGTGTATATCAAATGGAACATGCTTACAAAATAATGTGGAGAAAACAGCAGCTACCGATAACCACCATTACGCATAAAATAAAATACCTCTGTTTCCACCTTTTTAAACACGGTATGTATGATTTCGTTTTTTTTGCAATTTTTTGGGAATTTTTTTGCAATTTCATTTAAAAAAACTGCCAATTGCCCAACCATTATGGGGCAATTTGGCAGATTTTTTTAAAGTGTCATAGAATTTTTTTAGAAATTGCCATAAAATTAAATGGGGTGGAATAGGGCAGGTCGGGTAATTGACAACTGAGGGCTTTTTTAAGGGGGGGGGGGGAGGGCTTATAAGCTTATTTGACATTCAGAGAAGACCACATCATCAATATGCAAAGGTATATTTTCTGTGTCCAAATGGTGGTAAGCCATAGCAGGTTCTAATCAGCTTTTAATAATTTTTTTCACATTGATTTGTTAAACATTTCTACGGAATAGACAACTTTCCCCCTGAAAAAAAAATTAAATCGTGGTGGCAAAAACGTTAGTTTGACATGTACCTGAAAACCATGCGTAACAAATGTAAAGCTTTGTGTCTGGTGCAGTTTAGTAACATTTGTTAATATATTTCTCAAAATAAAAGAAGTAGCGTAGCTGCAGTGTTGTAAGGGCAGTTAAAAAATGAAGGTCCTATACCAAAATCAAGGCCTTATGCAGTTAATGCGCTCAGAAAAAAGCACACTCCAGAAATAGGAATTATCCTAAAAAATAGGTGTAATTAGGAATAGTTCCAAAAAATAGGAAATGACAGCCTGTAAATATAGTTTCTTTAAACTAAAATGTGAGAGAACTTATAAATAATCTATACCTTTGAAATGATATTATAATTGATTATTACCAGAGATTAAAAGAGTTATTTTTTCACAATAATATATACATTAGGTATAAATTATGTATATTTTAAGAATGTGTACCGAGCTAATAGTTCACTGTCATATGTTCGTCTATATCTAGTATTTTTTCAAATGAAATTTAATTCTGAAATATAGTTGAACAATTATTATATTATATTGTAAGTCGTACAATTGCATATATTTGAAGAGAGGAACTGTTGTACAGTCATAAAAATTAGAAGATTGTTTTTCATTTATTGTAACAACTAGGTTCTTATCATGTGTTACTTTATAAAAAAATTGATACCATGTCTGAAAACTACATGCTAGCATTAAATTCACAGAATCATTGCTAGAGTCTTTCTGTCTGTTGTGTTCAGGCAGTTTTATTGTGTGTGATAATGCACACTACCATCGTCACGAAACCAACCAGCGTTCAGAAACATATCATTGGGAAATTAGCGTCCGGAACAGCTGCACGCCAATACGCGATTTATCCCAGTATTCATCAAGATCTTTTTTCATTTCATTCATTCATTTCATAAAATTTTGTTGGAGCCTTGGTATGTCCAAAACATGAAATGAGATTTTAACAGTAACAAAATAAGGACAAACTTTATATTTTCACCACTTATTTATATGAAGGCAGATTTACTTATGTTTAGAATTTATGGGATTGATCGGGTTACGTAAATGTCTGTCGTTGCTGTTATAGTCAACTAATCTACACCTGCTATATACCCGAATAGATAAAAGGAATTAAATTTCCGTTCTTATGATAAATAGACCATTGCAGTGGAGTAAAAATGTTCAAACATGACATTTTATAACAAGATAATCAAATCAACAACTAAACTAACTAGTCAAAAAAGGGAAACCACATGATAAGACAAGATTATTGGCCACATCCATATTTGGCAAATGTATTTTGAACCCAGATATGTATATGCTTAAGACTAAATGGTATTAATTTTGGTTGTCGAAGAATGTTGCGGCAGTTTATGAAAATGTGTGTACATGTACTGATATTTAGTCTGGGTTGAACTCTCTGTTTGCTGGCTGGGGTACCTCAGTTAGGTTCTCTCCTCAAAGCCTTAGAAACAGCGTAGCTTAGTCAGTCGCTTTGGCTACAAATTTGGTCGAAACTACTCGAAAGAAAAATATCTAACACATCATCATACAGCGTATTTATATTTTATTGTTGGAACGCAACTTGATTCTTTATTATTTTCTCACATCAATATGAGCACCAAATTAAAGAAAAAAATAATAACACATTCCTGAGACAAACTACAAATTTGGTGACCTTTTGCAATGTGGTGCCTCATTAAAACTTGACCAGTGTCACTACTAGTATGGGTCAAACGATAATACTCTTGTTGCACCAACATCTTTGGTTTGCTGATTTATTTCAACCCCTCTCGCATATATATGCATCACATGACATGTAGGCTTAATATTTTGAATAAAATTTACGGAAGATAAAAAAAGTAAAATTGAGGTTTTGATACATGACACATGTTTTTTGATAAATTCAATTCATTCTATGATCCCTTTAAGCGCTGAGCGAGAATATAATCGTTTTTAATCAGTTTTATTATTTGATAAATTCAGGTCATTGTATTAACCCTTGTGCTGCTAAGACCGCATTTATATACGTTTCAAGCATATTTCAGACTAAATAAAATACCACTAAAATGTGTAACATATTCAAATTTGCACATATTTTGTGGTAGATTACCAGTTAATTAAATAACTGGGATATTTTTCATAAATATGTAATATTATTTGTCATTCATTTGAAGCTGGAAATTGCACCAGCAATTGCAGTTTCAAATGAAGGAAAAACACTCACAAACAATTCAACAGCAAAAGGGTTAAAATAGAGCCTTTTTCCAGCGCAAATTTATCATGAAAATAAAAAATAAGTAGCCTACAGTGTGTGGGACATCACAAAAACTGATCCAAATTATGAAGATCCCTAAATGTATAATTGTCAGCACAGCGTTGTTTCATTTGGAACGTTCTACATTCTACATGATGTTGTTCCAACACGATGGGAACATGATGGAAAATACAACATCTTTTGAAATCATGACTCTACTCTATGACTATCCATTTGAAATTACAGCCATGTTTGACAGATAATATGGAAGAAAATTACAATTGAAGTCTTCACCCCAAATAACCTGATTTTCAATTGATTAGCATTCATCTTCAGATTTATCAGTGAAATACACTTGTGTATAGATTTCAGAGTGATACTCTGAAGATTATTGTAGCAAGTTAACGAAAAAATTGTGAATCAAAGTCATAGATAGGTCAAATTAGTGTGAACTTAATTAATGGTGAATCGGAGGTCGGACGGCTGGACATGTCGCGTGAAGACAACCTATAGGTATTAGACCTAACAACACAGTACAACACAATACACATATTTAATTATTTTTACAGGTACATGATTCTAGTGTAATGCATCTATACATCATTTTTATAAATCACAGGCTAAAAAAATAGATACAAACCACTAACTGTACAAAATGGACAATTGTTACATCGAGTTTTGTATAAAACAAATTTGAATTATTTCTATGAATTGACTTTAGGTCATCTTTATTTTAATGTTCGACATGGTTTAACTTCATGCGAAATATAATATCAAGAGATTCAGATTTTGCATGAATGGAAAATTCAGTATGATTAAAGCAACATTTTGAGATGATTATTGTGCATTTACCATGCAATAATCAATCCACATCTGACGTCACATATCAGTAATATTTCTTTATTTGAAAACGATGTCATTTGAAGTGTTATTTGACTTTTATGATGGAGCTTGAAAAAACAGAATCATATTGCATACAATTATATGTATTACTACAATATATTGGATATAATCCTGAAATATCTAGTTATATTTCCACAGTATACATCACACTTACATTAACCCTTTAACTATCTGAAAATTTTGTGATATTTTCATTCACGGCGAGGTGTGAACTGCTACTGCAATTCATACCTCGCAATGAATGTAAATTACCAATTGTTTTTCCCGAGTCAAATATATCAATAGGTAGTATTATTTTCTCAGAAACTTAGGCCATGTGTATTTGATAATGTGGTTCATGAACCCATCATCCCTTTAGTACTAAGAAGTGGAAAATATTTAAAATTTCAAAAATTATGCCTGGAATTTGATGAAAACACACGGGGAATGACCAAAAAGGCTTTTTATTTTTAATCCTGCCACCTGGCCAGAATGTTGACAAAAATAATAAAATGCCTAATTATTATGTAGAGGTTTTTTTTCCTATCGCTTAAACTGTCCCCTAAAAAGTTTGTAAACCACATTATCAAATATGTGTGGCCTTATTTAATTAAAAATAGGTCCTATGATACATATGTACGCGTGTGTAGTTTGAAGGGTAAATTAATACACATTTTTTCCTTTTCAGATTGCAATAATAAAAAAAACACACACAATAAAGCTCTTGAACACTGGTAATAATACAATAAAAAAAAACATTTTAAAAAATAATGAATATTTACAAAATATAATGTATGTTTCACGAAAAAAGTACGTTTAAACCAAAGCACAAATAATACCACATGTAATAATACTGCAGCTGCTTAAAAAGTATAAAATAAAAAACAGTACAACTTAAATAGAAGTTATTATGAAATAATAAAACTCTTGAAAACACTAGAAACATTTCAATTACAAAACAATGATATCAAAAGTAGAAAATTATAATAATGCTAACAATTATTAGCAATAGTCTGAAAGGGATTTTGCTTTTCTCTAGATATATAAGTACATGTGTATTTATATATAGGTATATACATGTATATATTACCTTTAACATTCAGCACTGCAGCTTAGCATGTTGAATTTAACACCATAATCTGCATCCTAGAGATGGTGAAAATTATTTAGCATAATGGAAAATTTTAAGAAAATAAATAACAATCCTGGATATTGACACATTTCACCAGTGAACTATATCTGATGAAGTGAGACTACAAATGTTCTTATTTTTCCCTATTAACCCTTATCCTGTCAAATTAAATAATTTAATTTTTCAGCCACTTGAAGGTGTGTCTCGCTACCGCGATCCACAACTTCAAGTGGCTGACAATTACTAATATTTGTTAAAATTGACACCAAACATTTGCAAATATTAATGTTTAAACACTTTTAATTCCCAATAACAGCGAGTAAATCAGCTAATAAAACCGATTGAAAATGACAAAAGTCGTGATCAGCAGACAAGGGGTTAACATTTCCTCCTGCTGAAATCAGAATTGTTTGTTTCTATTTTTCATTCATTAAAAGCTTCTAAAAGTTCTCACTTCAAATGACGAAAAATAGGTCTAATTTTGATAGACACCTCCTGAAATGAATTATTTGAATAATTATTTGAATAATTAAGCATCTACCACAACATAAAACATTAATTTTAAGCCCACCTTTTAATTAATAAAGGTGGGCTATTGCAATTGAAGTTTGGCGGCGTCGGCGTTAACATTTACTTGTGGGCGCGATAACTTGGAAGTTTTTCATGTATCCTTCTCAAATTTGTTATGCATGTTACTAATAAGAAGTTCTCGGACTAGTTCAATAATGGCTGAAAAAAATTCAAAATGGCTGATTTATTGTGATTTTTCGCATTTCACGTCAATAATTTGACCTTGTGGCCGCAATAATAACTTCAATTTCAATAATGGCGGCGGGTTATTGTCAAGTGTGCTCTTGTTATAGGTATTTAATTGGGTTTGAAACTTGAATAAACACACATATGTAAAGGCCTAGCAGGACAAGGGTTAGGTATACATATATAGAGGCCTAGCAGGATAAGGGCTAACAGTTCCTCCAGGTATATCTTTCTTTCAGTTTACATAACAATAGATTGTGCCAGATATTATCAATTATTAGTATGAATCATTTATCTGTACATACATTATACATATATACCGGTATATATATAAATAAATACATATCATAATATAGATGTGTACATTATTGAAGGGTTGATTAAGGTATGTTTTCAGTCTTTTTCTCACAATATAACATGATTGGAGAAACCTTCTCAATACAGCCATATACATACAACAGTTATCTAATTTCTATGCATTTTCATCATATTTTTAATGTAAAGTCATAATTACCAGTAAGCTGGCTACAAATTTACCTCCCAGTATATCAGTAATGCATAATACAATATGCATTTCTGTCTATAGTTATGTATAGCTATAAATATGCAATTTGGTGGATTATTAATACTTGGAAGAGTTTTGTCAAGAATTCTCTCTTGAAGTATTCTTTTCACAATTAAATACATGGTGCTAAAGATTGATGCATCAAAACACGGTGGGCTAAATTAAGGAAATATTATCGCATGTCCTGTATTTCTTCTGTTCACATTCAATATCACACAAATGGTTTTCAGAATGCTATCTATATCATCTTGCTGCTGAAAATTCATCAGTGTTTTTTTTAATCGAAATTTTGCAATAAACAAATAAGTAAATAATCATAATGTTACTTTTTCTCCATTACCTACTTATGGAATACATATGACTGGTTATGTTATGAACTGTTAAGAACAAAACCTACATTGTCACTTTTCACATAACATTGTGAGTGCAAAACATCCGATTCTGTATCAGAGAAATAACGGAAACTAGAGATTCAATAAACGACCATTTGTGGTTACAACCCTCTAAGCACCCATGTCAATTGTATGCACCGTGTGTCTTATTCTGTATAAGATACATCTAAGAGATTATGACAGAATCCATCCAAATGAGGACGTTGTTTGTGAAGCACACTTATGTTGCTGGAAGGCTAATATCATTTTTCCTACCAATATTACTTTGCAATATTACATAATAGTTTATGTGCAGCTACTATTCCAGATCATCCGTTTCAATAGTGGAGTTATTACCGGGTATTACTCATGTTACTCAATCCATTCTGTAAGAATATTCCAGATGACAAAATCCTCTGTATATTGTAAGTTGATATGCGAATAGTTTCAGATCATTTAAACACACCAAGGTTGTAGAAACTGAAGCCATGTTTGCCCTTCACAGCACAATATATGTAAACCACATGGTAAGCTAAAACCAAAAGAAAAAAATAACAAAATGAGGTTTATCAATTTTGCTTCTGTGTTTTTTTTTAAATGGGAAAATGGAAATTAAATTAGAAATCTGCTTCTAACTTCAAATGTTTTTTTTCATGGAGTAGCGCTGTTACAATTGATACTAGTGCTTATCACACACAAAAATTACAAAGAATTATAAAAAATACTTGAAAAAAAAAAAATTCATAGCAACATATGAATGTTTACCTCCAGGAATAAGGCAAATAACTCCTGCCACAAAAAATACAAAGCTCTGTACCACTGAAAAAACAAACAATTGGAATTAAAACATATACATCACGCAGAAAATAGAACTTTGCTTTACATCAGTGTCTGAAAAAAGTCCAGTTTACTATCTGAAGGGTATAAGTTTTACTATTCCTGAGTGAAAGTATGTTGAAGTAGACAACATTTATGGAGCTTTTCAAAAACAATTATCTATGTCGAATCATCTGATGTACAATCTGAAAATGTGCGGCTATAAGAAAACACAAAATATGATCAAATTTATTTAAAAATAAATCAAGTGGGAAAATTTTTGAGGTTGGTTTATTTATAAGGCTGTTATTGATGTGTGATGTATGAGATTTTTGACTATATTTAAAAAAAGTGAATTTGTATGCATGCATGAAAATTTGTTTTGCTATAGGTGAACACACAAATTGAAGTTGTGTCTCACTGCTGCAACTCACAACTTCGAGTGGGTGAACATTCAAATAAGATAAACATTTGAAAGAAATAACTTGTGATTTGATCGGCTAATAAAACGGATGAGAAGTGACTATAGTCATGGTGTTAGGATTAAATGTTAGGATTAAATTAATCTTGAAAGGTTTAATAGTCACCTGTAATTTGTGCTATGACAATCGCTATTCCTGCGATAAGGAGACCTGCAACATTGCATCAGAATGAGAAAAAAAGAGAATGAGGAAGAGTGTAATAGTACTTAATTAAACATTCAACTACTGAGGTTAAAATTAAAAAAATATCATTGTTTTATATTTTAAACATTAGAAAATAATCACAGGTTAAAATTAAAAAAATATCATTGTTTTATATTTTAAACATTAGAAAATAATCAACAGATATAACTCTAGCATGCTTAACTTTTGAAACTATGAACTATATCATGATCCACAAATTTGAAGGACTAGAAATTATTGGATTTACTAAATTTAAGTGACAACATATTATATATCAGTACATAAGAGATTGAAATAAATGATACTTCTATCAACTGGTTGGAGAAATGCTATACTATAATCAACAAATTGCTCTAGGGGTTAAAATAATACATGAACCATGATATCTAGTCTGTGAAAATGATCACAAATTTACACACTACACATAAAAAACTAGTAGACAAATTTACAATTATATTGAAGATTCTCATGCATATTATTTTATGATTGAGTAAAATCAGTACATCAGATTATAAATGATAGAGCTGTAGACAATATATACATTACCTAGTCCTACAATCGTGAGAATAAATGAAGCCATAACAACTTTCCAATTCTCCCTCACTTTTGGATGTCTCCACCACCTGTAAATACAACAATGGGAAGGATTCCCAGAAAATATGAACTGTGGTCATAATGTTGGACGAGCTGTATCGTGAACAGTGGTCCAATGGTAAACAAACAATATATCAATGTCTCTTTGCTTCGTATTCATAATAAAAAGTCTGATTATTCACTTTAACAGATAAAGTACTGTTTCAATACCATATAATCCAGTGCTTTTCAAGAATAATACAGGTACCCAATTTTGTTTTATTTAAAATCAACAATTTTCAAAACCATTTTCAGATCTGTGTACCCATCACTTGTTCAGTTTGAGACCACAGCAATTAAAGGAAGTTTTCATCGACATCTTAATTTACAGAGTTTGATATCCAAGTCCCCATGCAATAATATCTAGGGCCACACCCAAATTGTATTTCAGGGCTAGTAAAACTCTCAAGCCTGAACAATCTTATTGAAAAACTTAAATGATCACACTCGGTGACACCAAAAGAAAATTGTTGGAAAATAGCACTCATGGACATTCCTAGGAGGTATCTACTTATCTATTGTGGTTGAGTAATTTCTTCGACTTAAAATACAGCAAAATAGGTGTATGTGTCCCAAGATTGGATATAGAAAATCCTAACTTTATGTCAGCTTTGTGAAACCTGTATATTGTGTCTGATATGACCAGTATAAAAAATAACAGTAGATTTGTAGATCTGAACCTACTGTTTCACCAGCAGACTGGCATCACAGGTGAATTTTAAATACTCCTAAATTACCAATATCTATCTGCGAAGCACTGCTTATATTTATATTTTGTGTTGATAATTCACAGGGTTTGCTATAAATATAAAGAAAGAATATTACGCATTTATAAGCGATCGTTATCTCAATCTGTTATATTGTGAAATGGTGCTGTAGATCATAACTAGAAAAGTGTTATGACACTTTATGATATATGCTGATGCGATATAAACCATGTAAGCGGTATCTTTATACTCAAGAATCTATATATATCGATCCACATTTGTTATAAATGCAAATTTGAAAAAAGTCTATCAGGAGTGCAGCATTTGACATACTTCCAGTTTACTCCTCCAATAGCTGGAACTAACTACGCTAAATACTGGTGTATGTTCCTTAAAATGCAGTATGATGATACCTATATTTTGCAATGAAAATAAAACTATCAGGAGTGTAACACAATTACTTGTGACAAGCAAAAGAATATACATGTATCATTTCGATTACCAGTACATATAGTATATTTGGAAAAAATATAGGTGCAACATATATCTTGTTCATGAGCTCTCATAGGTAGGCTACTTTAGAACTTAATTATGTTACTCTGGTAGATGATACTCATGACAGGTATCATATTATATTGATATCCCCTGAACTAAGATAAGTGTTTAAGGTACATAGTAAATGCATGATGCTATAGTCAAAGAATGTACTGAGTAGTAAATCAAGTTAAGGCCTAGAATTAAAAAAAAATGATTCAGGAGAATCTCTTAATTCGTTTCTTGCTAGATAAGAAACAATTTTATTGTCGCATATTACATTTTAAAATTACCCCTTTAAGGCTTTATCATCAGATGAACATACATTTGTTTATCTTTGCTCTTCAGTGATCTTGAAAAATAGATCAAGGTGACAATTTGACAATTACAAAATTACTACACAGTCTATCAGAATTTCAAAGGTGAGGTGGAAAAAGCTCACCTCTAATTGATTAGTGTTTTTCACTCTCATTGGACCAGCTGCCCCTGCTTTAGCAGTGTTTAGTGATAAATTTAGGAGAGCTACTAATTGCAAGGAGGAGAGCCATTGCGAGTCAAGAGTTAAATATCAGAAACAGGAGAAATTTTTCCACACTTATGGTAGTCACATGACAGAAATCTATGTCCACTGACAAAATTATCTCATCAGTGAATATAAAATTTTTAAATTATCAAATAACTAGAAAATGTGATAATGATTTTCTGTTACAGTCAGCTTACCTGCCACCATGGAATGTTTTAGTTGTGATTTCAACATCTACAAGAGAGCTGGCTGATGAATGTGTTGAACGTCTGAAACTGTACACATAGCATGGTTAATTTAACTGCAAATTTTTAACAATTATTTACTTAGCCTTCAAAGTGAAAATCACATCTATAGCCATTTTTGAACTTTGTTTTGTCCTTCAAAAAAATTATAACATTTAATAAATAATGTAGATATTTCTGCTTCATAATTTACATAAGATTGAAATATGACAATGAAGTATTGGTTATTAAAATGTACGAGTTTTAAACCAGTCTAAGTTGAGCCTAGCTGATGATTGGTATGCTTCTAGCTTTTCAGTCTATAAACAATGATAATACTTGTCAACTGTCTAGAAAAAACTAAAAGTATGTGAACTCATAAGAAAAAAATGAGCAAACCCGCTATTTGAACTACTTTGGCATCCATCTAGCAATCTCTTCTGAACATCACCTTTCTGCAAATAAAGATTAAAAGATCATGTGGAAACCATTTGCTACAAGAAATTATGTTTTTAAACATGCCATAATTTATAAAATGAAGAGCTGCATTCGTGGTGTACTGGAATATAATAATAATATTAATACTAGTAAGTCTAATAGTTCACTATTGATACACAGCCTACTCTGGCCCAAGCCTGGGTACATAGCAATTAGTATGGACTAGGCCAAAAAAAAATATATGTTTGTTTCCGATTTGTTGTCATTTTAACCAGTGGGTAGGTAGGGAATTTATTTTATTTTATTTTTTATTTTATTTTTTGTCACTTTAACCAATCGGTAGGTAAGAATTATTTTTTATTTTATTTGGTGCCAAATTCACTTCCATGCATGCCTTATCTGTACATTACATAATGATTTTTTGTTTTTTGGACGCATTTTGACCCCCCTCTCCTTTTCGTAACGTTTTTTGAGTTACTTTGACTACAGCCAGTAAGTTATCCCTTAACTTATAGATTTCCTAAAAAAAAAAAAAAAAAAATTTTTTTTTTTTTTTTTTTTTTTGGAAATCCATAAAATAAATTTGGGTCGCACATGTTTTGACAGGGTCGGTCGGAAATCGGAAACTAACAATATTTTTTTTTAGGCCCTATATAAATTTACATACAAAGTCAAATATATTTATTTTAAAAATTAATCACAGTAGCCCTGTAATAAAATAATTGAAACGGGTGCAATCAATTATGGACTCGGATTGGCTACTCGGGCAGAGTTGGCTGTCATTCAGTTAACGTTAGCGATGACGACCGGCGGAGTTGAATTTTCATGTTTTATTGACCACTCTGAATGATGGTCAACTCCGCTCGAGCAGCCTTCTCCAATATAATATATGACATATATATACGAAGTGGCTAATCGTACGGCAAAGTTATAATGGGCGTCAATGAGAGCCCGTCATTTCGTAAGCGAGGCTGCCCAAAGACATAAGTTACATTATAAAGAATCACGTTCGATTAGCCACTGCCATATATAGGCCTATATGTGTGTGTTGATATATGGGAGTGGCTATTCGTACTGCAGAGATATATAATATAATGGAAGTCAATAGGAGCCCATCATTCAAATCAATTCAATGATAAAGATTAAAGAGTTGGCCTACACTAACGTATGTGGAAACGAGGCTCGATAAGATCAGACATCTCCCGGTTGACTCATCAAATTTATCCTTTTTTTCACTATTTAGAACCACTTGACCGTTGCTCCCTTGTTTAATCTAAATTATTAAACCTGCGTAGAAGCTATAAATTAACAAATTAGATTATTTTTCGATCCTAAAGCTGTAAATTTTTGGTCTTTAATTGATACGATTTTCGCTGGCTCATTTTGAACTGTACAGCGTGTGATCACATGACACCCAAAAACAAAATGGCGGCTCAATATGTAAACATCACCACCGTCATGAAACATTTTCTGGTTGTGTTTGCAGCCAGTTTAGTCCTCACTCGAATTGAGTCAGAGGACATTAGAGGTGTGAATTACCCTCACGAAATCCCCTTTCTCCATGATTACACTCTGTACAGGGAACATGATATTCTTTTTACATCACCGGTACTTGATTTTGGCCCCCCGGCAATACATGTTCATGTTTTTCTCAATTCTCGCATTTTTCGTGGGGTAAAACCTATTTTCAGGCTATGTCCTAGTCTAGGATCAAATCAGCTCAGCCCACCTAAATTAGATTTTGGTTCAGCCTTATTTTTAATTTTACTTTCTGGCCAGGTTGAACTTAATCCAGGTCCTCCCATGTCTGGGAGCTTAAATTTGTCATCGATCTTCCCATGTGGCTATTGCGAAGACCCGGTCACATGGGAGCAGCGTGGAATTTGCTGTGATAGTTGTGATGTGTGGTTTCACAAAGATTGTGTCGACATGGGATCTTTCACCTTCCTGGCATATTCCACAACAAACGTCTCGTGGATATGCTGTCGATGCAATCATCCAAATTTTGATCGAAATTTATTCCATTCGTTTGAAATTGAAACCACAAATAATTTTGACAATCTAAATTTTAGTGGCTCTGAGAACGTCAATTCACCGAATTCAGATTTCGCTCCCACACAGCACAGTAGTCCAATTCCCCCCTTTAGGCCTAAAAACCGTCAAAGAAACTGGCGTACTTTATTAATAAATTGCAGAAGCCTAAAGGGGAAAGTAGCAAATTTTCTAGCATCTGTAAATTACTACCAACCTGATTGTATCCTCGGCACTGAATCTTGGCTTGACAAGGATACCACTACCAGTGAAATTTTCCCTCCTGAATACCAAGTTTTGCGTAAAGATCGAAATTCGAAAGCCCGAGGAGGAGGAGTCTTTATTGCTGTCAGAAAACATTATGACATGACCCTCCTCCCTGATTTAGAAACCAACTGTGAAATTTTATGGGCTAAAGTTCAGATATCGGCATCAAAATCTTTAACCCTCGGGTGTTTTTATAGACCTCCTGACTCCAAAATTAGTACTTCAGAAGAACTTGTGAAATCTTTAGACCTCATGCCAAAAAATTTAAATCAGACCATTGTCCTGGGAGGTGATTTTAACCTGCCTGGTATTGACTGGGACAATGGAGTAGTAAATCCTAAAGCAGCAAACAAATCACAATGCGAGCTGCTTTTGTCAAGCCTAGATACACATGCCTTGGCCCAAATTCATAAAGAACCAACTAGAGAAGAAAATATTTTGGACCTCCTGATCACAAATAAACCTGGTTTGATAAAATCTTCTCATAGTGTACCTGGAATCTCGGATCACTGTGCTGTTGTGACCGAACTGGATATTGACCCACCCTACCGTCGTACAAAACCCCGCCCAGTGCGTCAGTTCAAAAAGGCTAATTGGGAAGCTATCAGGCAACAAATTAGGAGCTGCTGGACCTCCTTTTCAGAAAACAGTCCCAGCTGTTCTGTTAATGAAAATTGGTTGAAACTTAAATCCATCCTAAATCAATGCCTGAACAAATTTATACCAACTAAAATGACGTCCCCTCGGGAAAATCTACCTTGGCTATCCAAATCACTCCTTGCATCTATTCGGAAAAAAGCATCTTTATATAGCAGAGCCAAGCGTACGAATAAAGCTGACCTTTGGGCAAAATATAAATTATGTAAACGGCAGACCCAGCGTGCCATCAGGTCTGCCAGGTGGTCTTTTTTGAAAAACAAACTTTCTGAATCTTTAGAACAAAAAAATTCAAAACCACTCTGGCGGTATATTAAATCTAAACGTCAGGATGGAAATGGTGTCTCTCCCTTGAAGGAAAACGGTCAGCTGCATTCAGATAGCAGACGTAAGGCCGAAATACTAAACAACCAATTTTGCTCAGTTTTTACCTCGGAAGACACCACGAATATACCTAAATTAACAGGACCACCGAATACTGAAATGCCTAAATTCGAAATTACCGTTCAAGGTGTAACTAAATTACTTGAGGGTTTAAACGGCGGAAAGGCATCTGGACCGGACGAACTCCCGAACTTAATTCTGAAGAATGCTGCCAACGAAATATCTCCCTTTCTTAAAATTATTTTCGACCAATCTCTACAGACGGGCAAATTACCAGATGACTGGGTAGAGGCTAATGTTGCCCCAGTCTTCAAAAAAGGGGATCGGCACTCTCCGGCAAACTACAGGCCGATATCCCTCACATGTGTTTGTGCCAAATTACTCGAACACATCATTTGTAAACAAATTATGTCCCATTTTTCGGAAAACAAAATTTTAACACCTGTACAGCATGGCTTTCGATCAAAACATTCATGCGAAAGCCAGCTTTTGATTACAACTGATGAATTTATTCAAAATTTTGAGAGCAAGACACAAACAGATGTTGTTGTCTTGGATTTTAGTAAGGCCTTTGATGTTGTCCCCCACCAACGCCTCTTGCACAAACTTGACCACTATGGAATTCGGGGAACAACTCTTAATTGGATTCAAAATTTTCTGACCAATAGAACCCAAAAAGTAGTAGTTGATGGCAGCTCTTCAGAATCAGCTCGCGTGAGGTCCGGTGTGCCCCAGGGTACTGTTCTCGGACCCCTACTCTTTTTGACTTATATTAATGACCTCCCTTCCACGGTCTCCTCGCAGGTTCGTCTCTTTGCAGATGACTGCCTCCTGTATCGCCCGATAAAATGTCGAGCAGATCAGGAGCAGCTGCAGAGAGACCTATCTGCGTTACAGGACTGGGCAGATCGATGGGGGATGTGTTTCAACCCCTCGAAATGCTCGGTCCTGAGGGTGTCCAGGCCGAAATCAAAAAACCTGGAATTTGAGTACACCCTTAAAGGTGAAACACTAGCGAACGTTCCATCAACACCATATCTTGGTGTTTGCCTTAGTGAGACCCTGGAATGGGAGGCCCACATTAACAAAATTACAAGTAAAGCAAATTCCACTCTGGGCTTCCTTCGGAGGAACCTGAAGGCATGTCCCCCTAAACTAAGGGAGACTGCCTATTTCTCCCTGGTCAGATCGTCTTTAGAATACTCTTCAGCAGTTTGGGACCCCTTTAGACAAAAAGATATTGATAAATTAGAAAAAATTCAAAGATCAGCAGCAAGATTTGTCACCCAAAATTATAGACAAACAGCCAGTGTGACATCTCTCATTCAGAACCTGGGCTGGACTGATTTGAAAACAAGACGTAAAAATTCTAGACTTGTAAGCATGTTCAAAATTTTAAATGAGCTAGTCGAAATTCCTATCAATGACCGTTTGATCCCAGCGGACAGAAGAACACGTGGTGGGCACAATCAGGCCTATAAACATCTTAGAGCTAACACCACACTGGGACAAAATTCTTTTTGGCATCGAACTATCCCTGATTGGAATTCTCTTCCGGCAGCTGCCATAGAATCAAAAACTGTGGCAGCGTTCAAGAGTCAACTGGTTGACTAAATCCACCAGCCCTTTCCCCCCTCCAGCCTGATACTCCAAATTGGAGGTGCTGCTGGATATAATTTCAAAGTTCAAAGTATACAGTCTACACTCTACAGTACAGGCCACATTATAAAGAATCACGTAGGTAGCCCATTTCAATGTATTTCCCTGTATTTGCTAATGTATTTGCTATATGGGCCTATAGTAATACTGTACTCTGTAAGACTGTATTAGGGACTGGCATATTTTTTTTAAAGTGTGAAAATAATTTTTTCTTAGTACTGTGTTTATAAAGTGCATTTTTCTGATTCCAACAGTACTTTTATTTTCATTCTAGGCCTTTCGAGTCCAAAGTTATAGCTATTTGAAAATGATGAAATAGGGCAATATTTTTTGCTCCATAATCCCACTATAAGCCATTAGTGACTATGTGTTAAAAAATAACATTTTTTGGGGGGTAAATACTGTTACTAGCGATTTCAAATTTTGATAATTTTAAAACTATAAGAGATATCAACTCAAAACAAAAAATAGTGCGACATAAAAACTATAGTTCAAATAAATATTTATTCACATAAGTTTTATCTTATGTGCTTAGTTACATATTCTCATTAATTATGCGCATAAATTATAACTTTACATCAATTATATACATATAAATACAGCCGAGTTAACAAATATTCTTTTTTATTCATTTTTTTTAGAACAAAATAATATAGACAACTGAGACATAACATTTTATGCAGAAAACATTTTTCAGAACATTTTAATATATTTTAATATAAACTATGTTGGCATAGTAACCATTTTTTAACAATTACATTCACAGCTTTAAAACACTTATTTGAAAATATTATTATATCAGTGGGTACATAATTGATATATTTTTATTTTTTACACATACATTCAGTTTTTAATACACCCTAATGTAATTTTTTATACTTTCCAAGATTTTGGTTGCCATAGGAACCAGCTTAATACATTTGAAATGTTCAATTCACGTCCACCTATGTAAGCTACAATAACTTTTACCTAAAAAATGTTAATAAAAAATAACAAAAATAACAATACATCAATTGAAATAATAAACAGGTACAGCAATTTTAACATTTTTAATGTTACCATGGCAACCAGTTTAAAAATTTATCAAAGTGAATACTAAAATGATAATTTGTGGTTATGAGTTGAGATTTAAGTTTTATTGGACCCCCCCCCCCCCTAAAAAAAGAAAACTTTTTTACAACATTATTATATACACACATGTTGCCATAGTAACCATTTTTTAACAATTACATTCACAGCGTTAAGACACTTATTTGAAAATATTATTATATCAGTGAGTACATAATTGATATATTATTAATTTTTACACATTCAGTTTTTAATACACCCTAATGTAATTTTTTTATACTTTTAAAGATTTTGGTTGCCATGGGAACCAGCTAAATACATTTGAAATTTTCAATTCACGGTCACCTATGTAAGCTACATTAATTTTTACCTACAAAATGTTCATAAAAAAAACGAAAATAACAATACTTAAATTGAAATAATAAACATGTACAGCCATTGTAACATTTTTAATGTTACCATGGCAACCAGTTTAAAGATTTAGCAAAGTGAATTCTAAAATGATAATTTGTGGTTGGGAATTGAGATTTAACAGTTTTATTGTAGCTCCCCCCCCCCCCCCTAAAAAAAGAAAACCTTTTTTACACGATTATAATATACACACATGTTGCCATATTAACCATTTTTTTAACAATTACATTTACAGCGTTAAAACACTTATTTGAAAATATTATTATATCAGCGAGTACATAATTGATATATTATGATTTTTTACACATTCAATCTTTGATACACCCTAGCTAGTGTAATTTTTTATACTTTTCAGAATTCTGGTTGCCATGGAAATCAGCTAAAAACATTTGAAATTTTCAATTCACGGTCACCTATTAAGTTATATTAACTATTACCTAAAAAATGCTGACAAGTTCATAAGAAATAATCGATTAAAAAAAATAGATATTAAAACATTTAACAGGTACAGCCATTGTAACATTGTTAATGTTACCATGGCAACATGAAATATTTATAAGTTTAAAGTGAATTCTGTAATAATAATATGTGAGTTCTGAATTGAGATTTGACAGTGGTCTTGTAAGCCACCAAGAAAAAGTAGCGATCACAAAACTTTCAAATTACCTACTTAGCTATTGACCATACATGTGCAACATTAAACTTTACCACAAAACACCTCGTGCATCGTATTTGTAACCAGGTAACAAAATTATGTTACATAACATTAGATATATAATTGATATCAATTAAATACTTAGGTGTGATTCCTTCTGCTGAATTGTCTCAAACTATTTTCCTCATTTAAAGCTGGAATTGCTTTCCAGCTTCAAATGACGAAAAATATTGCTATTTATGAAAAATAGATATCTCCCAAATTCATTCTTTTGCTTATATCAAGCATCTAACACTGAAAATTTTATCATAGACATTTTATTTGGTTTAAAATTCACTAGAAACTCTATATATATCCCGGTCTAGCAGAACAAGGGTTAATACACCAGAGAATATATTATATACTAAATGATCTAATGTGTATATTATAATATATGCAGTCTTTTACGTAACATGTTTTCTATCCTATAATAGGATAGATAACATCTTACAAATGAGACTAAATAGGCCCAGTATAATAAATTGATCTAAATGACATCAGTAGGCCTATTATAGAGTGGGAGACATAATAGCCTATCATAATAGCCTACCATGAAACTGTCAAATCACCTGTTTTTATGTCGGCTACCTATTCGTCGAACTGTAGGTAGACATCCCCATCTGAATTAAAATACTCTACCCCATAATGATGGGCTCTGTAGGCCCCTATAATAATTTTTGACGATGACATATATTGAGAATTTTGATGATATCTTCATTTCAAAAAATAAGTTTTAGAAATGGCTGGGTTGACTGGAGGATGATTTCCCTAAAACACATAGAAAACATAGAAGATGTAATAAACCTTTAAAATTAGGCACAAAGCATGACTATAAATTTTAATCTGATCAAAACACTGTTACTGGGAATTAAATGAGTATTTAAACATCAAGATTTACAAATGTTTTGACTCAAACTAAAAGAATCAGAGTAACTTTCATCCACTTGAAGTTGTGAGTCGCATTAGTGAGACACAACTTCAAGTGAATGGAAATGTGAATTTGGAAAATTAACGGGCTTAAAAGGGTTAATTATAGCAATTAATTTACACTAGAACACATAAAAGGGTGTGATTAAAAAAACCCCATAAGAATGACTGCAAAAGTAATGAAAACTCCAAAGTTATAATAGGTATTCAGTCTTTCCAGTTCACATGATTGAGGTAAGTGAAATGACCAATTTTTATAAAATGCATAGATGTATTTATGTTTATTTTGATATCTTATTGTAATGAGGTATTACCCTATGGTTTATAACATATCTTAAATAATAACATTTATTATATTAGATGTTATTCCGTCCACGAACAGTAGTGATACTGGAAAGCTGCCATTGTGGGCATAAAAATGTACACAATACGTACGCTATCAAAGTGACACAAGGAGATCAACAAAGGCGTGCAGACAAGTCACTTTCAGCATGGAGACAACTGACCTTAGGCAAGAAAACAAGTCACTTCACCTTACACAATTAATAAGGCAAAATAACAAGTCACTTAAGGCGGGGAAACCAGTCACCTAAAGCATGGAAACAGCTCACCTCAAAGCATTTTAAGTTGGGGAAACAACTCATGAACGTGAGGCGATGACATTTACACCCTCTCAAATGTTTTAGTTAAAAGAAAAGATGCTATTAGATTAGAATTAGAAAAAAAAAATATATTTGTTTTTATTTGAGAGTGTTATAATAGGTATACTTGGTCACACTGTGCAGGCTGTTGGCTGAGTTGGTCTGCCCTTGAAAGCCGTTGGGGATAAGTGGTATTCCTGGGTGTGAACGGGGGTTGAGATATATGGGGTTTTTTTATAACCTAGGAGATGAGTTGATTGTCATTCAAGCATTTGATTTGGCTAGAGCTGCTCTGCTACAAGTGAGAAATTATATAGCCTATGTTTAATTTTTTGAAGTAGGAGTCTGTTGTGATCATAATAATTAACATTGGAAAAAATAAACTCATATATAAGACTATAGACATTTTTTTTAATTGAAATATTTTTGAATAAATAATTAATTAATAAAAAAAACTGACCTCGAGAGTCTTAATAGTACAACTATGTGAGAACATGAGCTAAATCATGTTGATATATATATTTTATTATGTACCAAGAGTTAAAAATTGTTTATTTATTACCAGGTATTGATTCAGACTAAAAGCAGACCCCAGTCTCAAATAAAGTAAAATTACAATAAAAAATTGTAAACTTGTTTAATTAGTATGTACGAGAAAATTGTTGGAACAATTAAAAGTACATTCTAACAAATAAATGTGGCCAAAAACTGACAGTAGTGGACATTACTATTATTAAATAGCCATTCATTACAGTCTACAACTCAGCAGACGCAAGACGTTGAATCAATGTTGGTCCAACGTTGGTCCATCGTTTACGACATTAGACCAACGTTAAACCATGATTGAATCAACGTCCCCTGTCTGCTGGGAAGGGTCCATCTCAAATAACATGAACATGTGCGTTACATACAGCTGTTATGCCTGTGCATTTGTTGTTCCCAGTGCTGTGTAAAACACGTGGTCAGGGAAGTTTTGTAAACAAAAATCGTCAGGAAAATGGAGTTCATCGAGAAAGTTTTTTTAAACACAATTTAAGCACGGTTAATTTATAAAAATCTGTCAAAAGATTCTGAAAAATTTGTAGTTTTCATATTTCTTATTAAATTGTAAAAAGGAAACAGAAGTCCAGCTTAACAAAGCAGTTTCTAAAACCGAAATGTCGGAAACATGTCTTATAAAAATCCCTATCGAGCTTGAAAGCACGCGTGCGCGTGGGTAATCCCAGGTCACGCGGTTGGCAATGTCTTGTCAATTTTGAGCGGCCGTTCACATCCAAATAGTCCAGTGATATTTTTTGCAAATCGTGGAAGTACATTTTCGTACATACTAATTAAAATAAGTTAACATCATGATCGGTAGATTCCTTGGTAGGCCTTAGCCTAGTAGTTGGCGCCATTTTTTTTGTCCAGCGTGGCCGTGGTTATAAACGCGCGTCATAAAATCAGGCGCTCCATGTATCGCGCTGTTCACTCAGCCGCGCGTCAGGCCATGTTTTGAGACACTTTGAGTTGACACACTGCATTATTTTTTTATATTTTTTTTTGTTTTTCCAAATGGATTAAAGATTATATATTCAGATTCTCAAGGCTGCTAATTATTCTTAAACATAGACAAATGAATAAAAAAAGATTGAAAATTTGATGTCACTTTGTTAATCGATAGAATTTTTTAATCTTACCAGTTGATGGATTTGTTGACATCGGCAGGTTCCCCCATCTGTTGTCGTCTGCTCAACCAACTTTCATGAAAAAATATCCGCAAAAAAAGATGTATAGCAATGATACGCAACGTCCTTTTTTTCTATGTTGAAAAAAATCATCGCAAAAATAACGCAAAAAGAAATTAATTACGACGTCATATTTTGCCGCACCCTAACTGTATACATAGGCCCTACAATCTTAGCTGCTCAGCTCGCATTTCTGGGCAATAGCCATTTCATATAAGATTTATATCGAATGATTATGACATGTATTCAGTTTTGTGGCAGTCCAGTCATACCAGTTCGCCTGTGACGTCATCTGTGTCAGCATTGCCATGACTATCTGTGGGTGTCGTGCTGGCCAGTTGGGTGTATTTTGGATTCGACTGATGATTGACAACGGAATCGGGGCGTCGTTTTCCTCTCAAATTGAGTGGAGTATTATCGCATGTTGAACCATAAACTCGGATCGGATCTTCGTCGTCGGATTGAAAAGCGTCATCAATATTGAATTTTGCAGACATTTTTACAAGATTACAGATTCCACACTAATTTTTATCGGTTAAAATGCAATACAATCGTCACTTCCATAAATTTCATGTTGAATGTTTGTTTTTATTTTTCATTTTCTGATCACACGGTTAGTCCACTATTACAAGTATTAGCTGAAATATTTTACACATTTTAGTACCGTTTTATTCGCCAGGTTAGTTACTTCATCCTGTTTGAATTCGTTTTTGGATATGATTTCTGCATAAAAAACTCAGCTCAGTTTTATTGCTTGATTCTGAGATGCAAAACCCAAATTCAGTAACTGTTGTTGATATCTTCCAGGTACAGGTTTTCCTGCATGGCAGAACACACATATGTATTATTTGAAGCACGCATGATAAAAAGGCAACTATGAATTTGATATTAAATTTGATCATGCAAATTCCTGAACCAAAAAAGCTTTTGTATATAGTCAGATTCACATTAAATTCATCAACCAGGATTATTGAATTTCGCGGATTTCTCAGTCAATTCTCAACCAATTTTCATGAAATTTTACACACACTATTTTCCATTCATGTCGTAACTACCCTGAAAATTTCGCGAAGTTTGGATAAGTAGTAAGAAGTTAGACCATTTGACATGTAATAAAATTCTGAGACGAAGCTAATGGCTTTATAGAGGGCAACATTTTTATTTATTTACTACATGTCAAATGGTCTAACTTTTAAAATACTTATCAAAACTTCGCGAAACTTTCAGGGTAGTCACGACATAAATGGAAAATAATGTGTGTGAAATTTCATGAAAATTGATTGAGAATTGAAGGAGTAATCGGCGAAATTCATCCACCACGGTGAATGTGAATCCTGGTATAATGCATGTGATTATAGGCATACTAGACACCAGTGAAACCGCACCTGGCAGATACCAACAACATCGAAACAAAATGCCACTGATATAGTGTGAGATAATGTGTGAAATGCAGAAACAGGGGCGGATCCAGGATTTGAAAAAGGAGGGGTCGCGGGGGCTCGGCCACTTTTTAAAGAATTTGGTGCAAAAAGAGGTGGGCGTGCGCCCCTGCCCCCCTTCTGGATCCGCGCCTGAGAAAGAAGCGGACATGGCGCTTTGGTAGAACGCCTGACTTCCTCGCCAGTCATACACGTGTCCCGGATTCGAATCCAGTGATCTGAGTGTTGTTGTCAGAGAAATATTTTTGTTTCTCCCTTTTCAATGTCACTAAGCGATCACGTTGATGGCGGCCTTGTCGTGTTGAGGTTGAAACCAGTGTATCGACGTTAATTTTGCGAAGAGCCACGAGCTGCACGCTCCTTCACATTGTGTAGAAGGCACACAATTGTCTAAAGATTTCAGTGCCCTCAAATGTGGTGGGCCCTAGGCCGATGTCTTATGGCTTATTGGTAAATCCGGAGCTGAGTAGGATATACTCACAAAGATAATGGACTTTACTCCTTATCAGACCGAAGTCCGTTATCATAGTGATGGCCTATTCCCGGTGCAACAGTTTCAGACTAGTTACCCCCTTGTTCAGGCTATGTACCCCCAGTGGTAATCTGAAGTAGTTGCTAGTAATTACCGGTACCCACTCTAGTTTCAAATTTTGGAGACACTTTAATCACCATATAACACTTTGTTCTCTACGGCAACTAACGAAAAATATTGTTAACACAATGTCTGGCAACTCTTTCATCTCCATATAATCCTTAGATCTCTTAGGCTACTAACAAGAGAAAAATGTTAGCACGAGGTCTAGAAACACTTTAATATTTATGTAACCCTTTGATCTCTTGAGCAGCTATTAAAATACGAAAAAATCGTACTGTTTTTTATCATTGTTGTTATTACTTATCTATTACAATTGTAACGTTGGTCATGTTTTCAACTATCTATATTCGCAGGCCTATATTATTTTCAATTATAAAATAAATAAAAAAATACCTGCATATATACCTATTATACTGTGCCTGTATACTTACAGCATTTATATGCAATGCCAGTCATCTATGATAACACAACTAAGTTGTAGGCCACATTTACAATTGTTGAATACATAGGCCATCAATACATTTTGGGGTGTATATCTTTTAAACGTGGAGAAGCTAAATTTGATTTTACTACTGAAACTTTATTTTGGTAAAGGAAATTAGCATGTTTTCTATGTGGAGATTCACCAGAGTATAATAACGAGATTGTTTCATTCGCATCTGCAGGTGATGATGCCACAGAAAAATTGCTTATGTAATTTAAGAGTGTAATAAGATCAACCTGGTCAAAAATTGCCACCTTGTGATCAAATTGAATGCGAAATCCTCACAGAAAATGAAAAGCGAACAATTCGCCAGTTTGCATACCATGCACCGCTGCAAAAGAAAAGATAACTATATACTTGATTAAAGCATAATTACCCCCAGTACTAGTCCCTGATGGTGATTTACGCTTTTGCATTGATTACATTATGTAACCATAAAAGATTCCTACCCACTTCCCTTGATACAAGATATATCCGACCAACTTGAAGGCAGGTCAGTCTTCTCAATGCTAGACTAAAGAGCGAACACTAGCAGATAAATATGAAGGAATCTGATATTCCCAAAACGGATTTTGTATGTCTTCAAGGTCTGTATGAGTTTGTCTGCATTCTGTATGAGTTTGTTCGCATTCTGTATGAGTTTGTCCGCATTCTGTATGAGTTTGTTCGCATTCTGTATGAGTTTGTTTGCATTCTGTATGAGTTTGTTCGCCTTCTGTATGAGTTTGTTATAATTAAAGAACATCCTACACCTGAATTTTTTTTAGAATACCCACAAACGGACCATCCATATAAACTATGTATGGATGCGTCTGACTATGCCAGTGGATCAATACTAGTACAATAGATGACAATGGCATCGCTACATCAAATCTGTCACACATGCTTGATGGTACACAAATATACTGGAGTATGATTGTCAAAGAAGCCTATGCAATTGTTGAGGCTTTAACGAAGCTTCACTCTTACTTATGGGGCGCAACATTCATAATTTTGACTGTAAATGTGGAAAAGATAATGCTAGTGCAGATATTCTCAGCAGGGCACCGATGTCTACGCCATTGCCTGTGCGTGTGGTAGAATGAAATCTGTTACTTTTAATAACATGGCAAATTAATTAAACAGCAGCAACAACTACTGAAGGTATATGCGCTGCTAGATGGCATTTTAGTTTTCACTAAAAAGCTTAGTTCAGAACATGCTAAACACCCTCTTGTAGTTATACACCATCTTTTAGTTAAACCATTACTTGTAAACCATCATTGACAGTCTGGTCACGCTGCTTTTGAACGTAGGCCTACTATGTTTACCATAGCCCAGAGCTACATATGGCCAGGCATGTAACGCGAAAAGAAAACACAGCTTGAAAATGTGGAGTCTGTCGGGTTGTATCAAGAATGAAAACCACATGTACACACTTGTGAAATGCCAACATTGCACTTCCTCCATCAAGTGGTTGGTATGGATCTTGCTTCAGCCTCACCACGATCAAGAGAAGACATTTCTTCCTTCTCACGTTCATAGACCAATTGAGGGCATGAGCTGATGATTTTCCCTTAACCATCATACCCGGTAAAATCGTGAATGTACTAAAACAGCATTACTTGCCTCAATATGGTCTTCCAGAAGCCGTCTAACTGAATTATGTAATGCATCCGTTGAAAGTTGATCCAGAAGCTATGTTAAAAAACATCTAAAATCATACCTGTATCATCTGTTCTGCAATCGAACAGAAAATTGAATTCTTTCATTGAACACAAAAAGCAACTTTGAAAAAAATTGTAATTTGTAGAGGTTCAACAGACAGGAACATCGTACTGCGGCCGAGCACTGTGGTGGCATGGTACCAAAATGGATGGCGTGTATGCTTTACGACCCCCCCCCCCCCATATTTTCAATGTAAAATATGTACCATAACTGTAAAATGTGAGAAGTTACAGATCTGAACAATTTTCACCCGCTTGAACTATGGATCGCGTGATTGAGACACAACTTCAAGTGGATGAACATTTGAACTAATACACCAGAGATCAAAGGGTTAATCAGTTCTTGTCAACGAAGACAATTTTTATACTAGACGGTACACCTTTTCTAGGAATGTTGTTTTTAATTAAACGTAATACGCGCCTGGACCGGACCAGTAGGGGCCTAATCAAATATTTACCTTCGAGTCATAGCTAACAAAACAGCCTAGGTACTAGCAGTCATATTTAACCAATCATTACACACAGGTCAACAACCATCTGATTGCTTTACTGCTAATGCCAGTCCCAACTTTAGAAATGTGATAAGGACCTTGCCAGCAACTAGAGACCAGGCTGATGGGCAAATTTAACTGTGAAATTAGGGATTATGTCCATATGTTGATATAAACTTTTTCAAATAACATGACACAATAAGTGGTTTTGCACGGTTTCCATTCCGATGAAATCACTGTTGACTACCGGAGTCCCACAAGGTACGGTCGTCGGACCGATAATTCTTCTCCTATTCTTAATGACTTACCAGCTCAAGTCAATGCCAGTGTAGAATATGCGCAGACGATTTCCTAATATATTCAGGAAAAAAGCATCCAAGACTCGAACCACATCCAGATAAATCTGACTAGTAGAAAAAGTGGGCGGGGCGCCCTGGTGCAGTGGTTAAAACTGACTGCCCAAGTATGGTATTCTACCCCTTAATTTAAATAACAATACCAGACTTGGGACCAAGCTGCCTGTTTGCATGAAAGTCGGAGATCGCGGGTTCGTCCCCCGCTCTGGCAATCAGATTTTAAAGAAACAAATATTTCACCAAAGGTCATTCATTCATTCATTCATTCATTCATTCATTCATTCATTCATTCATTCATTCATTCATTCATTCATTCATTCATTCATTCATTCATTCATTCATTCATTCATTCATTCATTCCTTCATTCCTTCATTCCTTCATTCATTCATTCATTCATTCATTCATTCATTCATTCATTCATTCATTCATTCATTCATTCATTCATTCATTCGTATGTAGAATACTAAATAACTGTAATATTGAGAAATATAAGTGTGGGGTGCTCCTCTCCTCTGGAGAGTTCAGCTCCTTTATCAACACAGTTATGACCGACATCTTCAGCCCCATATTTCAAATATTGCAAAAAGAGCCAGTAGGGCCTTGCGTTACCTCCTCGTCTAAAGGAGTTGGATTACTTCTCATATGTGAGGTCCACCCTTGAATACCCTGCCTGGGAGCTGTACCTCCAAAAAGACGGATAAAAAAAGAGCAGCGCATTTTCTGAAGGATGGTAGAAAACCCACAGTAACACCATGGGCGACTCGCAAAGTCGACGCAGAGTTACAAGATTGAGTATGCTCTACAAAGTTAATGATGGTTTGGTGACGCTACCTACTCCCATCTTGCAAAATAAGTCCCGATTTGTAGATTAAACTTTCGGTTGTAATAGCCCTGATTCAACACGACGCACGTAGGCTTACAATGCGAATTTCTAAGCATCTATGAGAGAGATGTGATTATTAAACAAAATATACCGATGCACGTTTAAAAGACCTTCAAACTTTATGATTTATTAGCAATTTCTAATAAGGAATTCTAAGAGTAAAACAAGAGATGTGAGGATAGCAATGAGTTCATGAAAAACTGACACCCTTGATTTTCTTGATGAGTAATGTGGGATATGCTTAAATATAAATTCCAAGAACCTAACGAAAATTTAGCTTTTTTAAACAAGCCGATAAAATGTGTTCTGACCAGAACCGTACAGGAAAAATTACTCCGCAAAGGTGATTTTAACAAAATGATTGACTGAGTTAAGGCAAATTATTCACATGTGGCGGACACAAGTATTTGCACAAAATGATGCACCAGATGCAATTTATTATAAACAATTGTGATAGAAGCTCTAATTTCAGCTCCAAATGTACCAGCGTGTGTTTAACTTTACGACATAAAAAATCGAAGTGATCGAGAAATGCATCATTGCATATACTATTAACTTACAAGGCTTCCTAGATATATGGAGTCAAAAATGATTGGGTGGCAGTTAATGATGCCATCAGTAAACCAATCCGGGAGGACACCTCGAGGTTACAGTCTTCCAAATACCGTTCAGCTATAAAATGCGTTGGTTCAACATTGGGCCGCGTCATGCGACCGTGGTAGATATTTTATTAAACGTCTTGTGCTTGCTGGACAAATAGAGCCAGGCTGAGCCGTCAGCAAGAACGCAATAGTGGGAAGCAACATTGGTTTAACACATCTAGCAAAAGACGCTAAGCCAATGTGGTTTCAATGTTGCGTCAGCGTCGCAGACGGTGGCCCAACGTTGAAAAAACATCGGCTTAACATCTAGTACTTGCTGTGAAATGAAGGAAACAACAGCATGCCATCAGAACTGGCACATGCATTACCAAGAGCAACAATACCGGCAGCAACAGCCACAGCATAACTAATATCAACAGCCGGGCATAGCCAAAACGCAGTATCTGCTTACTTTACAAGTAAGCAGATACTGCCCTTTGGCTTTGCTGGTCAGAGTAGCCGTAGTACCAGCACTGGCAGCAGCAGGGACGCTGGTCCAACAGACTTGACAGGGCAAGGCTACGCACTGCCAGGAGCAAATCTATAACAGGACTAGTGGTCAGAAGGTGGCCCATTCAGCCGTCACCCTGGAAGCTGGAAGGGAATAGTGACTGTGGGGTGCGCTTGACAGCCTGCCATCCCGCCAGCGTGCCTGCAGCAGAAGACTCGTGGACATCGCGCTTTCTGCTATGGCAATAAGTACAGTGTCTCACTCGCGCCTGATGTGTATGCTGTAGAGCAGGAGATGCTAGCTATGCATGCAATGCCACGCGGGCTTATGGACAACCAGAAGATGACTAGCGACGAGAATATACCGGTGATGAGACGGCAAAAAACGAGAGCTATCTGGTTCACTGGTCAGGTTTACAGTGCATAAGAATTATCGCAAGTCCACATGTCACTAGCGGCGCCATTCTAAAGAGAAGATATCCTGATGGTCAGTTGCCGTATAGCTCTGCTGCTATAAGTTATCTTCGATTAAAGACGAATGTTACGGGAATAACATTAGTTGATATCCGTCTTTGTAATTGCTAGCATAGTCATGAGTTTAATTTATTAAACAATATAAAACACACCGTTTATTTACAAGACGAATTCTTGCTGAAACGACTTCTGAATCTTATAACCAAGTTACCACCACTGAAAAGTAATGCCACGGAATTAATCATGTTTTTAGACTGCTCTTAAAAAAATAACAGCAATGGTTGCAAGTATCTAATGACACGCCTACCAGATGTATAATTGACATTGACAAACCATGAAAGGATTATTTTAAATTGTGAATATAGAGCTAATGGATGATCAAATGCATCATTGACCTATCAAAGTTGGTTGTCCTTCAGATCTTTCATATGTTAAAAATATTTGTTGTGGCAGTGGCCTAAATGTGCTCAAACACACTGGCTTATCAGACCAGCTTGTCCCAGAGCTGTATTGAATATGCAAGAATAAGTGGAAACAGTCTCCACGGAATGTTTCCGTTTTTCCCTGCTACAAGAATAGCAGAGGTTCTCCGTATGCACTCTGACACAGCAGCACTATTGTCATTTCTGCTGACCGGGAGAGCTGGTTATAGACTGGTGTTCTAGATATTATCTTGCAAGGTGTTGCATCCGCGATCGAAATTGAGATCACCTCGGTGCAGCAGTACGTCCTGCTAGGATTAATACCCGATATGTGCGTGATGGAATAGCTGACTAGCCCTCGCAGAAACCCACATCAACTTCAGGGATCAGACAGCGTCGGTCCGCTGGACCATGTGATGACGCAGACTGAACAAGCCCCGAAACAACCACACCTTTGGCCTTTTGGACTGTACCGGTGAATAATGTGAGTGCGCCGCGGTTCACACAGCTGACTGGACTGTGGTCAATGAGTAATTGACCGGCATCTAACCGCTGCTGGCCACACCCGCTAATTGCTTCAAGACACCACCATGGCATCCCTTTACGGAGCGCCTTTCAAGCTGTCTTACGTGGACTTTCCTCCGCGCTGTGCTGGTGCCGGAGGGGTGATCTGTGCCCCGGATTATGAGCGATTTGAGTGAGTAAACACATGGTATCATTAGGGGCGGATCCAGAGGGTGTGCTTTATGTCACGATATGATGATATGATGACTGACATGAGAAGCGGCATCTCATATTCATATTCCTTCTCTTCTATTTTTACCATTTTTATATTTATTTATTTATTTTGTACTCACCATATACAATGTCATACATTCACACATTCAAATTACATTCTCTGTTTAGAAAACAAACACATCAATTCAATAACAAATTTCGCATATTTAAAAGCAATTGATGATTCACCTACTCCTTTACAACAGGATAATACATCATAATCTTTAACATTGCTCTTTAATTTGAGAGACGTTTGTTTTTCAAAAATATAAACAGTTTTCTTCATTTGAGGCTGGAAATTGCATGAGCAATTCCAGCTTCAAATGAATGAAAAACTCCCACCAAACAATCCTGCAGAACCAGGGTTACAACAGAAGACATTCCAGCCTCAACCCTCTATCCGCACCTGATAATCTATTGTTTTTAACCCTTGCAGCTCTGATGTCGACTATAATGATCCTCTGTGTTTTATGAACAATTGTGTTGCCAGATTCTAAAAGTGAATATCTCAAAGTATGTCATCATTCTGTGACATTGAGAAAACATTGTGATTTAAAGTTTACAAATACAAGTAATTTTCGGTCACTTGAAGTCTTCGAGTGACTAAAAAATTACTTCGATTTGTAAGAAAATCTTCAAGTTGAAGATGCAGATCGCGGTATCGAGACACGACTTCTAGTGACTGGAGATTTCAATCTAATGCTTCAAAGCTCTAAGGGTTAAAGCACTGGAGCTGATTATGTATTTGTTTTTCCACTTGCAGTTTTGGATCGCCAATTAAGGCGTTCAACAGCTTCAAGTGGCCCGGGTAACAAATATGTAAATATGTCGATCGCTATCGCGCAGTCATTATTGTTTAACAGAGACAATATCTCACCGGCATCAAAACTATTTGACGTAAGGCCTACTAATTAAAACGCTTTGAAATTTATACGGCTATGAGTTGAAGAGTGATATTTACGCATACGTTGCTATAGGATATATTTTTTAAAGTTTTTATTGTCACCATGGACATATTGGTAATTTCTATACGTTTTTTATGCTGCGCTAATCGATTGTATATTCGATTTTAGTCATCCCAGGAAGTTAAACTGTTAGGGTCACTCTATGTGTGTGCATCAAGGAATGATATCGACTGCAGCGAGATTCGAGCCCGGTACTCCCAGGTTTAAAGTCAACCACGCTACCAATGATTTATCCTGGCGCCATGATATATTCACCTTATTTATTTACATTTCACACAATGTGCCATACGTCCACCCTTATACTGGGATCATTCACTTTTAAGGAACGTTCAACAATATACCACTGTAGTTTGCACAGAAAACATGTGTACGTAACACAAAATGTTTCTTCCCCATTCACTCGTAAAGATTCCGTATTGTGGGGAGCCTCTGTGACCAACACGTGGCGTGCTTCGTCTCAGACTGACAGGACTCGAATATTGAATCATGAGTATGTAGGGCAGTGTCATCCGATTCATCTCCCCATCCCCAGGAGGTTCTTCTGGACAAATTAAATCTGTATGTGCACACACGTAGCCTAAAACCACATTCATTCATATTTGTTCTGACATCAGACTGTGCGGGATAATCTCGACGGTAATATCTACAATTACCGTTCGTTAACGCTATAAACATTGATTTTTATGTCACCATCTGCCAATTACAACCCTACTTCTCGATTTAATGACTCATTCATTGTATATAAATTAATCTGTTAGTGTATAGTTAGGAACGGTATGGGAATATGCAATGCCAGACAGGCTTCACAAAAGCACCAAGATAAATAGCACAGTCAATAACTAATATAGTTACGTTAGTATATGGACTAATTTCTATCGTTCAAACGACTAGGTAGCCACATGTGCACATTATTGCCTTGATCATTCATCATTACTGTGTAGGAATATAATATACACCTGACATCAGCTAAATTTGCTTATTTGTTATTTGAATAAAACAATATATTTAATATATAATTATTTTATACCAAACATAATTAACCACACAGAAATTGGCTCTTACAAAAAAGAACAGGAATCATCAGAACAATTGGTGAAGGCTGTATCTGTTTTGTTTGAAGTGTTTTATTGGAAGTTGGATCAGCAAATCTAGCTTTCTGTCATTGCGATAAAAGAGATACGGACCATTTCATATACTCTTACTTCAACATGTTCAAGGATTCTATATAGCGCACAGTACCATAGGCAGCACTGCCCACTTCAGCTTTTGAACAGTTTGGAGCACACAAGCACGCTAACAAACATTCGAGCCACAGCCGAACCAAATGAGCCATCGAAGCCGGCCAGCTACGATCGAAGGTAAATTATTAGATCATTCAATTGATCGTCCAGTGTGTACCAACTTCATTTTATGGGTTTACTAAAAAAATACCAAGCGCGTGACAGAGATGGGGAAAGTAACTTAAATAAGATAACATCAAATTTAAGATTTTTAGTGAGATAGACTACATGCTTTTAATCACTGTCAACAGTATTCAAACGATTAACGACTGAACAATGACTTGTTATAGATTGCTTTGTAAGTTACACATTTTCATTATGGTAATACCCCAGCAGACACAATACGTTGAATCAGTGTTGGTTTAACGTTGGACCAGCGTCTACGACGCTGGACCAACGTTAATCTACCATTAAATCAACGTCTTGTGTATGCTGGGAAAACAGATTAAAGCTGTGGGCTATATTCTCACTGAATATGCACTAAGTGTAGGCTGTGTTGTGAAACAGTTTATTATTCACACAGGCGTGGGGATGGGAAGATAATTCGGATTCAGATTACTTATTCTAAGACTATTAAGAAAGAACTATTCCTCCCAGACTTTCTTCCACCCAAACATCCAACCGTTCAATCAACTACCCAACATTATCCCTTCTTTGCGTCCACCATCATGTTTTTATCTTGAGTGGAAACTTGTGTCAGCTAGTATTTCAATGCAAAATCGGGCCGGAGGTTCGCACTTAGCATGCGTAATGCCTCACTAACTTCCGGCAAATTTGCATTGTCTCTTACACAACAGTAAGTCAGGCGTTCACACCAACTGACGGCGTAACATTTGGCCAACGCACACAGACGTTAACCCGAACCAGGGAGGTTAAAAACCCTCCTTGGCCCAACCTTTACCTGAAGATTTCCTCCAACTATTCACCCGCCCACACGCCTCATTGGCACACCCGATATGGACAGTTCCGAAATGTGTTTATCATGTCCTCAATCCTCAAGGGTAAAATAACCTGACAAACACAAGGCGAATAGCAAATACTGGTTTATTGTTGGCCCCCGTCTACGACGCCGTCTTGTGTTTGCTGGGGAAGAGACGATGGAATTATACTATACGAGACATCTGTGCAATGATAAATTGAGCCGATGTTGGGTTTTTGTTGGGTCATCGTCAGAGACGCTGGACCAACATTAAAGCAACATTGTTTAACCGTCTAGAGGGTGCTGTAGAGGTAGGGGCAGGGCATGACGAGGGAATGATGGCACAACATTTTTTATTGTGGGACAACCTTAATAGATAACTGAAAAGACACCATAAACATGAGAAAAGGTAATAACCGCTCTCATTATTAGCTATAGTTACCACTTTTAACGTTTTGCGTTATAACATTTATCGTACAAAAAACAGACACATAAAATGGGGAAAATTTGTTTATTAAAAATAAACATCAAATTAAACGACTACAAATAAAAAGGGCTTCACTTCAAATGTTGTTAATGTAAACGTGGTTGTAACAGAGTGAAGCCCTAAGACCAAAATAGGTATAAATTTACTTGACAGTCAGTTAACAGGATTAACCAGTGAATATTTATACATGTCTCTAATTGATCTAATCTACTATGAATATTTATACATGTCTCAAATTGATCAAATCTACTATGACTATTTATACATGTCTCTGATTGATCTAATCTACTATGAATATTTATACATGTCTCTGATTGATCTAATCTACTATTTAAATGTGAACTTTGACTCTTGTATCATTACAAACAAATTAGATAATATCAACCAAACTATCAATAACAATCTAGTAATTGTTCACACAAAACCAAACCTATCAATAACAATCTACTAATTGTTCACATTAATGAACATTGACTCTTGTATCATTACATACAAATTACATAATATTGACAAAATCTATCAATAACATTATTAAACAAGATTATCTGTTGTTGAGGAGAGTATGAAAACGGTCAGAAGAAAAATGAACAAAAAACTTGCAGCGGATGGAAGCGGGAGGAGGTGGGATTTTCTTGATAGACATAGAATCTGCTATATAAATTTATATTTCTTTCGGATTAATTTTTGGTTTGAACCACTCTCAAGATTTCATTGCTAAAAGAGACTGTTACAAACAAATCGAGATCCGAACAAACCACGAATTACATAGCTTGGGATTCGCCTAGGATTAATAATCTATTTTGTGTCCGATAAAAAGTGCTTTCATTTTACGAAAACTCTGTATTTATCGTACAAAAAACAGACACATAAAATGGGGAAAATTTGTTTATTAAAAATAAACATCAAATTAAACGACTACAAATAAAAAGGGCTTCACTTCAAATGTTGTTAATGTAAACGTGGTTGTAACAGAGTGAAGCCCTAAGACCAAAATAGGTATAAATTTACTTGACAGTCAGTTAACAGGATTAACCAGTGAATATTTATACATGTCTCTAATTGATCTAATCTACTATGAATATTTATACATGTCTCAAATTGATCAAATCTACTATAACTATTTATACATGTCTCTGATTGATCTAATCTACTATGAATATTTATACATGTCTCTGATTGATCTAATCTACTATTTAAATGTGAACTTTGACTCTTGTATCATTACAAACAAATTAGATAATATCAACCAAACTATCAATAACAATCTAGTAATTGTTCACACAAAACCAAACCTATCAATAACAATCTACTAATTGTTCACATTAATATATTAATGAACATTGACTCTTGTATCATTACATACAAATTACATAATATTGACAAAATCTATCAATAACATTATTAAACAAGATTATCTGTTGTTGAGGAGGGTATGAAAACGGCACACAGACACAAAGTGTCGGACCCCCACAACCCAAACTTACGAATGCATGGTAAGAGCACATATGAATTCCAACCTCTCATCTGTCTAATCCACCATTACTTGCGACATCAGAAACAACACTAATTCTAAATAGTGAAGTGCTATATAGTCTGAAATTTAGTTTTTAAATTGAAATTAGGATGTCTACAGAAGTGAAACTTGAAATTTACATGTAATGAATAGATAACCAAATAATTAAAATTTACAAATGTAGATAATAAGGGACACATTATCATAACATCTACTGTATTTATAATTCCTGAAGCAAGTCTCAGTAGTGTTTTGACTGGCTGGATTTATATGTCAGTGGAATTTTATTTTCTGTAAGTGTAAAATCTGACCCAGAAGTATACAGACCTCATTTTGAGCTGTCCTAGGTATTGCAGACACACTTTGAAAACATAAGAATACCACAAAACATAGATTTAGAAGGATTTTAAGCAAATTAGGAACATGAGGAAATGGTCCACATCTTGAGTATTGCTGTATTCACTAAAAATGTTGTTTACATATACATTCAAAAGCAAGATCTAAAGAATTCTAAAAAAAATAAAATAAAAATAATAATAATAATTTCTTACTCACGCAGTTATTGACGAAAAAGCAAAAATTTCAGCTTTTTCTTCTCTTCTACGGGAGAAGAAAAAGGACATAAATCATTCACATTCAAAGTAATTCCACCTGTAAGAATGAGCTTGTGGATATTGTATCAAAAACAGACTGGCCGAAATCGGGTTGGCAAATCACTCCCCATCATGTTTTCCATTGTTAGAACAGCTGGCGCAAGTCCTGCCGAACTAACAAATGGAAAATCATATATTTGGTTCTTCACAAAGTTTATTGCATCTGGCGCAAGTCCGGATGCATCCTGCCCATCCTTGCTAGCACTGATTTCAGCAGCTGGCGCAAATCCTGATGCTAGAATAAACTAATTCCACCTGTAAGAATGAGCTTGTGGATATTGTATCAAAACCCGACTGGCCGAAATCGGGTTGGCAAATCACTCCCCATCGTGTTTTCCATTGTTAGAACAGCTGGCGCAAGTCCTGCCGAACTAACAAATGGAAAATCATATGTTTGGTTCTTCACAAAGTTTATTGCATCTGGCGCAAGTCCGGATGCATCCTGCCCATCCTTGCTAGCACTGATTTCAGCAGCTGGCGCAAATCCTGATGCTAGATTAAACTAATTCCACCTGTAAGAATGAGCTTGTGGATATTGTATCAAAAACCAACTGGCCCAAATCCAGTTGGCAAATCACTCCCCATCATGTTTGCTATAGTTAGAACAGCTGGCGCAAGTCCTGCCGAACTAACAAATGAATAATCATATGTTTGGTTCTTCATGAAGTTCATTGCATCTGGCGCAAGTCCGGATGCATCCTGTCTATCATTACTAGCACTGATTTCAGCAGCTGGCGCAAGTCCTGATGCTGGAATTATCAAGCTAGACATAGAGCATCATGTAGTTGGCGTATAAGGCATGCAATAATTACTGCGGCCTGTAACAACTGGCCAAGTCTTGTTGTAACTGACCTTGTATTTATTGACTAATAATATGTTCTTGCAGTAGTTTAATTGAATAATTATATTGTTTTTACCTTACACTCCTACACTTGGATACTCTTCCGAATTATTTCAATTTACAAATTATTTATTATATATATATATATATATCTAAGTAAGAATGATGAAAGATTTAATTCTTGTGGCCATTTTATTTTTTTTTTTTTTTTTTTTTTTTTATTTTTTTATTATTATTTAATTTCAAAGCAGTTGGATCACTAAGCTTTACAAAACAAGCAACGAAGAAGTAAACTTAGAAAGAAAAAGGTGACCCAAAACATAATTTCATAGGATCCACTTGAAACCTAAGGTCACTTTGACAAAGCCAGAGAATGGCCTACAGGAAAACCAGCCCCTGGGATTATTCCAGAGTCATCACAAATTGGCATAATTGCATCAATTATATAAAATGAAATCAAGAGATTATCAACTATATCTCTTCTCATTAATTTAAATTATTACTGATGAGAACGTTAAATCTTAACTTCCTAACATGAATTATTTTCAAATATCCTTATGAGCACTAATATTGTATATTTTAATTTGAGATTAAGAGTAGCTGGTATGTATGCTTCATTGACCAAAAGTAACAAAAAAGAAAACTCCAATCAAAGAGGAAAGGTGCCAAAAACATAGTTTTGACAAAGACCTATCTGAAACCGAAAGCTGTACTGGCGAGGCCAGAAAATAGCCCACAGGAAACAAATCCTGACAGGAATCAGTGGGTCCACCACAAATTGGCATCAGCCAATGTGATTATCGCCTCCAGAGTTTATCAATTCTTGCTAAATCAAATCCTAGAAACAACAATTGCTCCTCTTATTTATTTATATTATTTGTCAATTTTTGCCCTACAAATCACACGATAAAATGTACCCAAAAAATTTAAGTAACAAAGATGAAACACCAAAAAATGAGGAAAAAAGCCAAAAACATATGTTCCTGACAACAAGACCTACCTGAAACCCCATAAGGCCGCAGTGGCAATGCCAAAGAATGGCCCACAGGAAAAACAGTTCCTGAAAGGAATCAGTGAGTCAACCACAAATTGGCATAAATGCATAAAAGCAGCCAAAGTGGTTATCGCCTCCAGAGTTAATCAATCTTTGTTAAACAAATTCTCTGAGACAATTATCATTGATTTATAAAATTAATATTGTCTATTGCATTAAAGTGAGCGCCATCACAAATGTTTACTCAGCGAATCACAACAAGAATTAATCTTCTTAACAAGATAATTTATAAAGTTGACCAAGCAAATCACACGATAAAATGTACCCAGCGAATCACAACAAGTTAACATAGTACTTTTTCAACTGAATGAAACCAAAATTTTTATGTGACAAAGATGAAACATTTTCCATCCCCCTTGACATATTAAAAGTTATCCAAATTTGGATGCAAAAATGCAAATGATTTTTTCGTTATGTCATTCCGCAAATGTTTGATAAATGAGGAACCGACCAGTGTTACTCTGCAGTTATAAGAGATCTTGTTTTATGCTCAATTTGTTAAATTTGATAATTTAATAACAACGGAAATTAACGATTGAAACGAAGAATGAGTGAACGATAATGTAAGGTTTTGAGACTGACTAGACCACATGAAAAGACAACAATGTCAATGTGACAAAGATAAGGGTCATAATCCAAATAATTGGTCAGACAGATTCAATAATAACCACGCAAAGCTATTATCAAATATATACACAAACTATTAAAATTATTTGTAACATAAATTTCCTTTATAGAATCATATAGTCATATAAAATAAAGTATAGACAGCTGAAAATTTTTAATGTGCGATTGGTTATCGCCCCAATAAGTTCATCGATTCTTGTTATTTTAAATCAAATTTCAAAACAATTATCACCACTCTCATTGATTTAAATTAAATCAAAATTATATGGTCATTGTGTTTTAACTTAATTTAAAGTTAACACTAGTTAGCGCTTAAATTCCTAATATTGTATATTTTTTAGTCTACATTTTATTGAAATCATGAAAGAACAGTCCAAACCAAATTCAATCCAGATGAATTTTGTATTATGAATTTGTCACTCCAAAAATATGTCACTGTCAGAGACTGGAAGTGCTGCCGACTATTACACTAATAATGACGCTGCAACCAGTCTAATGGTAGACTAGTCTACATCGTATATTTTAATTTTTGATTTCATGAAATGAAACAAAAAGCGATTAGACTAGGCCTATATACGTTTTTGTAGACAGCTACAATTTTTTAATGTGCAATGTCAAGAATTAGACTATTAGACTTAAAATTAATTAGACCAAAGTCTAGTCCTAGCCCTGGCCTACTGCGGCTAGGCCAGGAGCCTATGGCAATAATAGAGTATAGTCTATAGAGTATACTAACACTAACAGTAACAGTTAAGAGTAACAGTTAAAGCCGAGACTAGACTATAAATAGACTCGAGTAACTTTGACATTTAATTAACAGCGCGTACGGATAATACCATTATTAATAGTTAACAAAAACACGAATTAAACGTGAGCGATAATATCAGAATTTTTGAAGTTGACCATGTGACTGGACCGATGTCGGCGATGATCAATCGAAGTCAATCTAAAAAACCACTGACACATGGTTGAACATATTCAAAAACAATGCGAAACTATATCTAACATATAAAAGAACTATTGAAACGTATTTAAAATACAAGATTTTCTTGATAGACATAGAATCTGCTATATAAATTTATATTTCTTTCGGATTAATTTTTGGTTTGAACTACTCTCAAGATTTCATTGCTAAAAGAGACTGTTACAAACAAATCGAGATCCGAACAAACCACGAATTACATAGCTTGGGATTCGCCTAGGATTAATAATCTATTTTGTGTCCGATAAAAAGTGCTTTCATTTTACGAAAACTCTGTATTTTTTATCCCAACACTATCTGAAAACATCCTAGTACTTGTTGTACCAGCGCTATAGACGGTGGGCCAGCATTAACCCAGCATTGGTTCAAGGTATGGTGATAGCTGTTCTATTACTGGAACGACTATGCACTTGACCTTTACCCTACCAGCACTATTCACTGCTCAGTGAGTGTTGAATGGATGTTGAATGGTGGTTTAGCATTGAACCGGCATTGGGTTAGTCTAGTTAAAAAAGATGGATAGCAAACAAATGGATCACGTTTTATGCTACATTGTTGTTTCTGCATCAAATCCGAATTTCCATCTCATGCCCTGAAATTATTGCCCTGTATCGTCTGGCTGTTTAGGTTTACATAATTTATGTTCACCCAAATATTTGTGATAGATGATAGATGTGTTGTATATACCAGAGAATTAGAACAGCATAGACCTATGGTATATACCACACTTATTTCAGTGGCACAATATACGACACCTTGTGCACGAAGGACGGCACCAAAGAAAAGAGATAATCATCTGCCTGAAGTCGAGATAAATTATGCAGAATGATTTATGTCACCGCCTTACGCCATCTTATCTCATTATTAGTCTCGTGGAGAAATTGCAGCGTTGGAAACACGCATGCATCGTATGCCTACTTCTTCCTATTATACGAGACGAGAGACGAGACTATTATATGAGCTGTATCTAATCTAAGCTGGCTATACTATACGTAATACCTTTTATATTAGCAGTTTTGGGTCACGTTGAGTTGAGAAGGAAAACACTATAGGGGCCTACTACGATATATATTGAATATAATACCAAAGACCATGTACAATAAGACAGTCAACTCTCTCCAAAACGTGAAATCGCTCTCAGTGCTGTCCCCCGGTATTGGGAGTTGGAACTAATGCTTTTGCCATCTATCAAGTATGATTTTACCATATTACGACGAGTAATTATGACATTGATCCTATTAAAAACAATACATACTTCACATAAAAAAAAACAGTAAAATAAGTATTGACGGAAGTTTACTTCTATTTTTTATGCAATAATTTGTTGGTTAGTTATCAATACTTTTTAATTGTCTTCTTCCCTTTGGTACTTCAGGGGTTGATGCGCCCGTATAAACAAGTATGCATATTCATTGTTTACAAGCAACAGGTGACGCCCTGGTAACACAGACATCGACTCAATTATAGTGTAATGCTGGGCCAAGTTTTGTAATGCTGGTCCAGCATTACCCCCTCATTGGTTCATCTTCTCGTATCTGCTGGCAGGTGACATGGGTGCAAGGGTAGATACGGGCAAAGAAAACCAAGATAAGGGCAATGGAAATAATATATATACTGTATAAATAATATTACTATATATTATAGTCTAATGACATGGATCATTTGTCATGTTTATCATTCGGAATATACCTGAACAGGAATATTTTGTTGATATAAAGCATGTAACTGTTACTGCTGATTCTGTCACAGAATCAGCTCATTCAATGCTGAAATCATTCACGCCACAAACGGGTATGACCATTGAAGAAGAGAATATTTTTGCATAATATTATATATCAGTGGATATCTTTGTCGCAAAGTGTCGCGATCTGCATGTGATCAATGTAAAGTAATTTTGCTGCCACTAATAAATTGCATACGTTTCTGTATAAGAAGCAATATTTGAATATTCAAGGTGTGGGGCTTTTGTTTCACGTCAAAACTTAGTACAATTAATTGGTTCAAATGAGCGAATTTTCGGAAATATACCTGAACACATTCTACATAGGAGTCACAACAGAGATCAAATTATTACCATCATCAAAGACACTAAATCACGTGCAAGTTGTGAATGTTTCACGTTAATATTACATATTTATGTCCCCATTCGGCTACACCATGTACTGCGGGAAAACAATGAACACCTTATTACCAGTAACGGCAGGAGAAATAGAAAATTATTAAAATCCAACTATAAATAAATTGTGTCATAAAAATGAACGTGTTTTGTTTTCAAGATATAAGTATAAGGTACTGCTAACGCTCCAGTCCTCAGTGACATTGATGGCAGTGGTCCGAGAGAGAATACTCACATATTATAATTTTGTAATATTGCTTTTGTGTTCTAAATATTTTTTTCAAATAATAAAAGTTTGAATCAAAAGACACGTCTGTCAAGTTATGGTTGTCACCAATGTTTTGCCCCGATCTCCTTTGTGTTTGCTATGCTTGACGACATATCGTCACTCCCCTCCCGTTCTGTGCCCACATATTTGTGTACTTTCTGTACACAGCTCTTCTGTTATTTAAATGAAGACATTTTAATTTCTAAAATTGTATGATAATATAACATGACTTTTCTGTTATATTAGGAGTTATTTTCGTTCCAAAAATAAATATTGCAGAGATAATGTCATAACTGTCAAACCTAGAAAAACTTTATTTTTTATTTGGAGGCTAAAGTGGTGAAATTAACACTTGTTTTATATGATGATACACTTGCTAAAGCGTATTTCCAACTCCCGTTAAAAAGGGACAGCACTGCACAATTTATTACACGCATTTGTATGGTGAAATCCGTAAGTTGATCATCTTATTGTACATGGTCTTTGATAATACATTCCCTCCAGACACATATTAACTGATTTTTTTTTTAAATTACAGATCTTTTATAAAGTTTATTAGCAGGTTATATCACAATTATTGGGAATGAAATGGGTGTTTAAACTTAAATATTTGCAAATGTCTCCAATTATTTAAATATGCGTAATTATCACCCATTTGAAGTTGTGGTTCGCGGTAGCGAGACACAATTTCAAGTGGGTGGGTTAAAATTTAAATTATTTAACTCAGCGTTTTAACCCTTTAACCGCCAAATTATTCAATCTGAATTTTCACCCACTTGAAGTTGTGTCTCGCTGACGCGATCCACAACTTCAAGTGAGTGAAAATTATTCAGATTTGACAAAATGGAGGTCAACTCTTTGCAAATCCTGCTGGTTGATGTCACATTTTATCTTTAGCATATTTAAAATGTGGTACTTAATGTGCTAATAAAAAATAAAAATCCGAATATATGCGGCACCGGCGGTTAAAGGGTAAATAAACAAGGTAAACTCGTTAATTGGTCCAGTTTTATTGTATTGAGGGAACCTTTTACCCCAATCTTATTGCTTTGTATCTTGAGTTTATTTTAGTTGTATTGAAAATAAAAGAAGTTGAAGCAGCTTAAATAAAATATTTTATACAATTTTTATGGAGCAGTACATTTCGCCTCGAATTTCGCTTCACTTTCCATTTATAAATAAGATTATTATACAACATTTTATAACATTTTTGCAACAACATTCATCACATCTACTTTTCTTTGCAAATGGTCATGTTTGATGAAATAACGCACAACTCTAAAATATCCCCTGAGAATAAATTAATCTGCTCTTGTAATGAAGAAGTTGACCTAATAAATAAGTTTAGTTCAAGTGAAAATGTGCTGGCTTCACTTCATATTATAACTTTTACCCTGCAAACATAATACATTGAACCAATGCTGGCTTAACGTTGGCCCATCGTCTGCAACAATGGGCCAACATTAAACCAAATTTGGCTGAAGTCTCGTATTTGCTGGATAATGTAGCCTTAAACCTTTCAGTGCGAGGATCTCCGCCCTCCCGCACTGAAAGGGTTAAAATATTTTATGATGGCCGTAGACCCCTAACATAGGTATTCAAATGAAGCGAAAAGAGCTGACTAAACCATTTTTTTATTTTTTATTTATTTATTTATTTATTTATGATGATTTCAAATTGAAAAAAACCCTTTTGTTCTCCATGGTTTATAAAAAACATATTTCAACATTTTAAGCCTCGTCACAACAGTGTCATTTGAACAGTACCTTGCCATTCAGTCTTTTTCCCGCAGGGTAATTTAGCAAAAAAATATTAACAGCAGCTGCTCTCATTAGAAACGTGAAGTCAGTTACAGCGCAGCCTGCCTGCCTGGCTCGCCTGTGACAAGCAGCCCAGCAAACACAAAACATTTGTATAGCATTTGAACAACGTCGGCCCAACGTCTTCGACGTTGCCCCAACATTGTACAAATGTTATACAGATGCTTTGTGTTTGCTGGCAGACAGCTTCCCAGTCCACCGTTTCCATGGTTCCTATGTGGGATTGATGGCTTGTCATACGCGAGGCTCTAACAAATTGTCACATTTAATTGCTCTGCAGACTACTTTCCGCGAAAAAAAACACAATTAACATTCTAGACGGCCGTCACTCCCTTTCTTGTCTAATTAAGCCCCTGTTATAGTACCAGACTGCTCATTTGGCATTTTCGCTGCCACCATCGCAACACACTTGCAATTAAGGTTGAAACAAAGCCAAAAAACGACGAAAACAGTCCTCTAAATTAATTAAATAATATTTCTCATTTATTTATTAGACTTTCTAATTGAAAACATGTAACATAAGTACATTATCAGTATTTATCATTGACCAAAAGCTTCCAACAAATCATCTTTGGATCACGAGAACAAGTCAATGATTTAAATCTAGAATTGAAAACACAATTCCCAACATCAATGATCACATTTATTTAGAAAAGAATACCAAGGGAAGCTGGTGGCTCGTTATAAATTCTTACAGTGCGGGGATCGACTTTAGACGTCAGAATATGACGTCTGTAGACGTTAGATTCTGACTCATAAAGTCGATCCCCGCACTGTAAGGAATAAACTATTTATAATGGCCGTAAACCCATAACATAGGTATTCAAATGAAGCGGAAAGAGCTAACAAAGACATTTATGATGATTTCAAATTGAAAATGACCATTTGTTCTCCATGGATTATATAAAAAAATCAGCGTTTTAAAGGTTAAGCCAACGTGGCATGGCGCTGGCTCAACGCCGATACAACGTCTAGCAAACACGAGACTTTCCTAATCTGGTGATGTTTTAGTGCTTGGACAACATCACGGACAGTGCTCCAGAATTGAAACGACATTACGTCAACATCTTGTCATCTAGTCAACATATTGTGTTTAAGCCTGAATAGGACGGGAGCCCTGGTAGAGTGGTTAAGGCTGCTTGCCTGGAAAGTCGGAGATCGCGAGTCCGTCCCCTGTTCTAGCATTCATGTTTCAAAGAAACGGAAGTTTCTTCCCCGCTCATTCATAGAGATTCAGTATTCTGGGGAGCATCTTTGACCGAGAGGTAGCGTGATCAGTGCCGAATTTCGAATCCTGTGTCTGTAGGGCAGTCTCATCTCATTCATCTCACCATCCTCAAAAGGTTCTCCTGGCCTAGTTTAGTCTACACGTGCACAAAAGTGGCCTAAAATCCCAGTAATTCATTTTAGGCCTGACTGCTCCAAGTCGGGCTTCAATTTGACTGTTACAACAATGACCCTATCGTGATAAATGGTCCACTCAACATGGTGGTGCCAGCAAGGAATGTTGTCCATCTCATAGAAGCGAGAGGTCATTCCATAAAAACGTGTTTTATCAGCGAAGACACAATATAACCCGGCCTTGGTGTACGAAGGATCAAATCCAAACGGCTTCTTGATACATCAAGCCGGGATTCCGGCAACGTAGTCCATGTGCCCACTTTTCTGATTGCCGAGAGCCCGAAGTCTTTCCTCTAAAGCTGTTTTCTTATTCTTTTCTCGAGTGACAGACATGGGCGGATACAGCGTTGATGTAGGACTGTGTTCTGTTTTAACCCGTGTCCTGTAGAATTGTTTGGCTCATATTATTCGTCATTTCAAGCTGGAATTGCTATCGCAATTTCCAACTTCAAATGACGGAAAATATGAGAAATAAATATCTGCTAATTTTTTGCTCCCTATTTTTCGTTCATTTGAAGCTGAAATTGCTAACGCAATTTCCAGCTTAAAATAACGTTAAATAAAAAACATCTGAAAAATTGAATTATTTGATTAACTGAGCGTCTCCCATATCTATTTCAGTGACATTTTATTTGGTTTGAAAATGACTTGAGAACGTTTATGTACGTTATGTTATAAATAGAGAAAAAGAAAGGTAAAATGTGAGGCAGCCTGTTTCCCAGCAACACAGAAATATTTTAATGATATTTAGAATATGTTAGCCAATTTTTTTAATTAAAAACGTCTGGTCAACAGGATGTTTTAAAACATTAACTAAAAATAGTATTCAAAACATAATAGAAAAACGCTTAAAAAAATATTTTTATAATATTTATATATCATGTTCACAAAATGCATTTTTAAAAATGTTGTAAAAAACATTTTTTTCAAAAACGTTTTTTTAATGAATGTTTTGGATAATTATTGTAGAACATTTCATTTCAAACTTGGTCCATATGGCCGGGTGCTGTTGCAAGCCTCGAATACTGAACAAAATTGCTTCATTCGGATTCCGAATATCACTTTAAAATTATTTATTTATTAATTTATATTATTGTGAGTTGTCCATTTCTGGACATGTTGAAGGGCTACTGATATTCTACACATTGTTATAATTATTTAGTCGTTTGTAATATTTAATGGTACATGTCAAGCCCCAACTCGGATTCTTTTTTTTTCTTGAAAATGTTGTGTTTTTTGTGTGTTGTTTATGTTGTTTTACATGTTTCCAAAAAAAATGGATATGGGGGTCGGTGGGTGGGGTGTAGCCAATCCGAGTTTTTCTCGGATTTTTGGATTTTTTTTAACTTGACAAAACCCCTAAGCCAGGCTGCATACACAAGGGGAGAGGGTGTCGCACTATACACAGGATCCGTGGGATACGGGTTGAAGCTAGTTTATATTGTGATCTATGATAGCTCGTATAGTAACGCGTGGGCCTCCCGGGTGGCTTCATGTGTCCTACCTTTGAATAATGCTGACTTTGTACACCGTACATTTTCGCAACCTGATAATAGGGATTGATTGATTGATTGATTGATTGATTGATTGATTGATTGATTGATTGATTGATTGATTGATTGATTGATTGATTGATTGATTGATTGATTGATTGATTGATTGATTGATTGATTGATTGAGTGAGTGAGTGAGTGAGTGAGTGAGTGAGTGAGTGAGTGAGTGAGTGAGTGAGTGAGTGAGTGAGTGAGTGAGTGAGTGAGTGAGTGAGTGAGTGAGTGAGTGAGTGAGTGAAATATAAAGAGGACGCCAAGTACGAATAGATACCACTGTCGTTGGTTTGATTTGATTATTGGACGTAAACTATAGCTACGCTACTGAAAACAAACGAGTCAATAAAAAGTGAATATTTATTTGAAATATATATTAATAAAGAAGTGACGCCACGTTTGAATGGTTGGGTGTGTAAATCAGCAGTCGCAATTATGTAGACCACAGTTGTGATGTAGTGTGAAGCGGTTCATTTTATAATTGGATGTGTGATCAATGTTTTTTATTGCTACACAGCTGCAGTGAATCATGAACACCTGGCAATACGTTGGTAAGGTGCTGTCTCCATGGTTTGTGTAGCTTATATGTGTGTATTTATCAATTTCCCATCAGTATTTTATATAATTTACAAATAGTGCTGTAATAAATTATAATGTCCAATAAACACGATTGGACACCTACTGCTTCCTTTTGTAAACATCACGTTTAGTCAGCATGTTGAACATAATCATCTAATATTTGCAATTTCAACCAGTGAATAAACCTCAAATTAACTTCGGGAAAAACTGTATATTTAATACGTTTTCTGTCTTAATAATTACTCGATGTTTGAAGTTGTGATAGTATTAACTACGATAACAATAGCTATTCGACACTGAAATTACCCAAATATATCAACACATTATTCTTAATAGTATGCTAATTTACTTTTGCAGGCCTACTTGGTTTATATGTATTAGATGTGCGGGGGGGATTAGTATTTCACAGAAGTTTTCAACTTATTACTACAGACTTTTTGTATGGAGCCCAAGTCCACATCCACTCTCAGCGGCACCAGGCTCATAAACTACTTTAAATACTCTTATTCTCGTGCGATCAACAGCCCTACAACTAAAAAGAACACAAATGAAATAGCACTTTCCTCGAAATATCATTTACAGCGAAATCAACTTCCTCAATTTGCTCGTGAAACTGCTATTTCACTAAATATTACGGTTTTCACACCTTTTTTATATAAAATTTGTGATAAAGCTTGCACCAAATAAACTTTCACCAAAGTAAAAATCCCACTTTTTAAAATATATATGGGGGCAGTCATTATGGCTGACTGACACAGCGACGCAGTGCGTTCTGGAACGTCTGGATACGAAATGCCTTTGGTTGACGCAATGCCGGGTTAATGATAGGCCGACGTCGCAGACGGCGGGCCACTATTAACACGACATTGAGTCAACGTCTGTCTGGAAAAGAAAAACCCTGATCCTGGTCTACTGCACTTTGCCCATAAGAATGATCTTTCATGGTTATGTCACGACATGTAACGTATGCCCTTAACCCTTTCAGCGCGGGAACCGTCTTTATACGTCAGAATCTGATAGCTGAGTCGATATGTAACATCTGGAAGCCAACATGTGCACTTCCGGATGAAAGCATGAAAACTTGCATATAAGGGGTTTAGAGCATGCTGAATCCGATTAGGACCGGATCCACGCTGTCAAAATAAGGGATCAGTCTTAAAATTGAAAAATACAAAATGGCCGCCATCGAAATAAATACAATTCTATTTTTGGTTATACCGTTGGTTATTTTTAAATAAAAGTTCAATTCAAATGCCTGCAAATATATATTTAATTTCAGAGAGTTACATCTCATATACAAGATTATATTTATTAATACAAGATGGCCGCCAAAATTAGAAATGGCCGCCAGCCGAATCCAAAATCAGGATATCTTAGCTTCTAGGTATCACATTTAAGCGATCTTAGTGGCTGGATTAAGTTCTTTTGGATCAAGGAATACAATGACAAACATCATTATACTGTCAAGTGATTTTTTTTTGAGGTTTTTGATGTCTTTTGATCTCCATAGTTTGATATTTTGGCAAAATGGTGTGATCCATTTACGCCATAATAGTTATATTTGAATGATTTCGTCTCGAAATGAGTTTATCATCCGCACACTGCTATGAATTCACATGCTAGCATAATATAAAGTTAAACCATATACATTACATGTGTATGACAGCGATAAAAGAGGTAAATAAACATAGCATTTACATTATAATACGGCACTGTTATGTTGTAGAGTATGTAAAACTACTACCCAGGGGGCTAACAGCATCTTCTATGGAAAACTGATTAGTCTGACACGGCGTGTTGTAAAAGGTTGGGCACCTGAAATGATATCTACATTTAGGATCACAACCTGGGTGCACAACCTTGCAAATCGACTACTGGAAAAATATTTAAGATAACTTGATTTTAAAGTTGTCTAAACCTATGTTTTTAGGATCAAGGATCAATAAAGAGTCAACCCTGAAGTGATTTTATGTCTTCTTAACAAGATAGTACACAAAGCTCTGCATTGATAGTGTGAAATTTATGTTTTGCGCTAGATATTATTAATCATGTTTGATAAGAAAACATTAGATGTGATAACAATGGTCAGTTTATTGATTATAAACTAACATAAGTATTAATCCGTGTAGTGTTACAGGTTGCAGGAAGCAACATGCACACAGCTATATCGAGTAGAAGAGTATTAAAAGTAAGTGTGCTTGAAAGAATACTAAAAAGTATATGATGCAGTAATGCTATTTAATGATAAGGATTATGTGTTAAATTGTGCAAAGCTGCATTTGCTTGAGGATCCCCGACAGTCACATCATACATAGCAGGGATTTCCCTTTTCTCACACTATCAGTTTTTGTTGCAACCCTTCTTGTAAATTATGTTATAAAATTATATTGACCGAGATATTGACAAATTCAGTATTTTCGGTAATGACCGCCATTATTAGCTTCCTGCCAATTTCCAGTAGTCAATTAACAAGGTTGTGCGCCTAGGTTGTTATCCTAAATATGTGTAGATATCCCTTGAGTAGTAAGAGTAATAATATTTTTATAATAATAATATTATTATAATGTAAATGATATGTCTATTTGCCTCTTTTATCGCTGTCATACACACGTAATGTATATGGTTTAACCTTATATTATGTTAGCATGTGAATTCAGAACAGTGTGCGGATGATAACCTCGTTCTGGGGGGAAGTTATTCAAATATAGCTATGATATAACACAATTTTGCCAAAATATCAACCTATAGAGATCAAAAAGACCTCAAAAACCTCTAAAAAATCATTAGACAGTATAATGATGTCTGAAATTGTATTTCTTGATCCAAAAACCCTAATATAGACACTAAGATCGCTTAAATATAATATCTAGAAGCTAAGATATCTTGATTTTAGGTTCGGCTGGCGACCATTTTGAATTATGGCGGCCATCTTGTATTTTTAAATATAATCTTGTGTATGAGATGTAACTCTCTGAAATTATATATATATTATCAGACATTCAAATCATCATTTTATCCAAAGTTGTGCACTTTTTGCTAAAACGTAAATGTGGGATATTGTATTTCAATGGTCACGTGACCTATGACCTTCCAATGACCCCAAAACTAATATTGTTGACAAAAATACAATAGAAACCGTTGAGGAAAGTTTGACACACACGTTTATTAGATTGGTTAGGATATATCCCTGTCTATAGTAGACAAAATTTGTTCATGATTTTTATCACTACATAGGGTGACGTTCGCAGTCGTTAGTAGACTCAGCCAACCACTGCCATCTCACCAGTGTTCTAAAACGTTTAGCAGGGCTATTTCGATATGGATTCCACCCATCAGACCAACATATTTGCTCTCACCATAGACATCTGGCCAAGACCACGGTATCTTCTTTGCAATAGCAGAGAGAGGTTGATCGACAGTCAATACTGGAACCTGTCCATGATACACATGTTCTGTAGCTTTAGCTATCACATCCATACCATGCTGCACCAATGCTAGCAGGCTAAATGTGCACTATCACGAAACAATGGCATAAGCTCAGATATTGCTGGTGGCCTTCGGGAGGCATCTTGTATTGTTGAAAAATGCGCTGACCAAGAAATATTATCATGAGCTCCCAATTTTGATTTCTTCAACAACCCATTGGCTACCTTTGCGTATGACTGCCGCTGCTCAGCATAGTCTCTTTTAGATTCTTCTTGTATGCACGTCCCTTTGTCATGTTTGTTGTGTTTGGCATTGGAATATCATTAGGAAATGTGGCGGGCGGTACAGACTTGTCAATGATAGGTGTAGTATGTAGTTCTCCACCTGCAAATTCATTTGTAACATGGTGTGTCAGTGAAATGGCTGTTCCATAAAATGACGTTTTTGAGGATGGGTTATGATCTATGTTGTCCGGTTATGAAGAGGTATTGGAACTGTTGCACACACTACCCCAGACTGTTCATATAATGTAATTGCACTGTTTGCTACATCTGTTTTCAGTTGTAATATTAGGTCATCTGATACAGAGAGTCTTTTATCAAATAAGATATCTATAAAATCACGTTTCTAGTTTTGTTGTGAAGAAGTATCCCAATATGTAGAGGGTGTCTAGTTTCTCTTTCTCTGCTGTGTCTTGTATATGTGGAAATAGATTCTCTTCTGCTGCATTTAACAGCAATAAATGTTAAAAGGTCAGATATTGATAGAGCAGCTGTTTTGACGACATAGTTATTTTCCGTCTGGGTTTGGATGTTTGTGCCACCAAGGATCATTTGAACTAACGCAGTATGAGAAGCTGGCTTGTCATAATAATGTTCATCTGTCAAGGATCCTGTAAATTTGTATTGTTTTTGATAGATCTCCTTCCTCACTATGTTTACCAGTAAACAAGGTAAGAACAACATCATCCCTCTCTTGATCTCGAGCTTTGACGGGCAGCACGATCTCATATTTGCCTTCATGTGCTTCTAAGTCTGGTATTTGTGTAGTTCTGCCAATGCTATGGCATCAGCGCCAAATCTAAAGTTTGTTTCGATTCGGGTTGTATTCTATATATATTCCTGAAATGTGTCAGGCACTGTTGCATCGATTGCAATCACGTCTCCAGATGATAGTTTTGCTAAAATACGGGTATCACAAAGTCATGTCACCATCTTAAGAACAGTCACATCAATTTGAAAACTGTCCAACTTAAATACAAATCTTGATACCAGGACACAATGTCTGGGAAAAAATATATTAATTTTATGCAAGTTTTCTTTTGAAAAAAAACACATATGTGTACTAGAAGAATGTGGACGACTTTTTTAAGTCGCGGTTTTTTAAGAAACACACTTTTCTTATTTAGGTTAATATAAATAATCTTATTTGTCTTTCTAGATCTAATTTACAATATTTAGCTGATTGTATTGCATATCCCATCCAATTAACGCCAAAATAATTTTGTTTCCAAGTCAAAATAGCACAAAATCGTAATCAGGTATAGAATTATTACTTTCGATGGCGGCCATTTTGAATTTTTTGATTTTGAGTGTGATCCCTTATTTTGACAGCGTGGATCCGGTCCTAATCAGATTCAGCATGCTCCATACCCCCTATAGGCAAATTTTCATGCTTTCATCCGGAAGAGCACATCTTTTTGACATATCGACTCAGCTATGACGTCTGTAGACGTCAGATTCTGATGTATAAACGATACCCGTACTGAAAGAAATAAAATATTTATAATGGCCTTATAATATAGGTATTCAAATAAAGCGGAAAGAGCTAACTAAGACATTTATGATGATTTCGAAACAAAAAACATTTGGTTTCCATGGTTTATACAAAATTATTTCAGCGTTGTAAGGTTTAAAGAGTGGTCGTATAGAGCTGGGTCAAGGCTGAGCAGTTGGTCTTCCACGACTCTGTGTAATCTGCTGATGATACATTGGACGAGGCTGACCACTGGTCGCCACTGGTCACATGCTGGACTTTGGGCTAACTAGCTGCGTTATTACGATAAGATTGGTCTGGTCAGGGAAAGCGACATAGCTGGTGCAGGCTTGCTTCTGGTTCTGGGACAGAACCCCATGGTGTAGTGGTTAACACTTTAAGTCATCATGATGCATTAAAACATCATTTTACATCCCTGAAAACATACTTAATTTTCCTACAACAAAGGGTTTTAAAACGAAAATTTCCATGAAACTGGTTTACCAATACATGGCAATTTTCTATAATGTTTAAATCACATCAAATGAGCTTCATCCACTAGAAGTCGAGAATTGCGACAGCAATTCGCGGCTTGTAGTGGATGAAGATGACAATGGTAAACTCAGGCTTGAAAGGGTTAAAGCTGCCTGAAACGTCGGGCTGGCGGGTTCGTACCCCGCTCTGGTATTCAGGTTTCCAATACGCAGATGTTTCTTCCCCTTCTCACTTGTCAAGATTCAGTATTGTGGGGGGTTTTCGTGACCGGGACCGGGTAGCATGCTCGGCCACAAACTGGCATAGCTTGAATTTCGAATCTTGTGTAACTGTGTATAGGGCAGTGTCATCTGATTCGTCTCACAATCATCATGAGGTGGTCCTGGCCCAGATTAACCTATGTAATCCTGTGCACAAAGGTGGCCTAAAGCCCAATTTACTCATCTTTTTCTCCTACTTGTAGCTGAACCTTAATGCTCATTGGTGGCCATACTATTATGGTCAGATCAAAATGCAGAAAAGTCGAAGGGTATTTCTTTTATACTACTTTTAGTCGTCATCTACATTAGTATCGAAACCATGCCGCAAATAATAACCATTGTCACAAAATATTTTTGGATATAACCTGACAATTTAATAATTATCTTTTGTTGGACAGTAATTATTTTTCATTTACGTTTATCCTATTGAAGCTATTGGATTGAATTGAGTCAGTATTGAATTCAGTCAGTATTAGCTTCAAATGCATCGGAAAAAGTATCAAGAACTCAACTGCTCAACAGTTATCGGGTGCAGTAAAATAAAATATGCACTGGGATTTAATTATTACTCATTCGTGTCGTCAAATACATAACATATGTACAAGAAAAAAGCTTAATTAAACAATCTATATTGAAATATCGTAATAATTAAGTGCCTTGTCAAAGACAGATATTAATTGTAAGAACCCTGCATGCATATGTGTGGCCATAATTTATTCCTAGACAATATAAGAAAGAATTCATTGCACTTTTCATCTAGCAGATCTACAGACGGCAAAATCTGGGAATTTGTCATTCAGTTTAATTATCCGACTCGTCGCATCCTAATTAGACTGTTTGTATCAACTAATTGGAAGTCGCACCTTTTAGCTGTGTATTGTGGCGACTACAAATTATGTGACACCGGAGTTGATTGGCCATTATCAGTCAGAGTGAGGGATTCAAACTAGCAATGAAATGAAATGAATCGGGCTTTCGGCCACATTTGTGCACATACAGGCTAAATAGGGCCAAGACACAGGATTTGGAATTAAACCCTGGATGTGTAAGGCCGAGCACGCTACCTCTCAGTCACGGAGACTCCCCACAATACTGAGTTTTACGAGTGGAAGGGGAAAAAACATTGTTGTTTCTTTCAAACGGCGGAGACCGGAAAACGAACCCCGAACTCTAGCATGAACGACTGCGGTGCTAACCACTACCCTAGGGCCTCCGCCCTTCAAATTAGCAATAGTTTACCCTAGCAAAAACGAGCCGTTAATCCAATGTTGACTTATTGTTGGCCCATTGTCTGTGACGCTGGCCCAACATTAACCCAACATAAGATCTACGTATCGTGTTTGCTATGATTCTCAGCGACCAGCTGGTTTACAGGAATACGCGATGCACTTGTTTGGTTTTAGCGAGCACTCTCTGGCTGTATCTATGTGATTTACATTTTACTTCTGCTGTTATTTCAACCCCTATTATAATCACCATGCCGTCACACGTACAGAACATAAGGCAAACATATTGTGGTAGGTGCTCGGTAATAATCACGATATTATCTGCGCTGTGCCTTTTCTTTGTGGAGAACCCCCAATCATCTCTCAACTGCAATGAGAGAGTTGCACACCTTATACAGCAACACACAAAAATTACAGGGGTGCATTCCATAATTATAATTATTGGTGCGCACCATGAGCATCAAATGATAAGGGATATTTCAAGAAAATAAATGGTAATTAAAAGATTCTGACGTATAAAGACGGTCCCGGCACCGAAAGAATTAAAATATTTCTAATGGTCGCAGACCCATAACATACATATTCAAATGAAGCGGAAAGAGCTAACTATGACATGTATGATGATTTTAAATTGAAAAAATCCTTTAGTCTCCATGGTTTATACAAAAATATTTCATCGTTGTGAGGGTTAATCACACAGGAAGTACTGCTCATCTACATTCAACTTGATGTTTGAATGTCTGTCAGAAATGTCTACCTTAACCCTTGCAAAGCTGAAATATCTTTTTAAAAACCATCGAGACCAAAGGTTTTATTCCATTTGCAATCGTCATAAATATCCTTCGTTAGCTCTTTGTGATTCATTTGAATACATATGTTATGGGTCTACGGCCATTAGAAATAGTTTTACTCTTACAGTGCGGGGACCGACTTTATACGTCGGAATCTGACGTCTACAGACATCAAATTCGGACGTATAAAGACGGTCCCCGCGCCGAAAGGGTTAAGATGAATAGGCTATAATACCCTGATCCCATTACATATAGCAGAGTGTAATAATATAACACCGAAACTTCAGAACGGCTTTGCTTTGATGGATTATTATTATATCAGTAGCTTAGATTTAAACAAAAAAAAACTTTCTTTACAGATAAAGCTTCTGGCTAAATCTTTGATGACCGGCGTAATTGATCGGTAGGTTTTAGAGGGCTCAATTTCCTGGATTCGTGGGTCGGGCTTGTTTTTTTACGTCGGGAGAAGTTATCTTGATGTCAAGAGGTGGATTAATGTCTGACTGGGTCTAGTACATGCACATGAACTGCCGTGCAAAGCCAAACCGCAGTATCTGCTTACTTGTAGAGTAAGCAAATACTGCCTTTTGGCTTTGCAAAGCTGTATACATGGACCTGTTGTTGTACAGTACAACACATCTTTAAAATCTTTGTCAACAAGGAAATCGGTCAAGCGCTAGTTGGCATTCCGAGGTAACACTACAAATCCTGGCCCGTCACTGCGACAGCTCCTGGCCAGTCACACATTGACTCGGTTTCCATGCAGGCTCATTTTATAAATCTGAAATAGCTCATATTCAGTGGTGCAAACACAAGACGCTGACCCGGTACCGTTTCAATGCTGGGCCAGCAACGCAGACCTCTACCTGAGAACTTCTGCTATATTAGGCCAGATTTATTAATAATACTGGGCGAACGTTGAATGTGATGTCAACTATTGAAACTACACTCAGGCAAGAGAGAGTGTACACATCCATTCTTCGTTTTTTTCGGCTAATAACTGATAATTAGTGGACTAAAATTTTATGAAAATTTACAAAACAGGTCTGTGTGATATATATTTCGATAATTTGGCCAAGTTGAAATCACTTCAGTCAGATTTAAAAGAGTGTATTTATAAGCCTTCGTTTGCACCCATTAAACAGGAGACGTTTACCCAATATTGAATTCATGTTGATCCACCGTCCTCGACGGTGGCTCAACATGAATTCAACATTGGGTAAACATCTCCTATTTTCTGGGTAGGTTGGTCGCTGTTTCTCTGTCGGAATGTTACAGCAGGAGAGTTGATTGTATATCTGACTCCTGGCCCAGTTTAGCCTATATGTGCACAAAGGTGGCCTAAAGCCCGATTCATTTCATTTGTATATCTGACAGGCTACCAGGTGGTTACATTTATCCCACATGCTGAAAAGGAGACTGGTGTCGCAGCAGATACAAAATTTTGAATCAATGTTAGTTTAGCGTTGGTCCAGCGTCGTAGACGGTGGACCAACGTTAAAACAACATTGATTAAACGTCTTGAGTCTGCTGGGGTTTCTTTGTTGCGCATCTGCCTTTTGGGTATCAGGACAGTTGATTTCTTATCTGACCGTTTACATTTATTCGACATGTTTAAAATGAGACTGGTCTCTCTTTGCTGTGCATCTGCCTTTTGGATATCACACGGCACACTTGTTCGGGGGATGAAAGCTGAGGAGCCTGAGTGAATGGCGCCCGATTAAAAAAATGACAGATTACTCGCCCATTAATCTACCAGGCCATAAATCGCGAAATAAGCACTCGGTAATGGATTGCCCCTAACATTCCGTGAACGCCCGACTAAATAGTGCACCCGGTGACTTCGCCATTGTGAGAAAATAAAAGGGAGGCAAACCCTGGTGGAAAGACACGTAGGCCAGGCAATGGATTCATCAGCAAATATTATGTTTAAATAATCCATAACGATCATTTTTTGTTCCGCATAACAGAACAATATTGCTTTAACCATTTTTCTGTTATGTGGAATGAAAATATAGATACGTTGTTTTGATATCGCTGGGTAGGATTGGCCTTTCCTGTATGCCTAAAAAACTAGCTCGATTTTGTTCAGCTGTTGTGCCGTGGAGCATGGATTTGGCGATGCGCATTGCATATAAACCAATTCTCTAGAAAAATAGTTTCTTTTTGTGCTGCAGGCGCAGTGGTAACAAAATCTATGCGTATACGTAAAAAATGCCGGTAGCGTATATTTTTGTAGTAGATTGTTTTTATTTGGTGATGGTGAAATGTAACGAACTGGGCTGGTTAAATGAATGAGTTGCACTGGCAATACCGACTTTGATTCAGAGAAAGCGCGTGATCAGGAATAAAGACTTTCTAATCAATTAAATCCCAACAAATTTGTTGTGAACATGCGTACGGCTGATTTTACAAAAATCACAAAAGCAACATTGCTTGTGCAAAAAATAGAAAGTTGAATAGCAGAACTTTAATTACTCTTGCTATTTGTACTATAAGAAAGGTTAGATTTATCGCAGTGCAACACGCCCGGGTACTTTAAATAACCATGCAGATGATAAGCTATTATATAACGTCTTGCTATTACCATGATTACCATGGGGAGTCTGAGGTGAAACACACACGGATACTTTATATAATCTCACAGCTAATATAATGCTACCATGAGGGGGGGGGGGAGGGGAAGGACGGAGGCGGCGCGGGTGATTGAGGTGAAACACACACGGATACTTTATATAATCTCACAGCTAATATAATGCTACCATGAGGGGGGGGGGGGGGAGGGGAAGGACGGAGGCGGCGCGGGTGATTGAGGTGAAACACACACGGATACTTTATATAATCTCACAGCTAATATAATGCTACCATGAGGGGGGGGGGGGGGGAGGGGAAGGACGGAGGCGGCGCGGGTGATTGAGGTGAAACACACACGGATACTTTATATAATCTCACAGCTAATATAATGCTACCATGAGGGGGGGGGGGGGGAGGGGAAGGACGGAGGCGGCGCGGGTGATTGAGGTGAAACACACACGGATACTTTATATAATCTCACAGCTAATATAATGCTACCATGAGGGGGGGGGGGGGAGGGGAAGGACGGAGGCGGCGCGGGTGATTGAGGTGAAACACACACGGATACTTTATATAATCTCACAGCTAATATAATGCTACCATGAGGGGGGGGGGACGGCGGGGGTTCTGATTTACAACACACACGAAAACTTTATATAATCATACAGATGATATACTATTAACATGGGTTTTTTAGCAGGCTAAATTAGGCCAGGAGAACCTCCTGAGGATGGTGAGATGAGTGAGATGACACTGCACTCAACACAGGATGATATACTACTACCATGGGGGGGGGGGTCTGGACCCGTATTCTCGTACAAATTACGATATATCGTAGGCTTCGATTGGTCGAGATGGCTATCTCGACTAATCCGAAGCCTACGATATATCGTAAATTGTACGAGAATACGGGCCCTAATGTACAATACACACGGATACTTGATTTTAGAGGAAGGACGTATTCATAACAGCAAATCGATAATCATCCCTCGCTGCCCTCGTATCTCCGGACTCGACTCTCTTATCGTAAACCACTAATTATAGCTCTGCTATCGGAACTCCTGGATGCATAGATCATGATCTCCACCTAATGAAACGCTCGTACGCCCACGCCATTTCCTGGCAACATTAAACATTTGTCATTTACCATATCTGCCTCCATTTTTCACTTGATTCACTGCTGATTTTTCTGGACAGTGAAAATCAGCAGTAGGTATTAAAAAATAGGCTTTGACTTCCCTAAAGCTATTTATTTACGTAATATTTTTGGATTCAATATTACATCTGAAGCTATAGTAGCATCATCCTTCAATCTTCAGAGGTATTCGCTCTCACTCCACCCCTAAATGCGATGATGCCATTTCAACGTCCCTCTGGAGCAACAAGGTGCCAAGTCCATTTTTCATTGAAAAGTCACCCAGAGAGCAACAATGTGTTATGTTACGTTGGCACATTGTTGATCAAACGTAAGGGTTTAAAAATACAAAATAAAAAGGTGCCATTGTAAGTTAGGACCTACTTGTGCGAATTTTAACAGGTTTGGTGACATTTGAAAGAAAGTCCCAAAATGAGATGGCACCTTGTTGCAGTAATCAAATATTGACTTGGCCCCTAGTTTCACCAGTTAGTAAAGCTACATAATATATGTACACATATTTGGCATCACCATCCCATCCAGGGATCACAGTGACCTTGTTTAAATATTTAAATTAACTAAACTGAACTTCTTGACTTATTTATATCTCCCATCTTGTGCCACAATGGCCCGGGCTAGGTCAAATGAAACAAGGTGCATCTTGTTTTAGGACTTTTTTCCAAATCTCATAAAAGTATATATTTCGTCTGTGTCGTGATACCAGCTGGTCTGTGTAGGCTGTGATAACTTAGTTGTCTTTGTATATTTTGTGTGTGTAGGCAGTTCTACCTGGTCTATATGCCTGGGCGATGTGGTGGGCATGTTTCATGTGCAACTTAACTGCAACAAGAGGGCCAAGTCAAATATGTTATCAGTGCAACAAGGTGCCATCTTGTTTTAGGACTTTCTGTCATATGTGATTTGGACATGTTGGAATTAAAAATAAGTTGCACAAGAAGGTCCCAACCAACGTTAGCACCTTTTCTTGGCTACTTTTTAAGCCTTCCTGTTCCATCAACAATGTGCTAAAGTAACTTGGCGCATTGCTGCACTCAGAGTGACTTTTCAATCAAAAATGTACTTGGCACCTTGTTGCTCCAGGGGGGGGGGGGGGGGTCAACCAGATACAGGATTCGAAATTCGTTCGAGCCGAGCACGATACCTCTCGATCATGAATGTTCTCCACAATACTGAATCCATTCGTTTTGGAGCGATAGATGGATGGTCCCTTACCTAGAACTTCTGCGATAGCCCCTTACCTGGAACTTCTGCGATGATCCCTTACCTAGAACCTCTGCGACGGCCCCTTACCTAGAGACATTTTTGTCAGTACTGATTACCCGCCATGTCTCCGAAGTTTGTGTCAGCTTTGAGATTTCGAAATCCCAGTCCTGCCATGTTTAAAAGCACAAGCCGCTCCCTTGGGCTTAAAGGGACGCGTCTGCCACTTGTAAGTGGCAGACACGTCCGCTTAATTCCGAGGGGACGAAGCAACGTCCTTTCTCTGTGCGCGAAGAAGTTCAAATAATGCCTCTAATGTACGAGCTGGGAAATGTCGCGGCCGATCCCTCATGACATGCACGTAGTCACGTTGACATCTCGGGCACCGGGGTCAGCAGCGAGGCTTGTGGGCGACCTGAACCACCTGACTCGACAACAATGACGTCTGCCCGCTACTGATCCAATGTTGAAAAAAGAATTCTGTTATTAGAAATTAACCTTTACAGACAGGGACTGAGCTCTATTTTTACTCTTACAGCGCGGGGATCAACTTTAGACGTCAGAATCTGACGTCTAAAGTCAATCCCGGCACTGCAAGGGTTAACGTTGTTTGTGCATAAGAGTGATGTGGAGTTGGGCCAACGATATTATGACATATGAAATCTTCAGAAAACGAGGGCGATGTTGTCCGATTCACAAAAATGAATGCTTCATCGCGTGGAACAGACGCTGGGGAAATGTACTTTTTTCACTTCGTCTTATTAAAAATGTAGTTATGACAGTTTTTCGCGGGGAAAAGTGAAATAGAAGGGAATTCTACGCCCCTCAAGTGAATATGTCGCTACTAATTATTTACATGAGCAAACCGCCTGAATCATATTCGGTATTTTCTTCAAGCAAATGCAGAAGTAATTGCGTCTGTGCTATTTTTAAATATCACACATACATAATCAGTTTTAAATGAATGAATGAACAAATGAATGAATAAATGAATGAATAAATGAATAAATGAATAAATAAACGAATGAATGAATGAATGAATGAATGAATGAATGAATGAATGAATAGATAAATGAATGGACGAATGAATGAATGAATGAATGAATGAATGAATGAATGAATGAATGAATGAATGAATAAATGAATGAATGAATGAATAAATGAATGAATGAATGAATGAATGAATGAATGAATAAATAAATGAATGAATGAATAAATGAATGAATGAATGAATGAATGAATGAATGAATGAATGAATGAATTGCGGAATAACTGGCTGAATAAATAAATGCATGAATAATAGATAATAAATGAATGAATAATTGAATGAATGAATGGATGAATGAATAAAAATAAATGAATGAATGAATGAATGAATGAATGAATAAATGAATAAATGAATAGATGAATGAATGAATGAATGAATGAATGAATGAATGAATGAATGAATGAATGAATGAATTAATTAATGAATGAATGAATAAATGAATGAATGAATGAATGAATGAATGAATGAATGAATGAATGAATGAATGAATGAATAAATGAATGAATAAATGAATGAATGAATGAATGAATGAATGAATGAATGAATGAATGAATTAATGAATGAATAAATGAATGAATGAATGAATGAATGAATGAATGAATTAATGAATGAATGAATAAATGAATGAATGAATGAATGAATGAATGAATGAATGAATGAATGAATGAATGAATGAATGAATGAATGAATGAATGAATGAATGAATAAATGAATGAATGAATGAATGAATGAATGAATGAATGAATGAATGAATGAATGAATGAATGAATGAATGAATGAATGAAGGAATGAAGGAATGAAGGAGTGAATGAAGGAATGAATGCGTTAGGCAACTTGTGTGCACCGACTAGACTGGACCAGAATAACCTCCTGAAGATGATGCCATAAATCAGATGATAAACCCCGCCATTCCGAGTTCAACAACCCAAAATGGAATTTAAAATTGTCTCTTTTTTTGGTTTAAAAAAGTTTGTTTATTGTTGATTAATATTAATTATTTGTATCTATGCGATATGTGGCTCTTCGTGGATGATGCACGCCAATTTATCATGTTGACCAGAGTTCCCCGCTGAAAAATCCACCTCCAGATAGACTTGTTGGTTGTGTTTGATTTATTGATCAGTTTGTCCTGACGCGAAAAAAACTGCAGCAACAATGGAAATGGTCAGATTTCCGCTGATTGTGGACAAAACACAATTGCTTTCGTGCTCGAGAGAATCCAGCGGCTCACATGGTATGACGTGTGGGGGCGGGGGCCCTGGTGCTGTGCTTGGAAAGCCGGAGATCGCGGGTTCGAACCTCACTCTGGCCTTCAAGTTTCAAAGAAACAAAATGTTTCTTCTCCGCTTACTCGTAAAGATTCAATATTGTGGGGAGCCCTCCGTGCTCGGCCTCAGGGTTCTAATTTTGAATTCAGTGCGCTGTAAGGGTTAAAGCGGAAATCACGGCTGGAGCCGTTTTTAATTTATTTTAATAGCCGATCAAATCACTGTTATTGGTAATGAAATGAGTGTTTCCACAGCAAAATTTTCACATGTTTGGTCTCATATTATACCAATATGAGTAATTTTCAGCCCCTTGAAGTTTTGGGTCGCGGTAGCGAGACACAACTTCAAGTGGGTGAAATTAAATAAATTAACTTAGCGGGATGAGGGTTAGGAGTCTCATATAAAATGTTACCGTCAATTCGTCAGGGGTATAAAATGTAGGTGATTGTTACCGTCAATTCGTCAGGTGGTTCAAAATGTAGATGATTGTTACCAATGTTACCATCAATCCTACCACATGCTTTGTACATACATATTGGTCCTATTTTTTCAAATACAATTCTTTGTTTTTTCCTAAAAGTGGCATTACCAATTATTTACTTCTGCTACTGTATTCGTTTAAACGCAGACATTGCTTTGTGGTTTTCATATTGTTCATTTTTTTCAGTCATTGCTATTTATGTTAATTTATATTGTGTATCGGCGCTGTCTCAGGTTTTTAATAGGACTTGGAATACAGTTCACTTTTACTAGGTGTCCAAGGCATCATATCATTTTTATTCATTTCACTTTGATAGACGTATGTTATTGTTTAAAAAATATTTTCATCAAATTCACTTGAATGTCACTTAAATGACCATTAGTGCCAAAAAGTGACGTAAAGCAACAATCTACTACTCTATAAAAGTTACCGTCAATTCGTCAGGCGTATGAAATGTCAGTGATTGTTATCCCATGAGCAATAAATGTTTGAAGAAACCAGACAGGAATACAAAGGCTAAGACACGCAGCACCATAAACATTACTGTTCCACAAGCCATCCATCATCCTTATCAGTTTTTGTTTTTTGTCTTGCAGTGCCCTGATAACCAGAGCCAATGATTGGCTGAGAAAAAACGGCCACATCCGCGTCCAGACCTGCGAAAGCATTGAGGTCAAAGGTCGTTACGATGGAGTGGTCGACACCAACAAGAGCTCGTACTTCGAGGCGGATCACACGAAACGAAAAATGCGCAACATGTACATCAGGGCTCTCAGGTGAGGAGTTGTTGTCTAGAAAGCACGTGGCGTTCGACCAATGTTGTTTTAATGTTGGGCCCGCGTCTAACATTTAAACAACATTGGTTTGACCAAGGAAATTGTTGTTGTCTAGAAAGCATGAGACGCTGGATTAATGTTGTTTTAATGCAGGGACAGCGTCGCAGACGATGGTCCAACATTGACCCTTACACCACTATATCACAACTATAGTAGTTTTTAGTATAGTAATTTTATTAGCCGATCAAGGCACTGTTATTGGCAATGAGATATGCGTTTAAACATCAAGACTTGCAAATATTTGGTCTCAAATTAAACACACATGAGTAATTTTCACCCACTTGAAGTTGTGGGTCGCGATAGCGAGACACAACTTCAAGTGGGTGAAAATCTAAATTTGTTAATTTAGCGCTTCAAAGTTTAAAACAACATTGATTTGACAAAGCAAAATAGAAGCAATCATTTTCCTTGGTTTGACATTTTGTGTTGCTTAGTGGTTTTATTCTGGTGTTTATGCCTACTCAATAAACACCAGAGCTTTGTTTTCTGTGCATGATTTAAATTTCATAGTTTATTTATTATTTATCTTGACTTCAGCAATCAAAAAGCTAACAAATCCTGTTGGCAATGTATTTTATTTATTAAACAAAGCTACCACACTGTTCTGAGACCGTTATTCGAATTGCATGATTCATCAAGTGGTTGTGTGACGAAGCAATGTTTTTTACGCGTTTCCTTTTACCGGACTGCTTGTTGAATGAATCAATATGATCTTGCTTGTCAGTTCATGTTTTACCACATGATACCACACAAGCATGGCGGAATAATAAGTAAGTTATTGGTGTGTAAAATGTAACCATGGAAGTTGAGTTTCGGTGTCTGCCCCAGACCCGACAACAGTGACGTCACACTATAACACAGAAAGCTGTGCACGGCTACAGGCGCAGTAGATGGGCGTGGAGACCACTGGGAATCCAACAAATACAAGACTTCGTAGACGATGGCCCGACATTACCCTTGGCAACGCTGAAATATTTTTGTATAAACCATGGGGACCAAAGGGTTTTTTCAATTTGCAATCATCATACATGTCTTAGTTAGCTCTTTCAGATTCATGTGAATACCTATGTTATGGGTCTACGGCCAGTAGAAATATTTTTACTTTTACAGCTTTACTCTTACAGGATCGACATTAATCGTCGGAATCTGACGTCTATAGACGTCAGATTCTGACGGCTAAAGTCGATCCCCGCGCTGTAAGGGTTAAAATGTCATTTATTTTGTTCAACATTTTATATTTGCTGAGAATCATATGGTCTACGATGGTATTCAGGGTAGGAATATTACGTATATGTATGATGGTTGTGCGCACAATAAATTTGTACCCTCCTAGGCTCCTACACAATGAAAGTTACACTGATCTTTTAAGCAACGAACAATGGTAGAACTACAAAACCTGCATGATTTGAGTAATGGAGTACGTTTTAAATAAGCTTTTTTTACAATGAAAAACTACAAGTTTCTTTAATTGGAAAAACGCGAAAAGATCTTGGTGAATTGAGACTCTCCATTGTTTGCTTATTTGGTGAAAGTAATTGTTCCTATTTAACATGTTTAAAGATTAATTTGTCATTTTATGTCTACCACAGGCGAGTAATTACCCGATAAACACAGACATTGACCGAATGATGGGTGAATGTTGGCTCACCGTCTACGACGCCGGTCCAACCCACTGGGCAACATGCACCATCATTGTGTTTGCTGGGTAATACTACCAGTCCAAAAAAAATAAGGATTAATGGCCTTTAACCCTTTAACTGCCGGTGCCGCATGTATTCGAATTTTCATTTTTTATTAGCACATTAAGTACCACATTTAAAATATGTTAAAGATAAAATGTGACATCAACCAGCAGTATTTGAAAAAGAGTTGACCTCTATTTTGTCAAATCTGAATAATTTTCACTCACTTGAAGTTGTGGATCGCGTCAGCGAGACACAACTTCAAGTGGGTGAAAATTCAAATTGAATAATTTGGCGGTTAAAGTGTTAATTATGCTGCACATCCCCTAATACGGTGTAATAAGGCTGTGTAATCTATAATCATGATCATTGATTTCCCGCCACTAATAATTTTATATGCTTAACCCTTTAAGCCCTCACGACGCATTAAAGCATCATATTACTTCCCTGAAAACAGACTTAATTTTCCTACAAATAAGGGTTTTAGAATGAAAATTTCCATGAAACTGGTTTACCAATACATGGCAATTTTCATTAATGTTTAAGCCACATCTAATCATCTACCAGTCGAGAATTGCGACAGCAATTCGCGGCTTGTAGTGGATGATGATGACAATGGTAAATTTAGGCCTGAAAGGGTTAAAGCTGCATAACCTAAAAAAGGCTGCATCGTTCCACAATAAAGCGCTATCACATCTAACATCCATATGAAAGCTACATCGCCCTAACCCGCACCACATCAGCTGTTAAAGGCTGCACCACTAGTACCACTGACTTACAACCTTCTGATGTCTGACATAATTTAATATTCTGCTTTAAAGATCTACCAAAGAATCATTCTAGACAACGCTTTTAGTGCATGACATACAAATCATTACATATATTTTATCGTGACCTTATTTTTCGTAATAAATGTTCACACCTAATGTAACTATGCCAGTAAACACGAGATGTGGAGTTTGGCCACCGTTAGTTTGGCCAACATTAACCCTTTAACCGCCGGTGCCGCATATATTCGGGTTTTCATTTTTTATTAGCACATTAAGTACCACATTTTAAATATGTTAAAGATAAAATGTGACATCAACCAGAAAGATTTGAATAGAGTTGACCTCCATTTTTTCAAATCTGAATAATTTGCACTCACTTGAGGTTGTGGATCGCGTCAGCGAGACACAATTTCAAGTGGGTAAAAATTAAAATTGAATAATTCGGCGGTTAAAGGGTTAAATGCACATATGAACAGTGTACAATGACATGTAAAGCCAAAAGGCTACAAGTGATACTGTCTCTTGGCTTTGGCTTTGCAAAGTACTGTAACAGCATTTGCCACATCAAACAATTCCTTTAAAAGTCTATTGATTTGCCTGCTCACAATACTGAATAGGGGAACTGATGCACAAGCTGAAGCAGCGGCAACTGTAACTTATTGGATTATCTCATTACTGCCATATTGTATTGGGGTTGTTTTATTTGCATTTGGTTTTTAAAACCGTTCGCATATTTGACACATTAGAGAGACGATACTGAGAAGTGCAAAACTGTATGAACATCATATGATATAATTTGATATCTTTTTTTTTAGATTATTTATTCCGCTTACTGTAAGGGTTCCGTAGCGAATTGAATTATTATCGTGGTATGAATTGAAAGATAATTTCATTTTTTTGTATTGAATCTGAAACAACAAACAAACAAAAACAAATTCCCACTGTAAAAACCTCAAACCAAATAGATATACCGGAACAAACAAACGAAACAAAAATCAAACAGACAGTGTGCTATTGTATCAGTGGGATGGAACTATATATTTTCCTTTTTATTTTTAGTCTTATTATCGCTTACTACATTACTTTTTTACGACCAAAATATTTTTCACTTTGATAGTGTAGAAACAGCAAGTGGAAGTGGAGTAGATCAATCAATCAATCAGCTCAGCAGAAATCCACAATTTAGGCACTGTACCACAGCTCTGCCACTAAAGCAATAAGCGACTGGCGTGCAGTCCGTCACCAGAACAATTGCCGAGTAGGCACTATATACGTTGGCCCAATGTTGATTTAATGCTGGGCCAGCGTCGCAGACGGTGGCCCAGCATTAAATCAACATTGAGTCAAGGTATCGCCCAAAAGTGGAACCTTATTTTTGTTCTCCTGGCTGCGTGGCATTTCGCTGGCAGAGGCTCACCCAAAATCACACAGTCACTGTTTGCCATTTCCCTGGCGCAGATCAATAAACTTTTACAAGCTGAAAGGCATTGTACCAGGCCTCACTGCACTTGTCATTTCGGGTACTATGATTTCTGTCATCCCACCTGTCATTAGCTATAAGAATAGTCCTGAAATACCCACTCAAGTCACCACATGGATAGTGCTGGATTACACGTTAAAAACCTTATATATTATCATAGTACCATAAACATGTATATATTTGAAGTTGACATTCATTTGAAGTTG